>JASVEL010013846.1:0-62660 GCA_032618575.1 Nicotiana noctiflora
CTACCGTCGATTTGTAGAGGGGATTTCTTCTATTGCAGCCCCGATGACCAGTTTGACCCATAAGGGTGTTCAATTCCAGTGGTTAGAAGAGTGTGAGGCGAGCTTTCGAAAGCTCAAGACAGCCTTGACCACCGCACGAGTGTTGATACTACCTACGGGTGCAGGGCCTTATAGTGTATTGTGACGCATCTCGTACGGGACTTGGAGCGGTATTGATGCAGGATGGTAAGGTTATCGCTTATGCTTCGAGGAAGTTAAAAATACATGAGAAAAAAATTACCCAGTTCATGATCTTGAGTTAGCAGCAGTGGTTCATGCCTTAAAGATCTGGAGGCATTATCTATATGGTGTGACATGTGAGGTGTACACTGATCACAAAAGCCTACAATACTTGTTCAAGCAAAAGGAGTTGAATCTACGACAACGGAGATGGTTAGAGTTGCTAAAAGACTATGATGTTACTATCTTATATCACCCAGGTAAGGCCAATGTGGTGGCCGATGCATTGAGTAGAAAGTATGCCAGCATGGGTAGTCTTGCATATATTCCGGTCAGTCAGAGACCATTAGCTCTAGATGTTCAGGCCTTAGCCAACCGGTTCGTGAGATTAGACATTTCTGAGCCTAGCAGGGTGTTAGCCCGCACGGTCGCTCGTTCTTCTTTATTAGAGCGTATCCGTGAGAGGCAATTTGATGATCCTCATTTGCGTGAGTTGAGAGATACAATGCAGCGGGGAGGTGCCACACAGGTGAATCTAGATGATGATGGGATATTGAAATTGCAGGGTCGAGTTTGTGTGCTCAATGTCGAAGGGATTCGAGAGTTAATCTTAGCAGAGGCCCACAGTTCGCGGTATTCTATTCACCCAAGGCGCCGCGAAGATGTACCAGGACTTACGGCAACACTATTGGTGGCGCAGAATGAAGAAAGATATCATTGCATATGTCGCTCGGTGTCTAAATTGTCAGCAGGTGAAATATGAGCACCAGAGACCCGGTGGTGTATTCTAGAGGATTGAAATTCCCGAGTGGAAATGGGAGCGGATCACTATGGACTTCGTTACCGGACTTCCTTTGACTCGGAGGAAATTTGATGCTATTTGGTTCATTGTTGATAGGCTGACCAAGTCAGCACACTACTTTATTCCAGTATCCGTCTCCTACTCGTCGGAGAGGTTAGCGGAGGTTTACATTAGGGAGATTGTTCGTCTCCATGGAGTGCCAGTATCTATTATCTCCGATCGGGGTACGCAATTTACCTCGCGGTTCCGGAGAGCGGTCCAGGCAGGAGTTAGGCACTCGAGTTCGGCTGAGTACAGCATTTCATCCTCGGACGGATAGCCAGTCCGAAAGGACTATTCGGATTCTAGAGGACATGCTTCGAGCCTGTGTTATTGATTTCGGAGGCTCGTGGGACCAGTTTCTGCCATTAGCAGAGTTCGCCTACAATAACAGTTACCAATCTAGCATCCAGATGGCCCCGTATGAGGCGTTGTATGGTAGGTGATGTCGATCACCAGTTGGATGGTTTGAACCGGGAGAGGCTCGATTGTTGGGTACAGACTTAGTTCAGGAGGCCTTACATAAGGTCAAGACTATTTAGGAGAGATTGCGTTCAGCTCAGTCCAGGCAGAAGACTTATGCGGATCGTAAAGTTTGAGATGTGCATTTCATGATTGGTGAACGAGTATTGCTCCGAGTGTCGCCTATGAAGGGCGTGATGAGGTTCGGGAAGAAGGGCAAGCTCGGCCCTAGGTATATTGGTCCATTTGAGATTCTAGACAGAGTGGGAGGGGTGGCTTACAGATTAGCTTTGCCGCCTAGCTTATCAGCCGTGCATCCAGTTTTTCATGTATCTATGCTTCGGAGATACCACGACGATCCCACGCATGTGTTAGACTTCAGTACTGTCCAATTGGACAATGATCTATCTTACGAGGAGGAGCCGGTAGCCATTCTAGACCGGCAGGTTCGACAGTTGAGGTCGAAGAGTTATCCTTCTGTGCGCGTTCAGTGGAGAGGTCAGCCTCCTGAGGCATCGACCTGGGAGTCCGAGTCTGTTATGCGGAGCCGCTACCCACACTTGTTTCCCGACTCATGTACTTCTTTCTTTTGTCCGTTCGAGGACGAACGGTTGTTTTAGAGGTGGAGATTGTGACGACCCAAAGGGTCATCACTTATTTTATTAATCATTTCGAGCTTCTGAGGCCTTGAAAACCTCATTCCATGTTGCCTCGATTTACGTGCACGATCCGAGCTTGTAGCCGGAAAGGTTTTGTGATAGAAAATATGAATTCTATGAGAAATTTGGATAAAAATGATATTAATATTGATATGGTTGACTTCGGTCAACATTTTTGGTAAACGGATCGGGACCCGAGATTGGATGGTCCCGAGAGGTCCGTAGGAAAATATGGGACTTGGACATGCGTCCGGAGTCGAATTCTGAGGCCTAGAGCCAAAGTTATGAATTTTTCTATGAAATTGTTTTTGATGTAATTGTTAAAGGAAATGAATTAATTGACCTTGGTATCGGGCTCGTATTTTGGTTCCGACGCCCGGTACAAGTCTTAAATATTATATATGTGATTTCTATAAAGTTTGGTGACATTCGGATGTCGTTTGAGATGTTTTGGACCTTGAGTTCCAAGTTTGAAAGTTTTGAAAACCAAAAGTATGAAAATCATGAATTTGAGGCTTGATTTGATGAAAACGATGTGATATTGGCGATGTGATCGCACGAACAAGTTCATAATGTGTTTTTGAGGTTGTGTACATGTTTGAGCCCGGGGGGCTCGGGTAAAGATTTGATAGGCCGTAGGATCAATTTCTGAATTTATGCACTGCTAGTTTTTCACCCAGCTGTTGGCTTCGCATTTGCGAAGAATTTCTTGCAAATGCGAAGAAGGCAGTTCAAGGCTGGGTTCGCAAATGCGAACCCATTATCGCAAATGCGAAGCCTGCCAGAACTAGCCAAGTTCGCAAATGCGAACAAAGTGTCGCAAATGCAACACTGGTACACCTGCACCAGAGTTCGCAATTGCGAACTTAACCTCGCAAATGCGAGGCCTTCAGTAATTGCCTGTCTTCGCAATTGCAAAGAATGTGTCGCAATTGCGAAGAAGCCCAGAAGCCTGCTGGTTCGCAAATGCGAACCTTATTTCGCAAATGCGAAATCCCCAGTAACTGCCTAGACTTCGCAAATGCGAATAAATGTTCGCAAATGCGAACTTTCCAGCCTTAGCTTATTTTTTAAACTCCAGAAATTGGTCGGGGTTCGCAATTGCGAACCCATGTTCGCAAATGCGAACACAGAGACCTGTAAAACACGTTTCAGTTCATTTCTTCACTTTTTACAAACCAAAAACACACATTTGCGATTCTTCACGGATTCCTTCTTCTTCAAAACAATTGTAAGTCACTTTTTACTTAATTCTTTCAATTCCTAACATCATTAAACATGTTTTTCAATAGAAATCAAAGGTTTTCATGGTAGAATTTCTTGTTTTTGTTAGAATATAGGGTTTTTCATAAATTGGGAAATTGGACCTCGAATTGAGGTCCGATTTTGAAACAAATCATATACATGAACTCGTTGGGGGATGGGTAATCGGATTTTGGTCTGAACCCCAAGTTCCGACCATGTGGGCCCGGGGTCGAAATTCTCTATTCCGGGCAGAATGTTGTAAAAGTTGTATTTGGTCTTAGGAATTAGTTTGTTGAGTAGTATTGATGATATTAAATCAATTGTGTATAGATACGATTGGATTTGAGACAAATTTAAAAGAAAAAGACATTTCCACGGATTGAATTGTTCATAGACATTCGAGGTAAGTGTTTGTTCTATCCTAGCTTGAGGGAATAAGATTATGTGCTATGTGTTATGTGATCGAGTGCGGTGTATGGGCTGTGGTGACGAGCATCCATACACTGGCGTCTAGTATGACCGTAAGTCGTTGATAATGCTTATTGTGTGACATATTTGCAGATGAATTGTTGAACCTTTGCTAGGTTGTAGAATTGT
This sequence comes from Nicotiana noctiflora, assembly GCA_032618575.1. NCBI lineage: Eukaryota > Viridiplantae > Streptophyta > Magnoliopsida > Solanales > Solanaceae > Nicotiana > Nicotiana noctiflora. Next base: position 4,024 of record JASVEL010013846.1, read on the forward strand.
TATTGTTCTCCCTTGTCGGGACTTGTTGTGAAGATGATTATTGATTGCCCTTGTTGGAACGGTTTATGAATTACTGTTTCTTTCTTTGCCCTTAACTGTGATTGTTATTTGGGTGAGGAAGAGTGATAATGCACGAAGGGTGATGCCATGCCATGTTTCATTATTTATGCACGAAGGTTAATGCCGTGCCATGTTTTATTAATTATGCACGAAGGATCATGTCGTGCCTTGTTATTGAACCATGTATGAAGGATCATGCCGTACTATGGATGTGAGGATGAGAGTAAAAGCACGAAGGGTGATGCCGTGTAATTGCTTGCTATTCCTTGACTTGATATTACTTGTGTTTCCATTTTACTTTGCTTTCTTTGTGAACTTATTAACTGTTGTTAATTGTTGAACTCTTTGAGATATTCCTTATTGTGTTATTACTTGGTTATTTCTTATTATTCCGTGGTATACATATATATTGAATTGCACAGGTTTATGTGGGTGTCTGGTTCTAGGCTTGTCACTACTTCGCCGGGATAGGCCAGGCACTTACCAGCACATGGGGTCGGTTGTGCTGATACTACACTTCTGTGTGTTTTTGCACAGGTCCAGGTTACGATCAGGAGCAGCAGCAGTAAATCGATTGCGTGGGAGTTGATCACATTTGAGACCAAGGTAGCTTGAAGACGTCCGCAAGCCCGGCGTCTCTCTCTTTATTTATGTTACTAGCTGTAGTCTCATTGTTCCGAGACAAATAGAATTATGTTATATTTCTTTCAAACTTTTATGTGTAGTACTCAGTAGTAGTTCGTGAGTTGGTGACTCCACGTCTTGGGTAGAGGATTTCAGTATGATTTTTATCTTGTAATTAGTTATTTCTATTTCGATAGAGTATTCCGCTTTTATTTAATTAAAGTTGTGGTTTGTTGATAAATAAATTATGAAATTGTGTTAAAAATAGGATAGTATGAATACAGTGGCTTGCCTAGCTACCACGAGTAGGATTTCTGTATGATTTTCACCTTGTAATTAGTTATTTCTATTTCGATAAAGTATTCCGCATTTATTTTATTAAAGTTGTGGTTTGTTGATAAATAAATTATGAAATTGTGTTAAAAATAGGATAGTATGAATACAGTGGCTTGCCTAGCTACCACGAGTAGGCGCCATCACGATCCCGATATTGGGGGAAAATCCGGATCGTGACAAGTAAAGCCAACGCCATTGTAGGACAGAAATAATCCAATAATTAACGATTTATATGTAATAGAGCAACAGCCACAAAGAAAAGATAATGGGACTTCACAAATTCCTTATTCTCCCAACCACTCTTCTAATTTTGCCTCTTTATCAGCAAACCAACTGATCAACTCAACTTATTTTAGGTGTTAGTAGAAACAGAGAGAGAATGTTTAGAAAAAAAAAAAGCAATAATAAGTGACCTGCTGTATTCGCCGGCAAGGCTCCATTTTCGACTATCAATAGCAGCTAGTATAAACAATCTGTCGGCGATGAACTCCGGCAGATTTGAGATAATGAAATACACAGGAGTTATACCACTATTGACGAAACCTTCTCGATGCGAGCTTTTCTATTTAATTTATATAAACCTTCTCGATGCGAGCTTTTCTATTATATATATATATATATATATATATAGTTTTTGCATCCAAGTTGAAATATAGGTGGCGAATTTATGGTTGAAGGTGGTGGTTTAAAGTGGTTGAGACAATGATATGGGGTGAGGAAGGTTCATATGAAATTTGGTTGAAAATTATGGTTTGATCTTTCAAAGGTGTGGGTAAAAATGATAATGTTGTGTGGGACCCGGGCATAAAATTTAACTTAATTCTAAAAATAAGAGAAAACAAGTCTAATAAAAGACTCACGCGCTCAACAATAAGTAAAATGCACGTAACTTGCCATGTCACTATAAGGTATGTATTTGATACAGTTAATAATCACATGAAGTGTTTCCATGATAAAAGGGTTAGTTGAGGTATCTGATTGACCGTTAAGGACAATTTGAAGGGGCCACATATGTGTTTCGCCTTAAAATTAAAACTAAAGTTAGGTATTAAATACGATCAATATAGTACGCGGCAAAATAAAAGTATATTGTTAAATATATTAAACTATGGGTGTGTTTGGTGCGAAGGAAAATGATTTCCATGGAAAATGTTTTCCTAGAAAATGTTTTCATGGAAAATGAGTGATTTTATCACTTATTTTCTCTTGTTTGGTTGGTAAGTGGAAAACATTTTCCGGAAAATATTTTCTATGTTTGGTTAGAGAGTAAAAAATAGTTTTTTTAGAAAAATATTTTTTTTGCAACTCTCCTACCCCTCCCCCTCCCACCTCCCCCACCCCTCCCCTTCCCGAAGTCTCTAAAAATTGACACAATCTAAAGGAACTAATGTGATGCTTTACTTTTTAACGCAAAAATCGCGTATTTTCGAATCGGTAAATTTATAATTTCTAAACCCGTAAACTTCCGAACTCATAATTTTGGAACTTGTAAAATATTGAGCCTTTAAATGATAAATAATAAAATTAAAAACTGAAAAATATATTTTAAATTTTTTGGGGGGCGGGGGTTTTTTCGGGGGCAGGGGGTGGGTGCTGGGGCTGGGGGTAGTAAAACAAAAAAAACAAAAATTTAAATTACAAAAAAAAGTAAATTTTTTTTGGTGCGGGATAGGGGGTAGGGGGGTGGGGGTGAGTGGTGCAGAAAAATAAGAAAACAGAAATTTAAAATTATAGAAAAAAAAGCAAGGTAAATTTTTTTTTTTGCGGGGTGGGTGGAGAGGTAGTAGAGTCGATGGTAACGGAAAAACTAATTTTTTTTAACAAAAACTATTTTTTGGAGAGGGGATGAGGTGGGTTGGTGAGGGTGAGAATGGTTGAGAATGAGCTTTGGAAAATGTTTTCCCTTCTTTTGATAAGGAAAACATTTTTCCTCCAATTGGAGGAAAATAAATTAATAAGAAAAATGTTTTCCAAAACATTTAAGCCAACCAAACATGGAAAAATTGGAAAACATTTTCCAGAAAATGTTTTCCTTCATACCAAACACACTCTATATTTAACTTCTAAAAGGAAGAAAAAGAAGAAACAATAATTAGCAGTCAGCAATGCTCCTTTGTTGTGAAAAGGCGCATGGATAGCGGACATCAATTAGTATGACAAGTAGATGGAGAGTTCACACTTGTCAAAAGAATGTGCTACTGGTTGATGAGATAAATAAGGGAACAGTTTTGTCAAAGTGTTAAAGATTTTATGTAACAGCTACAGTAAATTCGTTCCAGCCGATCGTATAGCTCTGTTTTGTGCAAATTATAAAAATACCCTTATTTATGACAAGTACTTTTTATTTCAACCTGTGGAGTGATTTCTCAAGAGCACAAGAACCCAACAAATAAAAACAAAGAAAATCCCATAATAAATAATAAAAAAGGAACACTAAGTGCAACAATCCGGCCAGTCGTTTTATGTGTTTCCGTACCGTTTTCTCTATTTTTGCTTCTTATCGTCTGGTTCAGCGGTATAATGTATTATCGGGTTAGTTGGCTCGAGTTAGAAGATATTTTGGTAACACTTAGTTTTTTTTGAGTAAGTTTAAGTTGAAAAAGTCAACCGCATGTTGACTTATGTAAAAAAAAGCTCGGATGTGAATTAGGATGGTTCAAATAGTCTCTAGAGATGATATGGGAATTAGGAGTGTGATCCAAACATGATTTGAAGGTTCTTATTAGGTTTAGGCTTAAATTGACGAAATTGAAATTTTGGCGTTTTTTGGTGGATATGTGGGATTTTAATGTAGGGATCGAAATAAAATTTCGGGATTTACAGTTAGTCTGTTGTGTTATTTGAGATGTGTGTACAAAATTTTAGGTCAATCAAATATGATTTGATAGACTTTTTGATCAGTATCACATAAAAAAATACTAAGTTACACAAATTTGGAAGGGTAAAGGAATAGGAAAAAAGAACAAGAAGAAAAATATGAGAGGTAGGTTACAAATAAGCGATAAAGTTTTATAAACTTATGATAACTTCTTTTTAACTTATGATCCATTATTGTATGGAAATAGAAAGTCATTCATGATTTCTTTTATTACTCTTACAAAGCACAAAAGACGAAGAAATAAGAAAAAGACAAAGAAATTTGTAGTAGAGCTATTGCCACTCGACACTACTACAAATCACACATGTGGCCAAAGAACGAGTTACTACAAGTACAACAACCCCAGCAATCATTGCAATCAATGTTTGAAGTACAAGATCTAAAACAAGTATTCACTTGTGGAAGTAATCTCCTCGTAAATTCTGAAGAAACATGATCAACATCTTGTATTGCTGCGACTTGATTAATTGAGAATCCCGGCACATCAACTGAAAATATTTTAGCAATATTATTATAATTAAATAACCAACGACGACATAATATAAAAACTCCACATCTAAATATCATATAATGAAATATATGGGTATAAATTAATATATTCATATAAAATATGCACAAATTCAGATATGTATCTATATACATATTAACAAACACAATATAATTGTAAGTGTCATATATATAGATAAATAAAGATGGATATTAACTAACGATTGCCATCAGAAAAATAACGATAATGAAATTACTTTGTGACCAAGGAAATATTCAATAAAATATTCCACCTTCATAAATATCAATATCAAATAATCATTATCGTAATATGAAAATTCACATTTAAACATCATATAATGAATTAAATGTATGCAAATTATGGATTCATATGAAATATGTACAAAAAATCATCTCCCTATATATATTTTAACAAAATACATAATGTAGAAGTACAATGTAGAGAAATATTCAGATAAATACTAACTAGTGATAGCAACGATAAGAATAGTGATAACGAAATTAAGCTTAAACATCGTCATACAAGGATTGATATTTCAGCTTTATGATTTTTGTATTGATATTTTGTTGCTCTTAAAAGATCGTAATTTATAGGCCTCTCGATAAGTAAACTACATCTCAAGCTTGTAGTATAGTTGCTTTTTTTAGTTCAAAGTTATCCTTACGGTGGCATAGCTTATTTTTAATGCATTCTATAGTTTAAAATCACACTTCTTTCGGAAAAGGAACATGCATCTGAGATTTGGAATGAGAGATTTTTCCGATAAAGTACTCTATATGGGAATGTGCTTCTTTATTTTTGAGAAATTCACACAAATGTTTAAAATATTTCTCAACTTATTAACCGCTAGTCATTAGTTATTTGACTTACCAAAACTAGTCAAGCACATATAAAAATTGAAAAACTGAATAAATAAGGTTCTTTCTCTCAAAGAATCAAATACAAAGATCTTCTTCCATAAATTTAAGCGTGTTTAGCAACATAAAATGCAAGACGAAAAGGAAATTTCATGTATGAGGTAGCAAATAAAGTGATGAAATATAAAAAAAAATTATACAATATTCCAAAAATCTAAGAAAAAAAAAGAACTGTTTCAATAGGTATTGTTGAAATTTATTAAAAACATATAGATAAGTCAATATACAAAATTTGAGGAAGAGGAGGTGATTTGGACTAGTTTTGTATCAAAATTCGTAACTAAATTGAGTTCAAAATATTCTTCTGCGACACATGTATCACGCATGTATCTCAAACTGTAATATACATGGATATACATGTGATACACAACTTATACAAATATGATATACATATGTGATACAAAAATGATATACACTGTGATACACATATAATTTATTTTTTCGTTTTTACTTTTAATTTTATATTCAAACTACCTCAAAACTTCACCAAATCATCCTAAACTGATATTTAAGCTTCTTAAGATGTACCCAATCTATTCTAATAACAATCACTTAAAAGAAAGCAAAACTTTAACTTTTTTTTTTCTTTTCAAATAGCTAATTGACTAATATTAGTTATATTTTATGAATTAAAATTTTTATAATGAGCTACTTATAAATAGACATAACTGATAGTTTCCTTTTTATTTTACTGCTTCATCCCTTTTAATAATTATTCTAACCTTTTTAAGTTGGTCTAAATAAGTAATATTTTAAGTAACTACAAGGTATTAACTTTTTTCTTCAAAATAGCCACTTTCTAACAAATGTTGAACAACTTTATGTCTTCCAAAATTTTGTTACATTTTCCCATGCATAGATCAAAGGATCTTTTAGTTAAATAACCTATTTAATTAATATTAGTAAAAAAATAATTAACAGGTGTATCAAATCCTTAGAAAGCACTTAAAAAGAAATAGAGGGAGTATCGTTTTAAATAATAGGCTGACTTAAATTGAAATCCATATTTTTCGCACGATGCATGTTAGAATTAAAGATGAACCCAATCCAAATCATTTTTATACTATGCATTTGGCTATTAAAATTTTATATTAAACTAGCATTGTCCATTTGATCAAAAGAAACTATAGGCATTTTTCTTTTATGATTGTAAACATTTTTGTTAGCCAGGACTATGGTAGGGTATTAATTTTAACAAATTAAAAGTTCAAATTGAATCGTTTATACTGAAAATTATATTACCTTAAATCAAACCCGTTTTCTTCTTCAACTCGAGGGTCGACGTATCCTAATCACCTAACTATATAGTTATATAGAGGGGAATTGGGGAGGTGATGTGGCATGCTCTAATTACAGAACTCCCAGTTATCTTTTTTCTCAAATTATTGCTATTTTTCTCTTTATTTTGATTTATGTGATATCTGTAAAAGCCCAAAAGACACCACTATAAACGTTTGGTCCACACTGCAAGAATTCGAAAAGTTACGACTATTACACAATGCAGTTACAAATCAATATTTTTTTAATATTGATGATACTTATTACTAATTTTGTTACAACCTATATTGTACTTCACAATATCACAAATGAAGCTTTTCAGTTAGTTAAAGGAACACGATCAACGTAACCAACTGTAATTTTTTCTACGGTATTTGGATCTATGGTCTATGATGATTCATTTAATTACATTTTAAAATTTATTTTTTTGCAATTAATTATACGATGTTTACCACCATGCTTTCTATAATTTCTAACTCCATTACCGCTCCTGAAGCCTGAAGGTATTATTAACATACTCTATTTTCTCTTGTAGAAGAACCTAAACATAATGCTTAATCACGTATTACATTAATTTCCATGTTTTTGCTTTGTTGTTTGTCTATTTGAAAGTCCATTGACTTTGTATATGTTTGTTATTCGACGCTTGACCATTAAATTGAACACAACTTTTCATTCAAGAAGATTTGAGTATCTCATTAACCTTTATGGCTTAACTCAAACTGAAACAAAGAGGATACAAGAAATGAGAGGGAAGAAACGAAAAAGAATTGGTGAAGAGGCGAATTGCATCCATCACGTATAATATGACCTCATATGTTTCTCTTTTGTTTTTCCATATATAGATTAAAAGCAGAAAATAAGAAAATGAAATTAATTAATTACATTTTCTTTGGAGTGTTCTTCCAAAAATACTTGCATCATCCTAAATTTTGAAAAATAATTTAATTTGAACATTACATTTATTCATAATGATAAGCTTTTACGGTTACTCAAATATTATAAATGTTACGTTCATAATTCCAACTTTCAAAAGTCCAATACTCCACCAATATTACAGAATACATGAGGCCTCAAGTTTTAAAAATTGTTATTTCTTACTTAAACTTCATATATCGCTTCCAATTATGCCAAAATAATCTGATAGAGTGGATAATTTAAGAAATGTTAGATAACATAATTACTAAGTAAACAAATCTTTTCTAAAAATAAAATAAAAAAATCTTTGAAATTTATAATTATGGGAATGAAGACACAAAGACACAGTGAAAGATGAATTTTTGAGTAAACAAGGAAGAGTAGGAGCGAAACAATGAAATGGTGAGTTTTGGATATCTAACTATTTATGGATACTACAATAACAACTTTATACCTTTGACAAGGTTGTTGAGATCAAGATTGAGGAGATTAAGGTTAAGATAAAAGATGGTAAAATATGTCAAATAAACTTAATCATGCGATTATTAAAATGTCAAATAAACTTAATCATGTGATTATCAAAATGTCAGCCGCATTCAATGTTGTAAAATTCTAAAATGATGTGATTTTTGTTTTTGTTTCCAATGAGTGGGGAAAAAAAAGAAGCAAAAACAGATGTAAAAGAAGGAGGAGAAAAAAATTGTTTGAATCCTTGTGAAAGAATTTGTAACTCTGCAACTCTGTTTTTAGTTTGATTTTTCCTCTTTTTCTTTTCTTTTATCAGAAATGAAGATTATTTATTTGTGACTACGATTTAAAAAATATAGTTCAAATGAGTATTAAGGTATAAGGGTTAATATTATGTACATTTACCATCTAAGAGGAATAATATAAAAAGCTACATTTATATAATACACCTAGAGTATCGCACATTAGGACCATTATATAAAGCTGATAATTTTCCTCTAAAGTTTTTTTCTGTTTTTTTTTCCTTCATTTTCAAAGAAATTTTCATAATGAAATCAGGTCACCTAAGCTCTAATTCCAATAAAATTATTTTATTTTGTAATATCACCAAGACATAGAATTTTTAGTCGTATGGATATACATAAAAAAAATCTCTTCTATCTCGATAACATTGTGAGAAAATTATTTTAAAATTCATTAGTGTTCCACAATTACACGAAACGCGAATTACTTTACTAGTTGTAAATATATTTAATATACGTGAAAATAGGCAAAAAAATCCATTAAAATAGATCGGATGAAATATGTATTTCGATTGGTAATTGAACTTCACACGTGATCGCAATTAATGACTAACTACGCTACTTGTTAGTTGCTTATTTTACAAGGTAATTGAATGACAAGGTCAGATGACAATTTGATTAGTAGTGCATGTGAATTTCCATCTCATTTATGGCACCTTAACATATTAGTACATGCGCCAAAATATTGCTGGCATTCATTTCATCGAGGTTACTTGAAATAATTCGAAAACATTGTTAGACAAATTAGAGGAAAGCTTAAGAACATTGTAGGAGAAGACTTTTTTAAAAAGGTTTGAATTTTAGTAAGCGATTTCAAGTGTTAGTGAGTGAGTTCTAAATTTAATATTTATACATATTTAATAAATTTTAAAACCAAATATATTATTCGAATAAAAGTTATTGGATTCAGCCGGATCCATAGTTCGGCTTGTGCCTCCGCTCCCGCAAATATGAGATTATCTTAACACTAAATATTTCACAACATTGATCGTTAATAACAAAGGTATGAAACTATTATCATTAGAAAAACTAAAGATGTACAAGAAGACTGAGGGTAGTGATCGTTTTACGGTCTATGTTCCTTTTATTGTTATTGTCACAATTCGGATTTTTGACTATCGGATTCGTGATGGCGCCTAACATTTCAGTTAATAGGAAAGCCAGCAATTTGAGATTTATGCGCTAACTTTTAACAGATTCAGTAAATAACATGAACTAAACCATAACAAATTAAAGAGGTGTAGAATTTCATAATAACCTAAATATTTATACACAACTACCTAGACTCTCGTATCATAATTTACGAATTTCTATGAGTCACTACAAATACTGGCTGAAAGAAAGTACAACTATTTTCGAGTAAAAAAGATACAATAAACTGAAATAATTAGAAGGGGACTCCATGGTCTGCGAACGTCAGCAGATCTACCTTGGGTATTTTGTGTCATTGAAGTAAGCAGCTCAACTCGGGGTCAACACAGTCCAGTACCAAAATCTGCATAGAAAGTACAAAGTTCGGTATCATTACAACTGACCCCATGTATTGGTAAATGCCGAGTCTGATCTCGACGAAGTAGTGACGAGGCTAGGAGAAGACACTCCCAAACATACCTGTGCAGTTTATCAATACATATATATAATACTAACATCAACTAAAGAAACAAAGCAAGCAGTATTGAGAGAGGGCATGCTGAGGGGAATACAAGACAAGAACTACAATGGAATCAAGAACATGAAAAGTCAATATCCCTTAAACAGACAGAAACGAATAAACAAAGTAAAAGAAAGTGCACTACATCACCTTTGTACTTTTATTCTCAATCTCACCAGATAAGATAGTAGAAACATGCACCACATCACCTTTCGTACTTTTGCATTCAACCTCACCACATAAAATAATATAAATGTGCACGGCATTACCATTCGTCTTTTTACACTCAACCTCACCATAATGATTAATAAAAATATGCACGGCATCACCTTCGTGCTTTAATACTATCCCTCACCAAAATAATAAACAATAACAATGGGGAGATACGAATATCAAGAAAAAATCATACTTTAACACTAAATTCAACGACACCAACCTCAACTTCGAGCCAATACTCAATCAATACCAAATTCAGTAGACATGATAAGAATTTCTCAACACATCAAATAAGTAGTCTAAACCCGAACAATGTGCTCAAAGAATACAACATTTACAAGAATAAGATTCACTCACATGCTATTACTCGACAACAATGCATATGTACTTGTCACTCATCAACCAAACATGTAGCAAATACGCTGTCACGACCCAAACCCAATTGTGATGGCGCCCAACACTAAAGCTAGGCAAGCCAGACCAACAAGTGTTTCCAAATAGAAAATCAGTCCCAGAAGGACAAACTCAAGAAGAATATATGAGTCATTAGATACTGAAATAATAATAGTATGAATAAATACCGAGAAGTGCGAATAACGAAAATAACACTCCCAAAAGATCTGGGATCACGAGTCTAGAGCCTCTAAATAAAACTGAATAGTAATAGAAATACTGAATGAAATACTCAAGTCTGAAATATATAGTAATAACTGAAAGCAAGAAATAATAGCTGAAACATATAGTAAAAAGTATATAATAATAGTTGAAAGCAAGAAATCCACAGAATTCCACAAAGCAAGGCTAAACTACAGTCCGAATATACTACGAACTAGTAACAACAACAAATCACAATTAGCACAGATAATTTACAGATAAAAATGCAATGCAATGCACATGACCGCTACGGCGTGTAGCCCGATCTGTTTAACATCAACGATGCTCACTGGAGGTGTGTACAGACTCCAGATGGGCTCTTTCAGTCCAAGCGCAATATTCATATCATCCGCTGCAGCGTGTAGCCCGATCCATACTCAGTCCACAACATGCATATGAGCCACAACAGTTCAATTTATTTATTTCCAGGTTCCAGTCCATTAATAATGAAAATACTTTAATTTTATTTAATTTTCCAAGAACAGGTGACTTAGCATTTCATAATAGTGATTTCAAACCAGGACGGAGATCAGGGATTAAGCAAATCGAGCTATCACATATATATCTATCCCCTAGGGATACTACAAGTCGACACGAGGCCCCAAACATGGCTTACAGCCCAGAAATATATCTAACACAGTGTGTTTCAACCATATATATTATGTTATTCATAGTCGGGATGGACTAAGTCTCAATCCCCACTCACAATCAATCTCACACCTGCCATGGGGTGCGAGCCACGCCCTAACAGCGTCACAATGTGCTAAGCCGGGGTTCGAACCCTCAGGCTACCATATATACTAACTACTCACCTATAGCCGACAGTGGACTCGTCCGTGATGCCTTTTTCCTTCGAATTTGCCGCCTCGTGCGTCGAATCTAATCAAAACCACAGCAATCACATCAATATGGGTGAAAGAAACATAACCCAATCAAATTTACTTGAAAAAAATGCAATAATGCACCAAGTTGGTAAAACCCGAGCCCCGGGCCCACTTCTCGAAAAATTTCAAAAATTGATACCATCGGATTCCTCGTCTCGCCACGAGTCCGTGTATATAAATTTTATCAAAAATGGAGTTCGTTTGACCCCTCAACTTCCACCTTTATCTTCCAAAATTTCCAAGCCCTAACTACCATATTTTTCACTTATATCCTTAATTTTTGGGGCGTTTAATCTATGTTTTCGTGTTATAACAACATAATTTGAGTTTAGGAACCCTTACCTGATGATTTCCCATTGTTTCTCCTTGAAAACCCTCGCAATTCGCCTCTCCCTAAAGTTAAAAGTGTGTGTTTTGAACTCTGAAATTCAATACATTGTTTCTTTAATTTAGTGACGATTTCCGCTTCTGCGGAAATATACTCGCTTATTTGAGTCCACTTATGCGGAATTTGTGTCGCTTCTGCGACTTTTTCTTTAAGGGTCAGAACCGTTTCTACGGTTGAAATATCGCACCTGCGGCTCTTTGTCTACTTCTGCAGAAATCTCTTGCCGGCCCAATCTCGCTTCTGCGGAGCCAGGCCCAGTCCTTCCCAGGCCGCTTCTGCATTAAAAAGGCCGCATCTGCAGAACTGCATTTGCGGTCCCATTTCCGCAGGGCAAAAATACCAGAAGCCAGAATTCTCAAACCTGTTATAACTTAAAAAATTTCCCGTTTAACCTCCCGAAAACACCCCGAGGCCCCCGGGACCTCAACCAAAAGCACAAATACATCACATTACCTCATTCAAACTTGCTCGTAACATAAAAAAATCATCATAAACATCAAAATCACCAATTTCTCATGGATTCAAGCCTAAGTTTCTTTAAAACTTTCGAAACTAACATTCGATCTAAAACCCGACCTAAACACCTCCGAATGATCTGAAATTTTGCTCGCATATCCAAAATAACCTAACGGAGCTACTGCAACTCTCGGAATTTCATTTCGAGCCCCGGATCAAAATCTCACCTAACATTCGGATTTTGCCAAAATTTAACCTTAGCCAATTCAAGCCTAAATCTACACCGGACCTCCGAATTCGGTTCCGATTGTTCTCCTAAGTCATAAATCATCCCCCGAAATTAGTCAAATCATCAGAATTCCATTCCGAACTTTATAACTCATCAGTCAACATTCGGTTGACTTTTCCAAACTATTCTTCTCATCCGATTTGCTTCTAACTCTCCAAACACATATAAATTAGCATATTAAAGTATAAAATGAAGAAAATGGGGCGATAACTCCCATAACGACGGGTCGGGTCGTTACATAGGCAAATAATACCTAATCCCTTAAGCTAAAGTTAAGTACGACACTTACCTCGTTCCAACGGCCAAACTTAAAGCTCAATCCCCGCTTTTCCCTTCACACAAGCCTCTAGACAAATAGTATCTAGCAAATTACCAACAAAAAAAATTCAATTTAAGCCTTAGGAACTACCCACTACTGCAAGAAATTAAATTTCGACCGTTTTTCAAAAAGCCAATAAAAGTCAACACTCGGGTCTGCTTGGTCCAAATTTTGATATGGACCAAAATCTGATTACCCATTCACGCCCGAGCCTGGATATATAAATAGTTTTTGAATCCAACCTCAATTTGAGGTCTAAATTCCCAAATTTCCAAATCCCTAGCTTCTACCCAAAATTCCCTAATTACACCATGAAAATCATAGATTCTAAGTTTAAATCCTGTAAAACAAAGTGAAAGATTGAAAGAAATGATTAAAGAATCACTTACCAATAATTTCGGGAAGAAATGATCTTTGGGAAATCGCCTAGAGGGTTTCTTGTTTTGAAAATTTTGAGAAATGGGCAAAAATCCCGTCTAAGTTAGGTTTTACACAGCTGGAGATGTCGCAATTGCGAAGCTCGCAAATGTGAGAAAACCATCACATTTGCGAGATCTCGCACACTCCTGCTTCCTTTGCTAAAGCAAACAAATGCTTAAATTTGCGAGCTGAGCTGATTGCAAATGCGATCAAATAGTCGCAAACACGAAGTCTTCCTTCCCCCTTGTCCCCATCGTAAATGTGAAGGATTGATCGCAGTTGCGGACATAGGCTGGCCCGACTTCTCTTCGCATTTGTGATGATAAGCTCACAAGTATGAACCAAACAGTTGTCGCAAATGCGGCGCTTGACCCGACATTTGTGAGGTCTGAGGCCTGCTACAAAACTAAAGAACAACAACAGTTTTTCCAACTTTCAAAGCACCCCATAGCCTATCCTAAACTCACCCGAGCACTCGAAGGTCCAAACCAAACTTGCATCCTAGTGTAAAAACATCATACAAACCTCCTCATGTGATCAAATTGCCAAAATAACACCTAGAACTCAAAATTTAGCACAAAATCAAATAAAATTCACAGGAACACTTTGAAATTTCTATTTCCTCAACCTCACGTCGTAATCACGTATAACCAACTTCGTTTCTCATCAAATTTCACCGACGTGACTTAAATATTATATTGAACATGTAGTGGCCTCCAAAACTATAGTACAGACCCGATACCAAAAAGATCAAACGTTAAAATGCAAACAATTAAATTTTCAGGCTTATAATTTTTTTAAAAAAATTCATAAGCGGGCTAGGGACCTCTGAATCTGATTACGGGCATACGCTCAGGTTCCGTATTGCGTTAAGAACCCACCAGGACTATCAATACATGTGTCCAGGTCTGTTTACTCAAAATGTTGACCGAAGTTAACTAAATCATCCTTTAAAGACAAAAATTATTATTTTTATCAACATGAAACATAAAAAGATTTCTAGAAACACACTCAGAACGCGCACGTAAATCAACGAGGGACAAAATTAAGTCTTAAAGGTCTTAGAAGATAGAATTTTATTTTAAATTATAAGATTCCCTATCGGGTCTTCACATTCTACCTCTAAAACAATTGTTCATCCTCGAACAAACATAGAAAATTACCTGGGCTTGGAAAAAGGTCGGGAATATTTAGTCTACATATTGGACTCAAACTCCTAGGTAGCTTCCTCAATAAGCTAACATGTCAACTGCACTCGAACTGAAGGATAACTCTTCAATATCAACTAACGAACCTGCCAGTCTAGAATGGCTATTAGATCCTTCTCGAAGATCAAATCCTTGTTCAACTAGACAGTGATGGATTCCACCATCAAAGATCAAATCGTTGTTCAATTAGTCTAACACATGAGAGGGATTGCAAGGATACTTCCGAAGCATGGACACATGGAATACTAGATGTACGGCTGATAATCCTAGTGGCAATGCAAGTCTGTAAGCAACCTCTCTCACTCGATCAAGAATCTCAAAAAGCCCGATGTACCTAGGGCTCAACTTGCCCTTCTATCGAAACTCCAGCAGACCCTTCATAGGTGACACATAGAGCAACACTCTCTCTTCGACCATGAATGCGACATCACAGATCTGCGGTCGGCATAACTCTTCTGCCTGGACTGAGCAGCACGAAGTCTATCCTAAATTATCTTACTACCCAAGGAATCCTTTACCAAATCTGTACCCAATAACTGAGCCTCCCTTGCCTCTAACCATCCAATAGGCGACTGACACCGTCTACCAAATAATGGCTCATAGAAGGCCATCTGAATGTTTGATTGGTAGTTGTGTTATAGGCAAACTTTGTTGTCACACCTCCCTTTTTACTACCTTATCAGGAGAATAAGGTATACCTCGATATTATGAATACCCGGGAAGGATATAATAACAACGAGGAAGGAGTTTTTCCAAATAAAGGACAATCGGTCCGGGATTTTATTTATGATTTTCAAAGTCGCCACTTGGTAAAATAATGGTGTCCCAAGTCACCGGTTAATCCCGAATCCGAGGAAATTGACTCTGTTTTTATCGGTCTGCGCAACGAGAAATCCGGATAAGGAATTCTGTTAACCCGGGAGAAGGTGTTAGGCACTCCCGGATTCCGTGGTTTTAGCACGGTCGCTCAACTGTCATTTTCGGTTTTATATGACTTATTACATGCCTTTTAGCAATATACACATGTTTCAACTTTAAAATTTTTTACGAATTACGATGTCGCGAAAACGTATTTTGAGTCACACCGCAACTAGTACGCCTGTGACCTTTAACACGTTTCGGCTTCGCCAGGATTTATGATTTGAGTCACATCAAATGTGCACTCGTATTAGGGAAAGTATATTTTAATTCGTGCCTAAATCGTCTACCGTCTTTTTAATATTTTGGAAAGGTTGCAAAATTATCTAGCAACTTTCCCGAGTCCTAACATATATAACTTACTCATTTATTTGGGGGCCCCGCTGTTTCGTTTTCAATGCGAGGCTCATCCCAACTTATTTTTATAAAGACTGATCTTAATATGTACTATGTGTTTCTATAGGTTTTTTCCTTAGTTCATTATTTCCAGCATCAGAATCCAGGCCTTATTTCTATTTACACATGGGCCTGGATTTGGACTTAACCATATCAGATTACATTCCTGGGTATAGAAAACACAGGAATGAGCTGAATCATGTTCAATAGAAGCCCAATAGCGGACTTATGCAACTCTGGTCCTTCGCAGTCCATTAGGCCCAGATCAGATGTTATTATAAAAGTGGAACAAAGATAAAAAAATATTATATACACAAAGGATTGATATTCAGAAAATAAGGCAACTGGAAATATTTTTATTCAATACGACGGAAATGAAGTACAGAAATACATTAATAAATTCTAACTTTAAGTGTTCAATGTGAATTAACTTCGATTAACAGGCTGATTTTGTTTTTACGTTTGACAGCTTATTTAAACTACTGAATTCCAGTTATTTAGTATCTAAAGCTATTTTGTATTATTGACAACATACTATACTCAATCAATTGCAGTTTTCAGAGGGCTAATTAGATGATTAAACTTTAAACTAAATTAACATGATATACGACTTCATTTAACTACAGTGTTTCATAAGCTACTAGTGTCGTTTCAAATTAATCTGATTAATTTCTGATTAAGCTAACTTCTGTATACTAGTATTGTTAATTACCAAGTCGTTTGCAAGTTCACTTTTGTACCAAGTTTAGTTATTAACCTATTTATTAGCTAGGTGATTACGACTACTACTACTACTACTACTACTACTACTACTACTACTACTACTACTACTACTACTACTACTACTCCTCATAAGTGCTAATTATACAATCATTACCCATCAAAGTACAAGTTCAACTACTTATACACTAAATATAAAGGAAAACGATAGTAGAATGACTTTGAAGTTCGAATCAGGCTTTCATTTCATTAAATCGACTTCAATTACATTACTCGAATAGAGAATGTGTACCTGATTCAGCAACAGAAAATGCCAATGAGTCTAAGGGAGAATAGGCAGAAGATAGCAGATAGACCACAACAGATAATGCAACAGCAATAGGAGTGAGTTTCAGCAATCAATCGAATCCCAGAGAACAGCAAAGCAAATACCCAGCAACAAGCAGTAGAAGACCAGTAAAACCAATAGTAGATTTCCTACAGCTTCAGGAATAAGCTTCGACTAAACCCGGGCAGATTTCACCTTATGAGTTCTACATGTATATCTCTGAATTTCTATTTCAAAAATCCAGCCTCTAATCAGGCTCAAATATGGTCTATTTATAGATGAGATTGGTGAAAATTTTGGGGGGAAAGTTGAAAAGTAATTTCTAGTTTCCTCCCATGAATTCTCTCAATTGTTACACTTAACTACCATTTTCAGATTTGAATTTGCCTTCCAGCATGTGCTGGAAGGTTCTAATTGATTCTTTTTGGGGTATTTTACTAATGTACCCCCACTTGCTAAGGTTATTTTCTAAGTTGCCTTTTATTTGGGTCTATTATACTCTTAGTTTTGTGCAATATTGCAGAAATCATAGGCCTAAATGTCTTTAATGTCCTCATAGGCTCAATTAAATCCACAATTATGCCATTTTCTCCCCTTATGCCCTTAATGGCATTCATTATTTACCCGACCCTGTCCAGGTTTGGGTATGCTGTTTTCAGCTATTATTTAAGTTCTGCCCAATATTAGTAAGTCATTTAAGACTTATTTCAATTCTGGCTTATTTTATTTTTATTTTCTGTTATTAAAGTTAATTTGCAGGACTAGCCTACTTATTTACCTAAGTCTATAATATTTAAGGTTTAGCCAGTCAAATGTTTGGACTCAACTTTGCAATTTTAACCAATTAGTTATCACTGGCCAACTAAGACTTCCAGAGCTTAGCCAGTTTCAGACTTGAGTCTGATTATTTCAAAATTAACCAATTTAGAACTTAGCCATTGAATTAAAACCTAAAGAACTATAGAATTGGTCATTTACAAGACTGACCACTCTTATTACTTATTTCAATTATGACCATTTTTATGTTGTTTTTCAATTTTAGCCTATTTAACTACTTAAAAATGCTTTCAGACTTAGCCACTTCTCTAATTACCAAACTATTACAGCTATAACCAATATCACCTAAGTACATTAGGCTTAACAACAGTCAAATAACACAAAATTATTGCAGACATAGCCCTTTCACATTAAATTGCATACATAGCCATAAAATCAGAATTACTTGTCATTTAACCAAAACTCAGAGGAGAAATTGAATATTATTGAATTTCAATCAAACAGACTCCTAATTCAGATTTCAAACAGAGTATGTCAATTAAACATAAATGAGGCATAATCGGAACTTTCTCATGTCAAAGACTAATAAAAACCCTAATCATGCTCGGGT
Source organism: Nicotiana noctiflora (assembly GCA_032618575.1). Taxonomy (NCBI): domain Eukaryota; kingdom Viridiplantae; phylum Streptophyta; class Magnoliopsida; order Solanales; family Solanaceae; genus Nicotiana; species Nicotiana noctiflora. The sequence goes on from JASVEL010013846.1 coordinate 22,547, forward strand.
ACATTTGATTAAGCATAATAGGCAGAATTATCAAAGAAACTCAGAGAGACATGCTTTTCAGAGAGAAATATAACTAAAACAGAGACTATTTGAAGGAATGAACTAGTCTAAACATGCCATTAGCTAATCAACTAAAAAGAAAAAGAAATCAGACAAAAAACATGCTAAAACATAAAAAGATGAAGATGAATCATCTAGATAGAAGAATACAAGAAAGAACATAAAAACGTAAAAAATTGAGAATGAAAAGAAGGGGACTTAGCTTTGCAGGATCTGTCTCCTGTGCTATTTCCCCTTTTATCTTTTTCTTTTTCTTGTTATTTTTCCTTTTCTTTTCCAGTTTTCTTTCAGACTTCAAGTTGAAGTCTTTTTTATTGTTTTTTACTAGAAGAGACGGGTTCAGGGTACTATAAGGGAGGGGTTTTGTTTTAGGTCGACCGGAGTTAGGGTTCCGGCGACCTATTTTTGAAGATTCGAGTGGATGGGGTGAGATTCGAAGGAAATGGCTTGTGAGGGGTGATAGATCAGGAGGTGAAGGTTTACTGGTGTTAATTTGAGAGCGGTTCTCATAAGTTTTGGTCACCGGAGAAGAACTTCGATGACCGGAATTTCAAGAAGCTATGTTTTTTTTGGGGTTTTCAAGGTGGTTCCTGGTGGAGAAGTAGAAGAAAGAGGTTTGGGAGGCGAGAGGTGGCCGGAGGCGGCCATGGAAATGGGCCAGTCTCCATTGCCGGCGAAGCTTAGAGAAGGAAGAAGAGAGGGAGAAGAAGAAGAGAAAGAGGCGGCTAGGGTTGAGTGTTTTGAAAAATGGCCGGCCGTCTTTGAGAGATCGGGCTTATATACCCGTTATATTTGACTGGTCCCTGGTCGTTAGATCAAACCAGATCAATGGTCAGGATTATTTGACCCCAAAGGCTGTCGTCTCGTTAAAAACCCTGGCCATCTCACATCCGTCAGATCCCAAGACATGGACGGCTCAAATTTGTTCAAAGATTTTATTATTTTGATTAATTCCGCAGAAATATTCAGCCGTTGGATTTGAAATGATGAACGGCTAAGATCAATGTTATTTCAAAAGAGCTGGACCGGATCTTTTAATTGGTTTGGGCCAAATGTGTATTGGGTTTACATATTTCGCCCAATTTTATAATTTTGTGTATTTTCTTGGTATTTTAATTATTTTTGTGGTATTTTCTTTTGTATTTCATTTTTTTCTTTTTGTATTCTTTTCAATTATTCAATTTCATATTTTCTCTAATTTCCTGATATTTGTTGACATTTTCTGCTATTTTTCTCTAATTTCCGGCATTATTGCATTTTTTGTTAATTTTCCTTTTTAAATCCTTTAATTGTAATACTTGTACTCAACCTATTTTTTTTTTAATTTTCTAATTTTAATTTCTAATTATTTACACACACAAATGCATCTTATTTCAATCAAAATCGATAAAATTCAATCAAAAATTATTTTTGTATATTTATTTTGGACTTATTTGCTTGGGGCGAAAATCACGTGCTCACAACTCGCTCTCTTCAGCCATTTCTTCCGCCTCGGCCTGCATTCTCATGACTGCTGCACAAATTCTTTGTGTAGCCTTTCAATTTTCACCTTGTAGCTCGACTACTTGCCTCATCAAGTCCATAATACGAGCCAGTGTAGTTCGGGAAGGTCTGGCAGTTAAAAACCACCAGACTTACTATTGCATTGATACTGCTATGACTAATGACCTAGTCCTTATTACACCAGGGGTAAAAAGTGTAAAATGAAGAAGCTATTCTAAGATATAATGCTACGAATTACAATTGTTCCTATCTACTTCTTGTCTTCTTATTCTTCCTTGTCTCTTTTTCCTTGACTTTCTGTGCGGCTATCCTTCTTTTTATTGATTTTTCTTTTCTTGCTTCCTTTATTTCTGTGATTTTCGATGATACTCCTTGCCTTCAAATTGATACCTGCTTAAAACAAAAAACAAACAACAAAACTTTTCTTCTGCCCCAGTGTGGGCTTTTCTCATGTTACGGTGTTACTCATGTTGGCTAACACAAATCAAAATTTGCAGAAAATAAAATTGCAGAAATGTATTCCCATGTTATACAGGTGGGTGCCTGAACAGAAATTAAAAATTGCAGAAATATATTTCCTTGCTATACAGGTGGGCGCCTGAACAGAAATTAAAAATTGCAGAAATTTATTCCCTTGTTATACAAGTGGGCGCATGAACAGAAATTAAAAATTGCAGAAATGTATTCCCTTGTTATATAGGTGGGCGCCTGATGCATGTAATGCGAATGTAGAAAAGTATTCCCTTGTTATCCAGGTGGGCGCCCGATGCATGAAATGCGAATGCGGAAAAGTATTCCCTTAGTTTGATAACTAGGGTGTGAATTTAAAAAGGTGATACCTCCTCGTTGTTTTTGGTGTTTTCTTGATTGAGTGATTCTCATCCACGGATTCCTCCATTTATTGCTGAACTTTATTTATAATGTTTTCTAACTTTCCACATTAATCACATTAACTTTAAAGTGATTAGGGACGATTTGTTCATGTCTAAATCATAAAAACAAAATCTTATTAGTTATAAGCTGCTGGCAACTGGCATCTGTCCTGCGGATGCAGAAAAGTATTCCCTTGTTATCCAGGTGGGCGCCTGATGCATAAAAAAATATTCCCTCAGTTTGATAACTGAGGTGTGAATTTTAAAAAGATGATACCTTCCTGTTGTTTTTGGTGTTTTCTTGATTGAGTGATTCCTCCTCTATGGATTCCTCCATTTATTGTTGAGCTTTATTTTTATGTTTTCTCTCTTTTCACATTGGACACATTCACTTTAAAGTGAATTTTTCCTGTCTAGATCACAAAACAATCTTATTAGTTATAAATTGCTGTCAACTGGTATCTGCTGCTCCTGCCTTTTATTGTCTTCCTCTTTTTTGCTTTTCTTTTGCTATGCAGTCTTTTGGTTGACTTCCTTCGTGATTTTTTTTTGCATTTTCCTTGCTTTTCTCATTTTTTTTATTTTCTTTTCCTTCGGCTCTGATTGCCATCCTTCTTTATTTCCCTCTCTCCCTTCTTTTTTCTTTTTCCGATCCAGCGTTATTTCAGCTCTTATCATGAGAAGCTGGTAGTTAGCTTTCAATAGACGAATTGGTTTTCTAAATCAATGAAATGCAGAAACAAATGAATTACAAAAGGGGAAGGGTGATTTGGAGGAGTGATAGAACTTATCTGAGTATGTTGGCTGATCCCTTTGACCATGCCATGTATTTAAACTCCGACCCAGTCTGTTCAAATGAATTTGAATAAGTGCGTCCAAACAATCAAAAAATAAAAATGTAGGAGATCTTTTTTTATCGTTTTTCCTTTGCTATACATGTGACTAATTCCGCATAAGATACTCTTAACTTGAATTTGAGAAAACACCAATTTATTTCTCTCAAAACTTACCGTCGCCTTACAGTGTCGGTAAAGATTTTCACTGATAAGACTCTCTCATTTTATTTCTCACATCCTCACCATTGCCTCACGGTGCCGATTAAGGTTTTCACCGATGAGACTCTCTCATTGTTTTTCTTTTATATATTTTTCTTTTGTCTTTTGTTTTTCTGAATCCACTGATGTTGTCTATGCCCCGTTCTTCCTTTATTCTCATTGTATTTGTTATTTTCTTGAAATTGATTAGAAGGTCTTTCTTTGGACCGTAATGTGGCTTTTGGATGGGTTAAGAAAGAAGGATATAAAGGCTCAAAAATTTACGAGGGTTTAAAAATATTTACAACTCTCGGAATTATAAAACATAACTTCTGCCCCAGTTTCAATATGTGGGGGATTTGTTTTTGGATTTTTCCTTTATTGTGAATGAACCTCAGTGAGGCTGCCTACGTACCCTTTCGGGATCAAGTCAGAGGTAGTTCAGACTACGCCATTAATTCATGATTTCGTTTGACTTTTTCCCGTTTTCTTTGTCTTTTTCTTTTGCTTGCATTTTACTTTTTTTTTATCATTCTCATTTTTCATTTTTCTACTTTTTCTTTTTGTATCATAAGCAATTCCGAGAGAGGGGTATGAAGAATAGATCGAACAAGGCTCAAAGGGGATGTCAATGGATAAAGTGTTTGGATAGAGAATAAAATGCCTTCATCATTTCAATTTCCAAAATCACAACAAAATACAATTATACAAATGAAAAGGAATCATACATCGTATCTTTTGACCGTATCTGAATTGATTGCAGTCTTTACGCATTTCCCTTCAACATCTGTCAGATATAGTGCCCCATTAGACAACACCCGTGATACCATGAACGGTCCTTGCCAGTTTGGTGCAAATTTGCCTTTTGCTTCAGCCCAATGCGGTAAGATACGCCTCAATACCAGTTGTCCAACTTCAAATTTCCGAGGGCGCACCTTCTTATTACATGCTCTGGCCATTCTCTGTTGATATAACTGCTCAAGGCAAACCGCTGCTAATCTCTTCTCATCAATCAGATTCAATTGTTCCAACCGGGCTTTTACCCATTCATCATCATCGATCTCAACTTTGGCTATGATACGAAGCGATGGTATCTCAATTTCTGCGGGTATTATAGCTTCTATTCCATACAACAATGAATAGGGTGTGGCACCAATCGAAGTATGTACTGTTGTGCGATAACCCATAAGAGCGAAAGGTAACTTCTCAGGCCATTGTCTAGACTCTTCCACCAACTTGTCACGACCCCAAATCCGGTAGTGATGGCGCCCAGCACACTGCTAGGCCAGCCCGACCAATCAACAATAACCACGGAGCCACAAGCTCACTTTATCCAATTTAAGCACAACAAAGATAGATATATTAAAAACAGGGAACCAAGTCCCAACATGTGCCAACTCCCATAGACCGAAGGGTCAAGAGTCATGAGCCTCTACAAGAATTTATAAACTGTGATAGTGTATACAACTGTGCACAAGTGTGGCATAGACAGAACAAAATAAGGATAAACTGGAGAGTCAGGTCCTGCGGACGCTGGCAGCTACCTCGACTGTCCAAATGCACTCCCGAGCAGCCATAGAATCAGCTCTACTGTGATGTACCTGGATCTGCACACAAGGTGCAGGGAGTCGGGTGTGAGTACTTCCAACTCAACGGTAATAAAAGTAAATAATGCTGAAGGAAAGGAAACCACGCAAAGCACTATCTCATGCTATACAATACATAACTACCTTTTTATTCCTTTCCAGCATAAGAGAGTAGATCATTAAAAATCTCAATTTTTAGCTACTTTCTTTCATAATAATATACCAATACCTGGATACAATCTCAAGCAATGCAAGTCCGCACTCAAATCAGCTCCTCGGGCTCAGCACTCCTTATCAATTTACACCAGGAGATCTGGTCAATAAGGCAACTAATGCATGTGTGCCAGTAATGTATGAGTGCTGAATGTTATGCCACGTAGTACACGTAAACTAATGTATGTATGCCATGCAATGCATATGACCGCTACGGCGTGTAGCCCGATCCAATTTGGGTACCCGTGCTCACTGTGGGGGTTCAGACTCCGGAGGGGCTCCTACAGCCCAAGCACAATATTAATATCACACCTGCTGCGGCGCGCAGCCCGATCCGTATACCACTGCGGCGTGCAGTCCGATCCATGCATGTGTATGCATATGCTCACATGAAAAGTCATGCCCTAACATATGGCCCTCGGCCCAATCAGCCTAACAAATAGTCAAAGAAAGCCCTACGGGCAACAATATCATATTAGCTCACATCTAAAAATATTATTAAGACCTTGTTCAAGTTTTTCATAACCTTATAAAAATGTTGAATAGCAAAATACCATTTAAAACATTAAATTTAGATAAAAATATGTACAGTGTTATCAAGACAATGATACTAATCCCTGAAGGATTCAAATAATTGGCACGAAGCCCAAACATGATAATTAGTCCAATTTATTTCAACAATTATGTGTTATTATTTATTACGCGGGATGGACCAAGTCACAATCTCCAATGGTTCTCTACCCCACGCCCGTTATCCGGCGTGCAAGTCACCTCAACACAGCACTAAGATGTGCAAGTCCGGGGTTTACTAACCCTCAAGACATCATTTACAAGTATTACCCACCTCGAACCGACGAAAGCTCATGCCCGCGACACCTTAGCTCCTCGAACCGGCATCCACGCACATCAAAACTAGCACAAATCAGCACAAATATATCAAAATAGGCTAATGGAACATCACCCAATCGAAAGAACTCGAAAAAATATCAGAAATCACGAAATTGGCAAAACCCGAGCCCCGGGCCCACATCTCGAAAAATTATGAAACTCACATTTTTGGAATCCTCGTCTCTCCACGAGTCCGTACATACCAAGAACTCCCAATTCGGACCACAAATGGTCCTTCAAATCCCCATTTTAAGATTTTTGTTCAAATCCCTAATTTTCTTGATTTCTTACCCAAATTCAGAGAATTAATGGAAGATTCTTTGATAAAATCATGTATTTAACTCATAAAACTTACCTCCAATGATTCCCCGTCGAAATCCCTTCAATTCCCGTCCAAAAGCTCTCAAGAATGACCAAAAAAAAAAAAAAAATGGGTTGATTTCGCTACAAGAATTGTCGGAATTCCATTCCAACCCCCGGATCAAAATCTCACCTATCGATCCGATTTCGCCAAAATTCAACCTTAGCCAATTCAAGCCTATTTCTACACCGGATCTCCAAATTCAATTCCGATTGCTCTCCTAAGTCATAAATGATCCCTCGAAACTAGTCAAATCATCATAATCCGATTCCGAGCACTCTAACTCGATAGTCAACTCTAGGTTGACTTTCCATATTCAAACTTCCTTCAAACATGCTATTTGCTTCATTTTTTAATTTAATTCACACCTAACTCACCCGATAGGTTCTAACATTGATATAGAAGCATAAGATATGCCATTGCCTAGACTCTTCCACCATTTTCCTGAGAATCTTTTTTATATTCTTGTTTGTAGCTTCTACTGCTCTATTTGCCTTTGGTCCGTAAGGTGTAGAGTTATGATGCAGGATTTTAAATATTTGACATGCTTCCGCCATGAGGTGACTGTTAAGATTTGCTCCATTGTCCATGATAATTACTTTAGGAATTCCGAATCGGCATATAATATTTTCATGCACGAAATCCACCACGGCTTTCTTCGTCACCGCCTTGAATGTCTTTGCCTCCACCCACTTAGTAAAATAGTCAATCGCGACCAAGATAAATCTATGTCCATTAAAAGCTGCAGGCTCTATTGTTCTGATAAGATCCATGCCCCAGGCAACAAATGTCCAAGGTGCAGACATCGTATGCAATTCATAAGGTGGAGAATGAATTAAATCTCCATGTACTTGACATTGGTGGCATTTCTTCACATTGCTGATACAGTCCCGTTCCATGGTGAGCCAATAATATCCCACTCTCAATATCTTCTTTACTAAAACATACCCGCTCATATGAGGTCCGCAAGCTCCTGCATGTACCTCAGTCATAATGATGTCAACTTGTTGCGCATCCACACATCTTAGCAAACCCAAGTCTGGTGTTCTTTTATATACAATCCCTCCACTGAGGAAAAAGCCATTTGCTAAGCATCTTACAGCTCTCTTCTGATCTCCAATGGCTTGTTCTGGGTACTTTCCTGTCTTCAAGTATTCCTTGATATCGTGATACCACGATTCTCCATCTAGCTCTCCTTCCACAGCAAAACAATAAGCATTTTGATCATACACCTGTATCTGAAGTGGATCTATATAGGCTTTATCCGGATGATGTAACATAGAGGATAGTGTGGCCAGAGCATCTGCTACTTCATTGTGCATTCTTGGGATATGTTTGAACTCTATGGATTGGAATCTTTGGGACTGTTCATGTAGACAATGCCGATAAGGTATCAATTTCAAATCTCTTGTCTCCCATTCTCCCCGAATTTGATGTATCAAAAGATCCGAGTCACCCATGACCAAAATCTCTTGAACACCCATATCTATCGCCATTCTTAATCCCAATATACATGCCTCATATTCGGCCATATTGTTAGTACAGAAAAATCGAAGATGAGTAGTAACGGGATAATGTTGACCCGTTTCTGAAATAAGCACTACTCCAATCCCAACTCTTTTACTATTGACGGCTCCATCGAAGTACATCTTCCAACCTGGCTTGTCACTTTGTTCTATTTCTTCAACATTCATTGCCTCCTCATCCGGAAAATATGTCTTTAACGACTCATATTCATCATCCACTGGATTTTCTGCTAGGTATCTGCGACTGCTTGCGCCTTCATTGGCGTACGTGTTACATAAATGATGTCAAATTTTGTGAGCAGAATCTCCCATTTAGCAAGTCTCATTGTAGGCATGGGCTTTGGGAATATATACTTCAAAGGATCTAACCGTGATATCAAATATGTAGTATACGCTGACAAGTAATGCTTCAATTTCTGTGTAACCCAAGTTAATGCACAACATGTTCTCTCTAACTGAGTATATTTTACCTCGTAAGATGTGAACTTCTTACTAAGGTAATATATAGCTTTCTCTTTCTTGCCAGTGTCATTGTGCTGACCCAGTGCACAACCAAAGGAGTTGTCTAGCATTGTCAAATATAAGATCAAAGGTCTTCCCGTCTCCGGAGGAACTAACACTAGAGGATTTGCCAAATATTCCTTAATCTTATCGAAGGCTTCTTGACATTCATCGGTCCACTTCACTGCTGCATCTTTCTTCAATAATTTGAAAATAGGCTCGCATGTCGATGTCAGCTGAGCAATGAACCTGCTAATATAGTTCAGCCTGCCTAGTAAGCTCATTACTTCCTTCTTGTTCTTCAGCAGAGGCAAACTCTGGATGGCTTTTATCTTTGACGGATCTAGTTCATTGCCTCACCGACTTACTATAAATCACAATAGCTTCCTGAAGGTACTCCAGAAGCACATTTCGCAGGATTGAGTTTAAGATTGTATCTTCAGAGTCTTTGGAAAAACTTCCTCAAGTCCCTGACATGATCATGTTGCTTCTTGGACTTTATGACGACATCGTCCACATACACTTCAATTTCTCGATGCATCATATCATGAAACATCGTGGTCATTGCCCTCATATAAGTAGCTCCGGCATTCTTCAGACCAAACGGCATCACTCTATAGCAGTAGGTTCCCCAAGGCGTGATAAAAGCTATTTTCTCTACGTCTTCTTCGTCTATTAGAATCTGATGATACCCCGCATAACAATCTACAAAAGATCCAATTTAATGCTTGGCACAATTGTCGATCAATATATGGATATTTGGCAATGGAAAGTCATCCTTTGGACTAGCCTTGTTGAGGTCTCTGTAATCAACACACACTCTGGTTTTTCCGTCTTTCTTTGGAACTGGCACAACATTTGCTAACCAGGTGGGGTACTTAGTAACTCGTATTACCTTCGTCTCAAACTGCTTATTCACCTCTTCTTTTATTTTCACGCTGATGTACGTTTTGAACTTTCTCAACTTCTGTTTTACCGGCCGACATTCTGGATAAATAGGCAATTTGTGTACCACCAGATCAGTGCTGAGTCCGGGCATGTTATCATAGGACCAGACAAATATATCCTTGTATTCATGTAATAACTTTATGAGCTCTTCTCTGAGGGAAGCTTCTAGGTGCACACTGATTTTTGTTTCCCGGACATTATCCTCACTCCCCAGATTAATAGATTCTGTCTCATTTAAGTTTGGTTTAGATTTTTCCTCATATTGATTCAAGTCTTTACTGATTTCCTCCAATGTTTTCTCAACTTCATATTCTATTTCACTTTCATTTTCAATCTCTTGTATAACTATTCGATTGTCAAGACTGGGCCGGGAATCCTTCATGCATGACATATTATCAGAATCAGCGAATATTGAACTGTACAAAAAGAAAAGATAAAAATAAGGCAAAATGAAGAAAGAAGAAGAAATTGCATTTCATTGATATTTTTTTCAAAGGATAACAGAGGTTGGATACATTTGATTTCAGTGGGGTATGGGGATTACAAAATAAAACAGCTTTGGGAAAGATGAAATATTTTTTGAAAGATAACTACCACAACTCCCACCTGATTGGAAGAGGAGTGGCTTCCCAATTATTAAGTGCAGCACTGGGCCCCATGAACTGGATATCCATTTTACTAGTCCCCTCGCCCATCTCCAACATGTTTACGTCCCCGAACAACATTTCAAACCTTGCGAGAAGTTCCGCATCCTGGCCTTATTTCAGCATATCTCGACACAGCAGTTGTCAAATGTCTTTGTGTACCAGGCCTAGTGAAGGTGTCGGATAATTTTGGTATTTGTTTTGGGAGGGTCCAACTTTTCTTCTTCGTTCTTTTGGCTCTTTCGATGTCGGTATACTCGTCCCATCATCTTACCCGACCCAGTCCATCTCCCACTTAACAAAACGACGTCGTTTAAACGACGTTTGATCTGAGTCTTTAATCTCTTCTAATCCGACGGCTCGGGATAATCCACCCATTTTAATATACCAAAAAAAAACAAACCCTAATTCATCTCTTTTATTTGCGTGTGATAAATGAAAATACAAAAATTTGCATTCTTAGGAAGTTAATTCATTTTTTTTTTAAACTTTTAAAGAAAAATCAAAAAAAAAATTAGTAGAATATAAAAAATAAAAAATAAAAAATCAAAAATGCATTAAAATACAAAAAATACAAGTTAGATTAACAAGGAAAACAATGGAATAACAAAGAGTAAAAGACTTGGGCCAAAATAATACCTAGCCCAAAGAGTCTAACCCAACAGCCCAATACCTTGCCCAGCCGGTCCCAAGCATACCCAGCCCAACGCCCAGCCTGCCCGGTTCTCCCCCCTTTTAAATCCCAGCCGTCCGTGACTTTTAATCCAACGGTTACAAATTAATCTTGCAATTCAATATACCAAAATCAATTAAAGACAAGACCTAGTTTCCTTGGTCTCATTACAACCTTAACCCCACGAACTCTTTTGTCTCTCTTCACAGACGACCCTCTCTGCCTCTTCATCTCCACTGCCGCCGCTAGGGTTCCGCCGCGGGCGGCGGCGGCCGGCCTTATTTCCGATCCAAACCAACGTCAAAACGTCCCCCACCTTCTCCTCATCACTCCCCCATTATTAGCTCCCTTCAAAACCCAACGAATCGATCCAAATCTCCCGCGCCGCCACCCCTCCCCATGGCGGCGGCGCCACCTCAATAAACCCAAAAACATTCACCCCACTATTCCTTTAGCGTTACAAACGCTGTGACACGAAGAAACGAGTCAAAAGCCGCCGGAAACTTCGAGAAAATCCGTCGATTCAAGAAAATTCGAGATTCGAAGGTTCGTTTGAAGAAAAGAATCAAGAAAAGAACAAGAAAATGAAGAAAAGAAGAAAATCAGAAGAAAAAAAAAGAACGAGAAAAGCAGAAAAAAAGAAATTTACGGCAAAAGAGCTAAGTTTATCTCTATTTTTTCTTTGTCTTTGATTTTTGTTTAACTCCATGGCATGATTGAGTTCGTTTAGTTTCTCTTCTTTGTTCTTCCAATTTGTGAAAGTGTGGTTAATTGATTCATCTTATAAGACAAAATAATTTTTAATTGATTTTTATTTTTTGATTCTTGTAAATATGTTTCGATTCGTTTTTAGGTTTCTGAGTTTTCTTCTTTCGGCCATGTTATGATTTTGTTAGTTTTTGTTAATTGTTGTTCTCGGCCATACTCGGCCATGATTGTAGTTTTAGACTTTTTAAGATTTCTTGTTAGACTTTTTGATTCAGATTGTTAGACTTTAGTTCATTTTAATTTTTCATTAAGTGTTGTTTGACTGTGGTTTGATTTCTGTTAGTTTCTGAGTTTACTAGTATAGTTTTAACGATTTTTAGATTTATTAGTATTGGATTTCTGTTAGAATTGTTGACTTTCGATTTTCTTTTAGTTTCTGTTTTTCGGCCATTTCTCTGATCTTCGAATCTCTGATTGAATTGTTGATTCTGTAGGAATAATAGTATTATATGTGTTTTGATTTGTTTCGAAGAATCAGTGAAAGTCTTTTAATTGATTGATTGAATTGTGTTGGTAATCAATTAGGATGTATTGGTTATAGCTGTATAGTGATAGGTAATTAGAATCTGGCAGTAATTTTGAGGTAACATGGGTTTATGGGAATTAATCGTTGATTATAAATCTGTTTTGATTGGGTACTTTCTGTTAGTTAATTAGTTAGTCGATACAATAGGGAAGATTGGTTATAGCTGAAATTAGTGATTTTAGTTCAATTAGGGAATTCGACTTTAGGCTCTTTTAGATTCAAGTTAAGTCGATAGTAAGAATCACATGATTAGTACCCACCTAAGGTGTTTTGCTCGATAGATTCAATTGCGATGAATTATTCTGATTAATAGGACTCACCATCTATCAAATTGTCTCTCGAGTCTTGTTAATTGGATGATTAATCATAAGTGGCTATGTTTGTAAGACTACCTAGGATTGGCTATTGATGTAATGTGATTCTAATTAGCGAATTAAGTTGAATTTAAAGTAGTTGAAAGGGTCAATTGGTTAATTGAGCAATAGTCACTTAATTGTGGCTATTTGATAAATACAAGTCTGAAAATAGGTTAAAATAGGGATAAAATACAGAAATTAGGAATGTAATTAGCCTTAAGAAGTAGGGGTGAATTGGGAAAAGGAAATTGGTAAACTTGTAATAAGGTTAAAAGGAAAAGGGTGCAATTGGGATAAGAATTGGTATAATTGTGATAAATATAGAGCTTTTAGGGTAATTTGGGCATGACAAAAGGTATTTTAGTAGATAATAAAAGGGAATGAGGGCACAATGGGTAATACAAGGAAATGGAACATGGTAGACTATTCTAAAAGAGATTTTAGTGTAGCTTTCACTAGAATAATTGCACTAACTTGTGCAACAAGCTAAAAATTGAAGGGGTTTTAGTGAAATATTAAAATTCAGGTTTCTTGATTTTGGCCTATAAATAGGCATTTTCAGCATTTAATAAGGGGGGTTCCTTCTGATTTTTAGGTCTTTTTTTTAGAATTTGGAACCAAATAAACCTAGAAAAATCCCAAAAAATATTTGCTAATTTTCAGATCTGAAAGTAACACTTCAGATTCATTTTCTTCTTTTATACCTAATTCATTCCAAAAAACCAAAAAACAGTAAGGAGATCCATCACAAATCAGCAAAGAACTGTAATTACTATTTTTGAGTGAAATTGGGTTTTGAAGCAATTTTGGAGTTCTGAAAATCGTCTCCTGGGTTAACTGTCTATTTCACTGCTGCTGTAAATTTACTGCTGGAATTTTTGTTGCTGATATCCTGTGTAGACTGTTGCTGATCTCTCTTCTATTTTCTGGATTTTCTCAGGTACACATCATTGTCAATATAAACTCTATTGAATAAAAATAAAGCTGGAATTTGCAAGTTTTGATCTATTCAGCTTTAGATTAATTTTGTAGTATCAGTTATCATAGTGATTTGAGTTAAATTTAGATGAATGTATGATTAAACCTTTATGTCTAGTAGTACGTTGGACTGTCTTTCTTAAAAACCTTTTGGATTTGATTATGTTCTTACTTATATGATTCGAAACTGTTTGGACTGTCATTACAAGTCCTCATTTATTGTTATTATTCAATTACAAGGTTGAAAGAACATATTACAATTAGAATTCAGTAGATTGTGTAACTCTTAGCTATTTTGTTTGACTTCATTTTGAATTAAATTTTGGGTTTAATTTCATAGCAATAAAAACAGGTTCAAGCTTAAGTTAGATGTTATCACTTAGATTAAATATGGAATAAGCATAATTAATAGTTAACCGAAAAAAAAGGGGAAATCTGTTTGTAAATCTACATAGGATATTAACAACTAGATAATTCAAATTTAAGTATTAACAGATTCTGTCCTGAAATTAGTCATACAATGTTTAAATCAATAAAGGTATTCCTTGGTTTCTATTACACATAACAGTTTGGGATATTTGAAATTGTGCTACTTGCGTCAGTATTTTTTTTTATTTTTAAAAAAATTGAGATTATTGGCCTAGCTATTTGGGCCCAATTCAAACGCTGTTTTATTCATTTTTACCAGATTTTGAGCATTGGATTATTATTTTCTTTCATAGATAGGGAAAAACAACATAGAAAATGTAGCACACCATAGGTATGGCCTTTAAATAAAAATGAGACGAGCCTCGCCGCACAAATATATAATTGCGGGGCCCTCAAATAAATCGCTAATTAATATTTAGATTACGGGACATGCCGTTTAGAGAATTTCACGGCACTCCCAAAATAATAACGCGTCAGCATCTTTAGGTACGTACTTTAATAAAATACCTTCCTAATCACGGGTGCGCATTTATGTGACCCAAATCTTACTCCCGGCGAAACTGAAATACATTAAAGTCACAGGCGTACTGGTTGCGGTGTGACTCGAAATGTGTTTTCGTGACGTCGCAATTCTCTAAAACTAAAATGCGGAACATTAATAGCACATAGTTAAAATATATAAAGAAATCAGATAAAAACAAAAATTGCAGTTGAGCGACCGTGCTAGAACCACGGAATCCGGGAGTGCCTAACACCTTCTCCCGGGTTAACAGAATTCCTTATCCAGGTTTCTAGTTTCGCAGACTGTATTACAGAGTCATAAATTTCCTCGGTTCGGGATTAAACCGGTGACTTGGGACACCATTATTTTCCCAAGTGGCGACTCCGAATAATTAAATAAATTGATCCCGTTCCGACTGTCCTTTAAGTGGAAAAACTCCTTCCCCGATTATTATTATATCTCTTCCCGAGGTGTAGTAGTAAACAGTGGCACATATACATTATTTACGTGTATGCATGCGCTAAAAGGAGGTGTGACAGCTCTGGCGACTCTGCTGGGGATAAGTAACCCAGAACTTCGGTTCAGGGTTTAAGAATTCGAGCTCAGTTAAATTGCTGTTTTTGTTTATATCTGATTTCCTTATATATTTTGATTAATGTGCTACATGTTTACCGCTTTGATATTGCGTGAACTGTATATATAAAAACTGTGCCGAAAACCCTTCTCTTCTTACCTCCGGGGATGTGCTTACTGGTTGAGACTCCCCTTTCTGTTAGTGTCAATACCAAAAATAAGAAAAGAGGCCGGATAAGTTACAAAGCCGATTGACTCCGCGGGTCACCGGTACGTAGCCCCCTCCTCGATCCGAGTTGTCCGCTCGGGTACACGGTCTAGTACCATTGAAAACATCGGGATATTGAGCCTAGATTTAGGACGTTTATTTGCATCATATCTGACTTAGGGGACTCAACACAGGGGTTAGGTCCGTCTAGGACAGGTGACCCGGTAATCAAAAGACCGAGCATGTTATATGTTGCATTTATTTGTTCTAGATTATTATTGGTTAAATTCCTGAAAAACAAAAAGAGAGGAAATTTTAGAATAGAAAAAATATCGAAATATTGACGAATTGTTGTTGAAAATTTGAAAGTTTGAAAAAATAGGCGGAAGGCTGTTTTTGCAAAAATATCCACTTTGAATCATTTTTAAATAATTTACGGGCATAGCCTTGAAATATTCCTTGTAGAAATGTTGCAAGGCCATAGCCGCAAAATCAAGCCCGGGTTCACACCCCTTTTGCAAAAATAACCAAAAAATGTCAAATTTTTTATTTTGTTATAAATAAATCGGGTGATGCTATTCTTGTTTAAAATAAGCCGAATGTTCCCCAAAAGGACGCCGGAAGGCTATTTTTGCAAGAATAGCCACTTTGAGTCATTTTAAATAATTTGCGGGCATAGCCTTGAAATATTCCCTCGCGAAAATATCGAAAGGCCGTATCCGCAAAAATTAAGTTTTGAGTCATCACTCAACTTTACAAAAATAACCACTTTATCAAATAAGCCATTACATGGCCGGAGTTTTGCTGAAATAGCCACATTTTTGCATTTTTAACTTCCTCAGTCTTGTGTTGGCCTGTGTCGATGCTGAACGATGCCCCATAGGCCCCAGGATAAAAAAAATTTGAATTTGCATCTTCTTAAGTAAAATTTTGCAAAAATAGTCACTTTGTCTAAATAAGCCATACATGGCCAATTTTGTAAAAATAGTCACAATTGGCATTACTTAAAAAAAGGTTTTCAATCTTATGTTGGCTTATGGCGATGCCGAACGATGCCCCATGAGCCACATGATGAGAAAATTTTTGAGTTTATTTTCTTAAAAAATTTTACAAAAATAGCCATTTTGCCCAATAAGCCATTACATGGCCAATTTTGTAGAAATTGACACTGAAATATTCTTATTCTTGTAGAAATCTCTTGCACAAGGTGTGAATGTTTTTCATTAGAGTTTGTAGTTGGAGTCGGCTTTTACAATTTTTCTTCAAAAAAAAAAATGTTAAACCAGTGATTTCAGGCTACATCAGTGTAGTTCTCAGCACGTTCGAGGACGAACGTATGTTTAGGTGGGGGAGATTGTAACAACCCAACCGGTCGCTTTGAGCTACGGCGCGTCATTTAGTAGTTTGAGGCCATGAGCAGCTTCATCTCACGTATATTGACTTGTGTGTATGGTCAGAATTAAAAATTCAAGAAGTTTGGAGTCAAATCTAAATGGAAATTCTCCTTTTGAAAGCTTAAAGTTGAAGAAATGAACTAGGATTGGAATTTTGAGTAAATGACCTTGGAATTGGGATCTGAAAGTTCAAGCATGCTCGTATGATGATTTTGAACTTGGGCGTATGTCCAATTTGGTTTTTGATAACCCGTGAGCATTTCGGCGTATATGGTGGAAGTTAGTATTTTAGAAGAATTTCATAAATTTGGGTTGGAAGGCAGTTTACAGTTATAGATGTCCATTTGGGATTCCGAGACTGGGAATAGATCCGTACGGTTATTTTGGAGTTGGGAACGCGATCGGAAGTGAATTCGGATGTCCGGAGGTCATTTTGAAGTGATTTGGCTAAATATAGGAATTTGAAGGTTTATGAGAAAATTCGACCGGAAGTGAAAATTTTGATATCGGGGTCGGAATGCGATTCTGAAAGTTGGTGCAAGTCCGTAATGTCGAATTTGACTTGTGTGCAAACTTTGAGTCAATTCGGATCGATTTTGGTAGGAAATGGGACAATTAATCTCTTTAAGGAAAGCTTAAGTTGGAAAAGTCAACCCAACGTTGACTTATGAGTGAGGGCTCGGAACTGAATTCCGATGATTTGGTTAGTTTCGGGAGATGATTTAAGACTTAGGAGCGCAATCGGAAGTAATTTTGGAGGTCCGATGAAGAAGTTAGCCTATTTTGGCGAAGTTGGAATTTTGGCGGAATCCGATCGATAGGTGATATTTTGATCCAGGAGTCAGAATGGAATTCCGACAGTTGCAGTAGCTTCCTTAGGTGATTTTGGATATGTTTGCAAATTTTCAGGTCATTCGGACATCGTTTGGTCGGGTTTTTGATCGAATGTGAATTTTGAAAGTTTAAGTTTAAGTTTGAATCGAATTCTAGGATTTTGGTGATTTTTGATGTTTAAGGCAGCGTTTTTATGATCCGAGCAAGTTTGAATGAAGTATTAGGTTGAGTTTGAGTTTTTTGTTGTGGTCCCGAGGGTCTCGGGTGTGTTTCGGATGCCCAACGGGTCATTTTTGGAAGATTTTTGCCGTTTTGAACATAAATGTAATGATCCAAAGGTCTATTTTTAGTTCTAGAGATCCAAATTTGATTTCGAGAGTTCGAGAATTTAAATAATGAATTATAGAACTGATCCGGAAATTTTGGTTTAATTTCATCAAGTCGCGATTGGGTTTTTGACGCGAAATGTGATTTAATTGTTTAACGAGCGAAATTGATGTTGCACTGAGCAAATGAGATCCAAATTCAGTTTTGTTTGAACCACTGGATCCGTATCGAAATTACGGAGCCATAGGAAAAAGAATCATCAAATTCCGAGTTCGTATGATGGAGTTAAAGCTATTTTAGTGAAAATAAAAGTTGCTGCAATTATTTTGGATAGTTGCTGCATTTATTTAGCAGCGTGAACAGTACCGGGCACGCGTGAACAGTGTCCCGCACGTGTGAACAGTGCTGGACGCATGAACAGTAATCGGGAAAATTATTTTTTGGTATTTTAGCCACATCTTGAGTTCTAGAGCTCCAATTGAGGTGATTTTCGCGGGGTTGTTCTCGTCTCAACAAGGAGGTAAGTTTTATGGCCTAATTACGTTATTTTATCATGGAATCCTTGAGTATTTCACTGTTAATGGAAGATTAAAGGGGGATTTTAGCCCTAGGCCTAAATTATAGAAAATCATTGATTTGAATGGGCAAACGGAGTCCGATTTTGATAAATTTTATATGCACAGACTCGTGTTGAGATAAGGAACCCGAATATATAACTTTCGTAATTTTTCGAGAAGTATACCGAAAGTCGGGTTTTGGCAACTTGTGGGTTTTGGTGTATTTTGAATTGTTTCGATTGGGTAATGCCCAATTGGCCTATTTTGATGTAATTCTATTGATTTTTATCGGATACTACACCTGTGGAGGTCGATATTCGTGGCAAGAGAGTTGTCTCTTAGTGGTTTTGTACCGGAGTCGAGGTAAGTGGCTTGTCTAACCTCGTGTGGGGGAACTTTCACCCCTAGGATATTATGTGATAATTTAAATGCCTTGTACGCGAGGTGACGGGCGTGTACATGCGCTGGTTGTTGTAACACACACTTTACTTGAATCGTCAAATTCGTGATATTCCTGTCCTTAGTTGATTAATTTATGATATTTACCCGGCATTCGTTAGGGAAGCATGATTAGATATGATTTATCTTATCTAATTGCCAAATTGTCTTACTTGAACTTCTTGATAATTGTTGGCACTAGTTTTCGGTGAAGTTGTAGTTAAGCATATTATGTTTTCTCTTTGTGTTTTCTTTATTTGTTGTGTTGGTGGACTACGGGTTCAATTCCCGGAGATCCAAGGGCTGCGGGTTCGATTCCCAGAGACCCGAAGTGATATTGGTAGGGACTGCGGGTTCGATTCCCGGAGATCCTGAGTTATTGGTAGGGACTGCGGGTTCGATTCCCGGAGATCCTGAGTTATTGGTAGGGACTGCGGGTTCGATTCCCGGAGATCCTGAGTTATTGGTAGGGACTGCGGGTTCGATTCCCGGAGATCCTGAGTTATTGGTAGGGACTGCGGGTTCGATTCCCGGAGATCCTGAGATTTATTGAAATGTGGACTGCGGGTTCGATTCCCAGAGACCCGGAGTGATACAGTTGTGGACTGCGGGTTTGATTCCCGGAGATCCTGAGATTTACTGAGACATGGGCTGCGGGTTCGATTCCCGGAGACCCACGGGTACTGTCAATGGGACTGTGGGTTCAATTCCCACGGGTCCTGGACTTATTTTATTGAGTTGGTTACTGGTTGTTAGCTTAATTGTAGATGGTTGCAGTAATCATTTTATTGTTGTTATTTAAAGATTATTGTCATTTAAACTGCTCATTATTATTATTGTCATTTTATTATTGATTCTCTCGGTAGGGCCCTGACCTTCCTCGTCACTACTCCATCGAGGTTAGGCTTGGCACTTACCGAGTACCGCCGTGGTGTACTCATGCTACTCTTCTACACACTTTTGTTGTGCAGATCCAGGTACATCAGGACAGGCTCATCTTAGGTGATTCAGCAGCACATTTAGAGACCTCGAGGTATGATCTGCTACGTTAAGGGATGATATGGTCGGGCTTGCCTAGCATTGTGTTGGGCGCCATCACGACCAGGGTTTGGGTCGTGACATACACATAGAGCCACGGTTGTATATTCTCTTTTAGTCTGTGTTACCCGTGGGATTCCGGGTCCTGGTGGTGTTTTATACAGCGTGTTTGACGGGTGTATGTGCCAAGCGGCACGGATTACATTACTTTCTATATTATTATTCCGCTATTTCTTATTAAATGTTCATAAACTCGTATATTCCGCAACGTGTTAGGCTTACCTAGTCGTGGGGACTGGTGCCGTCATGACATGTTCACGATTGGTGAACTAGGGTCGTGACATATATCCAAACCAGACTTCCTAATTTAACAACAGAATCAAACGACTAAACAGAACATTTCAATTCGAGCAAAACAAAGCACTGCCAAAGGAAATCAATAAGCGGAATACCTTAACGCTAACATCGTGGTTTCATTTTGTTAATCCAGAAGGTTGAGGTGGTTGGTTGTGGTAAACAAGATTCAAGGAAAATGATAACCGACATCGAAGCCGTTACGAGTGCTCAAGAGACTCGGGGTCAGAAAGTTCAACAAGGGCCTACTATGGTTGAGGAAAATAGAACATTGAAACAACAAATGACCAAAATGCGTCAAGCATGGGCCAATGGCCAAGGACAACCTTCTCATGAGTCACAATCTGCTATACAGCAAGAACAATACCACTCTCCCGAGTACCACTCGTACTCGTTTGACCTTCCTGCAAACATTGAGAAGCCTACCCGAAAGAAGGTACAGGAAGAAATGGCCCAAAGATTGAAGAGATTAGAACAACGGCTGAAAAACACGCAAGAAATGGCAGGTCAAAAGAGTGTTGCCTTCAGAGATCTTTGTATGTTCCCCGATGTCCACTTGCCGCCTGGTTTCAAGGTTCCCAAATTTGAAAAGTACGATGGACGTGGAAACCCCATAGTCCACGTGAAAAGGTATTGCAACCAATTGAGAGGTGTGGGAAGAAATGAAGAATTGCTTATGGCTTATTTTGGGGAAAGCCTCTCGGGAGTCGCATCTGAATGGTTTTGGGATCAAGACGCATCCGGTTGGCACGTCTGGGATGATTTGGCACGGGCCTTTGTCAAACAGTTTCAATACAATATTGACGTCACCCCAAACCGCATTTCCCTTTCTAAACTGAAAAAGAAACCAACCGAAAGTTTCAGGGAATATGCCATCAAATGGAGAGAGCAGGCAGCGAGAGCTAAGCCACCCATGAATGATCACGAGTTGGCCTCTGTTTTTCTTCAGGCTCAAGAGCCGGATTACTTTCAAAACATGATATCTGCAGTTGGTCAATCATTTGAAGAAATACTCAAAATGGGAGAAATGGTGGAAGATTGTCTTAAGACAGGCAAAATTATAAGTCAAGCAGCTCTCAAAAATGCGGCTCAGGATGTCCAAAGTGAATTTAGTGATGTGAATGGGAGTGATGAAGAAATCATGATGATGTCGGGGTCAAGAAGAGGTCCTATGAGAACATCTCTAAGGTATATGCAACCTCATCAAGTTTTCCATGACCCTCTTAAGCATTACTACCCGCCTCAGAACCTTTCATACTCTGTTGATCCAGTCCAGTATGTTGCTCAATCCTCAAAACACCCAAGAAAGCGAGCCCGAACGTCACAAAATCCTTACCAGCCTCCGCAAAATTTTCAAATACCTTATAACCCACATCCAAGCCAGGAGTATGGAAAGGAACAGAAGTTGAAAGATAATTTTACACCAATAGGAGAATCCTATGCAAGCTTGTTTGAGAAGCTAAAACGACGTGGCGTGATTGCACCCATCCCTCCAAATCGGGTGGACCGACGTGCGAGAAGTTTTGACTCATCCAAAAGGTGTGAATACCACTCCAATGCCTTGGGGCACGATGTTGAAAGTTGTCGGGATTTGAAAAGAGAGATAGAAAGAATGATTCAGGAAGGAATAATTGCGGTCCAAGGTAGTGGTATCCAGAACATTGCACAGAATCCTTTACTTGCACATAACGGAGCATATTTTGTGGGAATGATGCCCGGTGTGACATGGGTGATGAAAGTCTTCTTGGGAGGTCAACTGAAGTTGAAGATATTGAAACAGAAAGTGATCTTGGCAACATTAATGCAGAATTCGGTGGCTAGGATGCCATGCTTGTCAATTGGGAAGGCGCTCCGTCTCTTGGAGTTTTGGTGGTATATTTTGATGTCATCTCTTTTGCCTGGGTTATTTCAGGGTTGTAATCCGGACGTTGTCTTGAGAGTCAAAACCCTTCTATCTTTCTACTTTGCTTTGTATAGTAATAAATTTGTTTAGTGTTGTCTAGGTTTGTAATTCTAGTCTAGTCTGTTCGTTTTGTTGTTCGTCTTGTTGTTTCAACCCATTTGTTTCCCATCATTCCTAGTCATTCCATTTATGATAACTTCGTAATTCTTCTCATACTGGTTTTAGCAACATGACATGCACATAATTCTAAGCCTGGTTTTTAAAAGTCAATGAAACAATGTTGAAGATGTAATGATACTCGAAAGAAATGAAACATATTGGAATACTGTGAAGCCTAAATCAAGTGAATACTGGGGGAAAGCATAACATAAAGAAATGTTTTGGAAAGGCATCATGCTTCATCGGCTCAAAGCCAAAGGCAAAAGTACCCCAAGGCTAAAGGAACCATTCATGGTATCGAGATTGTTGCCCAATGCCACTGAGAATCGTCAAATACAAAAGGCAAAAATGTGAATCAATCAAAGGTGTTTAACCGTGTAGTTTGTGCTTGGTAGGTCTCGAAGATTGGAATGACGAAGGCATTTTATTCGGCTATCCAAACACTTTATCCATCGCTACCCCTTTGAGCCATATTATATTTTCTTTCATATCCCTCTTTCGGAATCAACAACAAAATTGAGGATTGAGCGAGAAACAAAAGAAAAGAAAAAAATGAGAGAAAAGAAATAAAAAAGAAAAAGAAAAAGAAAAGAAAAAGAAAAAAAATCGGGAGAAGTCAAAATCGCAACAAGGAAGCGATCTTATGATCTGAACTACGTCTGACTTGATCCCTAAAGGGTACGTAGGCAGCCTCACTGAGGTTCAGTCACAATAAAGGAAAAATCCAAAAAATCCCCCAAGAAGGAAACTGGGGCAAAAGTTATGATTGTTGAATAAATAAGATTCCGAAAGTTGTAATTTTAACCCACGATGAAATATTTTTGATCCCTTATATCCTTTTTTCTATATCCCATCCAAAAGCCTACATTACGATCCAAAGGAAGACCTTCCGATCAATCTTCAAGAAATGCCGAGTCAAGCGAATAAAGGTGAATCACATCAAGGGCAACACTCGAGTCCGAACAAAGGAGAATGAAGAATTCAAGATGATGAAAACCACCACGAGACTCCACGATGAGAGAAATCAAAATGAGAGAGTCTTATCGGTGAAAACCCTCACGGGCACCGTAAGGCGACGGTGAGTCGAGAGAAAGAAAAATAAAAAATGAGAGAGGCTTGATGGTGAAAACCCTATGGGCACTACAAGTCGACTAAGGATTTTGAGTCAAATCAAGGAAATGGAGTACTGAAGACCAGTTTCACGGCAGAACCTGCAACAAGAGTTGAACATCAAATTTGCTATACAGAGAAGGCTGAAGTGCATGTCAAGGACGCTAGAGTCGGTATTCACATCCGATAGGTCATTCTTCTATAGGTTTCTTGTTAGGAATTGTATTTTTCTTTCTCTTTATTCTTCATACCTTGTTTTACCCTCCCTCATATCGAGTCGATCGGGTCATAACAAATAAAGAAATGATTTCAAAATTTGCCACCAAGCTTTCCAATTACACAAGATGGGATTTTGCCAACACGACAATTGTCGTAAGTCAGGAAAAGGAAAGGCCAGTGCTTTTAGCCAAAAGAGCAACATGTGCAATGGAGCGGGCAACAATAAAAATGTTTGGGGTGCATACAAGATGCAAAGGTCGGCAAAGTGCCAATTCGGGAAAAATATAACAAATGGAAATAGGGGAGTGTATTCTGACAAAAGAAAGAGCCAGTCAAGAATTTAATTAATCATTTCGAGCTTCTGAGGCCTTGAAAACCTCATTCTATGTTGCCTCGATTTACGTGCACGATCCGAGCTTGTAGCCGAAAAGATTTTGTGATAGAAAATATGAATTCTATGAGAAATTTGGATAAAAATGATATTAATATTGATATGGTTGACTTCGGTCAACATTTTTGGTAAACGGATCCTGACCCGAGATTGGATGGTCCCGAGAGGTCCGTAGAAAAATATGGGACTTGGACATGTGTCCGGAGTCGAATTCGAGGCCTAGAGCCCAAGTTATGAATTTTTATGTGAAATTGTTTTTAATGCAATTATTAAAGGAAATAAATTAATTGACCTTGGTATCGGGCTCGTATTTTGGTTCCGACGCCCGGTACAAGTCTTAAATATTATATATGTGATTTCTGTAAAGTTTGGTGACATTTGGATGTCGTTTGAGATGTTTTGGACCTTGAGTTCCAATGTTAAGAAGTTTTGAAAAATCAAAAGTATGAAAATCATGAGTTTGAGGCTTGATTTGATTAAAACGAAGTGATATTGGCGATATGATCGCACGAACAAGTCCATAATGTGTTTTTGAGGTTGTGTACATGTTTGGTTTGGAGCCCGGGGCGCTCGGGTAAGGATTTGATAGGCCGTTGGATGAAACTCTGATTTTTTGAACTGCTGGTTTTTCACCCAGCTGTTGGCTTCGCAATTGCGAAGTTTTCTCGCAATTGCGAAGGGGGACAAGCTCGCAAATGCGAACATACATCGCAAATGCGAAGCCCCCTTTGGCCCAGCCTTGTTCGCAAATGCGAACAATTGTTCGCATTTGCGAAGGTCCCCAGTGCCAGCCTATGTTCGCAAATGCGAACAAAAGTTCGCAAATGCGAACATTCCCCATTATGCCTTGGTTCGCAAATGCGAACCATTGTTCGCAAATGCGAACACTGCCTTATACAGCATGTGTTCGCAAATGCGAACATTAGTTCGCAAATGCGAACATTAGTTCGCAAATGCGAACAAATGTTCGCAAATGCGAACTTCCCACCCTTAGCTTATTTTTCAAACTCCAGAAATTGGTCGGGGTTCGCAATTGCGAACCCATGTTCGCAAATGCGAACACAGAGACCTGAAAAACACGAATTTCAGTTATTTCTTCACATTTTACAAAACCAAAACACCCATTTGCGATTCTTCAAGGATTTCTTCTTCATCAAAACGATTGTAAGTCACTTTTTACTTAATTCTTTCAATTCCTAACATCATTAAACATGTTTTTCATAAGAAATCAAAGATTTTCATGGTAAAATTCTTGTTTTTGTTGAAAATAGGGTTTTTCATAAATTGGGGAATTGGACCTCGAATTGAGGTCCGATTTTGAAACAAAATATATATATGAACTCGTGGGGGAATGGGTAACCGGATTTTGGTCCTAACCCCGAATTCCGACCATGTGGGCCCGGGGTTGAAATTCACTATTCATGGCAGAATGTTGTAAAAGTTGTATTTGGTATTAAGAATTGGTTTGTTGAGTAGAATTGATGATATTAAATCAATTGTGTATAGATACGGTTGGATTGGAGCCAAATTGTAAGAAAAGACATTTCCACGGAGTGAATTGTTCATAAGCATTCGAGGTAAGTGTTTGTTCTATCCTAGCTTGAGGGAATAGGATTATGTGTTATGTGTTATGTGATCGAGTGCGGTGTATGGGTTGTGGTGACGAGTATCCATACACTGGCGTCTAGTATGACCGTGAGTCGTTGAAAAATGATTATTTTGAGATACATTACATGTGAATCGTTATTGTTCTCCCTTGTTGGGACTTGTTGCGAAGATAATTATTGATTGCCCTTGACGGGACGATTTATGAATTGTTGTTTCTTTCTCTGCCCTTAACTGTGATTGTTATTTGGGTGAGGAAGAGTGATAATGCACGAAGGGTGATGCCGTGCCATGTTTATTTATTTATGCACGAAGGTTAATGCCGTGCCATGTTTATTTATCGATTATGCACGAAGGATCATGCCGTGCCCTGTTATTGATTATGCACGAAGGATCATGCCGTGCCCTGTTATTGAACCATGTACGAAGGATCATGCCGTACTATGGATGCGAGGATGAGAGTAAAAGCACGAAGGGTGATGCCGTGTACTTTATTTGTTTATTTGGTGAGGATGAGAGTAAAAGCACGAAGGGTGATGCCATGCAATTGCTTGCTATTTCTTGAAGTGATATTATTCGTGTTTACATTATACTTTGTTTTCTTTGTGAAATTATTAACTGTGGTTAATTGTTGAATTCTTTAAGATATTCCTTATTGTGTTATTACTTGATTATTTCTTGTTATTTTGTGGTACATACATATATATTGAATTGCACAGGTGTTTATGTGGGTGTCCGATCCTAGGCTTGTCACTACTTCGTCGGATAGGCCATGCACTTACCAACACATGGGGTTGGTCAGTGCTGAAGTGCATGTCAAGGACGTTAGAGTCGGTATTCACATCCGATAGGTCATTCTTCTATAGGTTTCTTGTTAGGAATTGTATTTTCCGTTCTCTTTATTCTTCATACCTCGTTTCACCCTCCCTCTTATTGAGTCTGCCGGGCCATAATAAGTACAGAAATGATTTCAAAATTTTCCACCAAACTTTCCAATTGCACGAGATGGGATTTGGCCAACATGACAATTGTCGTAAGTCAGGAAAAGACAAGGCCAGTGATTTAAGCCAAAAGAGCAACATGTGCAATAAAGCGGGCAACAATTAAAATGTTTTGGGGTGCATACAAGATGCAAAGGTCGGCAAAGTGCCAACTCGGGGGAGAATATAACAAATGGAAATATGGGAGTGTATTCTGACAAAAGAAAGAGCCAGTCAAGAAACACCCAAGGTTGTAAAATAAAGTCATTGAAGGAATCATAGATCTCAAGATCGGATTTTGTGGGATCCGTCAAGGAACAACATACATGCTGTAAGGAAGGCGAGTTTGAACAAAAGAGGTGAAAATGGATAGTCGGTGAACATGCCAAGCATTCAAGTGGAAAGCAAGTTCAAGGCCACAACCAACCACCGCATTTTAAACTGACAGAGTTTTCTTTGCTTTGAAACAGGAGCAAAAGATATTGTCAAACTGGGGCAGGAAAAATTTTCTGTCATCGGATAGTCATCCGAAGAGCATGAAGGTGAATACAATTGTTTTCGAAGATGAATAAGGCAAGTTGAAAGGTGAATGAAGCAAGTATCGGAGAATGATACAATCTTAGTCTGTTGAAACTTTCTCCTAAGACAAAAGTCTTAGTCCGATGAATTTTTCACCTAAGATGAATTGGATAAAATCTTAGTCCGTTGAATCTTTCTCCCAAGATAAAAGTCTTGGTCTGATGAATTTTTCACCTAAGATGAAACGAAAGAACTTATTTTATTAATCATTTCGAGCTTCTGAGGCCTTGAAAACCTCATTCCATGTTGCCTCGATTTACGTGCACAATCCGAGCATGTAGCCCGAAAGATTTTGTGATAGAAAATATGAATTCTATGAGAAATTTGGATAAAAATGATATTAATATTGATATGGTTGACTTCGGTCAACATTTTTGGTAAACGGATCCGGACCCGAGATTGGATGGTCCCGAGAGGTCCGTAGGAAAATATGTGACTTGGACATACGTCCGGAGTCGAATTCTGAGGCCTAGAGCCCAAGTTATGAATTTTTCTATGAAATTGTTTTTGATGTAATTGTTAAAGGAAATGAATTAATCGACCTTGGTATCGGGCTCGTATTTTGGTTCCGACGCCCGGTACAAGTCTTAAATATTATATATGTGATTTCTCTGTAAAGTTTGGTGACATTCGGATGTCGTTTGAGATGTTTTGGACCTCGAGTTCCAAGTTTGAAAGTTTTGAAAACCAAAAGTATGAAAATCATGAATTTGAGGCTTGATTTGATGAAAACGATGTGATATTAGCGATGTGATCGCACGAACAAGTTCATAATGTGTTTTTGAGGTTGTGTACATGTTTGGTTTGGAGCCCGGGGGCTCGGGTAAAGATTTGATAGGCCGTTGGATTAAATTCTGAATTTTTGCACTGCTGGTTTTTCACCCATCTGTTGGCTTCGCAATTGCGAAGCATTTTTCGCAATTGCAAAGGTGACAGATCAAGGCAGGGTTCGCAAATGCGAACCATTGATCGCAAATGCGATGGGTGCCCAGGACTGTTTGGGTTCGCAAATGCGAACCAAACCTCGCAAATGCGAACAAATGTTAGCAAATGCGAATTCGCAAATGCGAACAAAAGTTGGCAAATGCGAATTCGCAAATGCGAACAAAAGTTCACAAATGCGAACTTCCCTGTTTTGTACCTTGGTTCGCAAATGCGAACTTCCCATTTTGCCTTGGCTTCGCAAATGCGAACAAAAGTTCGCAAATGCGAACTTCCCATCATTAGCTTATTTTTCAAACTCCAGAATTTGGTCGGGGTTCGCAATTGCGAACCCCTGTTCGCAAATGCGAACACAGAGACCTGTAAAACACGATTTTCAGTTCATTTCTTCACTTTTTACAAAACAAAAACACCCATTTGCGATTCTTCACTGATTCCTTCTTCATCAAAACAATTGTAAGTCACTTTTTACTTAATTCTTTCAATTCCTAACATCATTAAACATGTTTTTCATTAGAAATCAAAGGTTTTCATGGTAGAATTTCTTGTTTTTGTTAGAATATAGGGTTTTTCATAAATTAGGAAATTGGACCTCGAATTGAGGTCCGATTTTGAAACAAATCATATACATGAACTCGTGGGGGGATGGGTAACCGGATTTTGGTCCTAACCCCGAGTTCCGACCATGTGGGCCCGGGGTTGAAATTCACTATTCCAGGCAGAATGTTGTAAAAGTTGTATTTGGTCTTAAGAATTAGTTTGTTGAGTAGTATTGATGATATTAAATCAATTGTGTATAGATACGATTGGATTGGAGCCAAAGTTGAAAGAAAAAGACATTTCCACGGATTGAATTGTTCATAAACATTCGAGGTAAGTGTTTGTTCTATCCTAGCTTGAGGGAATAGGATTATGTGTTATGTGTTATGTGATCGAGTGCGGTGTATGGGCTGTGGTGACGAGCATCCATACACCGGCGTCTAGTATGACCGTGAGTCGTTGAAAATGCTTATTTTGAGATATATTTACAGATGAATTGTTGAACCTTTGTCAGGTTGTGGAATTGTTATTGTTTTCCCTTGTCGGGACTTGTTGTGAAGATAATTATTGATTGCCCTTGTTGGGACGGTTTATGAATTACTGTTTCTCGAAGGGTGATGCCGTGCCATGTTTATTTATTTATGCACGAAGGTTAATGCCGTGCCATGTTTTATTGATTATGCACGAAGGATCATGCCGTGCTCTGTTATTGAACCATGTACGAAGGATCATGCCGTACTATGGATGTGAGGATGAGAGTAAAAGCACGAAGGGTGATGCCGTGTACTTTATTTGCTTAAGGGTGATGCCGTGTACTTTATTTGCTTATTTGGTGAGGATGAGAGTAAAAGCACGAAGGGTGATGCCGTGCAACCGCTTGCTATTCCTTGACTTGATATTACTTGTGTTTACATTATACTTTGTTTTTCCTTGTGAATTTATTAACTGTTGTTAATTATTGAATTCTTTGAGATATTCCTTATTGTGTTATTACCTGGTTATTTCTTGTTATTCTGTGGTATACATATATATTGAATTGCACAGGTTTATGTGGGTGTCCGGTCCTAGGCTTGTCACTACTTCGCCGGGATAGGCCAGGCACTTACCAGCACATGGGGTCGGTTGTGCTGATACTACACTTCTGTGCGTTTTTGCACAGGTCCAGGTTACGATCAGGAGCAGCAGCAGCAGTAAATCGATTGCGTGGGAGTTAATCATATTTGAGACCGAGGTAGCTTGCAGACGTCCGCAGGCCCGGCGTCTCCTTCTTTATTTATGTTATTAGCTGTAGTCTCTTTGTTCCGAGACAAACAGAATTATGTTATATTTCCTTCATACTTTTATGTGTAGTATTCCATAGTAGTTCGTGAGTTGGTGACTCCACGTCTTGGGTAGAGGATTTCAGTATGATTTTCACTTTGTAATTAGTTATTTCTATTTCGATAAAGTATTCCGCATTTATTTAATTAAAAATTGTGTTAAAAACAGGATAGTATGAATACAGTGGCTTGCCTAGCTACCACGAGTAGGCGCCATCACGATCCCGATGTTGGGGGAAAATCCGGGTCGTGACAAGTTGGTATCACAGCTCTAGGTTACATAGGTCTCACCACTCACGAACAAGCTTAGTAGAGTTTGAGAGGTAGGTACGGAGACGTCTGTACTTGTCCTCCAGAGTCTATTGAGTTAGGAAAGAGTCTCTCATTTGTTCTTTCTTGTCGTGCGACTTGTTCCTCAATTATTGATTGAATTTCTATTCTGTCCTTTCGCATATGGTGAGGACACGCGCTTCTTCGTCCGCCGACCAGCAGCCCCGAGCCCCGTGCGGCCCCCGCGAGGGCAGCGGGCCAAGGCCGTATCGCAGGCCGCGGTAGGGGCAGCTAGCCCCCGTGCGCCTACTCCGCAGGTGGAGCCTCATATTGAGATCGACGAGGAGGTTCCGGCTCCAGCAGCTCCAGCGGGCCCAGCTCAGGTCCCGTGAGAGGCTTTATTTACCCCGGATCTCCCGGATGCTTTGGTCAGAATAGCGGGATTTACGGACAACGATCGCCGCAGCGGGTTTATTATCGCCGCACCAGCCCGCTTCTCAGCCGGAGGAGGGGCCCGCACCCTATCGCTCGTACTCCGAGCCGCAGCTCCTCACCCTCAGCACCGCAGGTTCAGCCCACCGTGGCCACTCGCCGGGCACCGACGACCACGCCGTGACGGAGCGGCCATGACTTCTCGATTCGTTATGGAGGCTTGACTCGGTTCTCCAAGCTATTTACCACTACATTCAGCTGAGCCACTCAGAGGATCCTCAGGACTTCTTATTCAGCTGCCACGAGATTCTCAAGACTACGGGGATCGTGGAGTCAAACAGAGTTGATTTCTGTAACCTTCTAGCTTGCAGGATCCGCCAAGACTCGCGGAGAGATTATTGCTCGACTCGACCAAGCAGGTCCCCGCCTTTATCACGGGACCGCTCTGCGAACTATTTATGGAGAAGCTTCTCCCCGCTACTCGACCGGAATGTACTTGGAGGCGCTTGAGCGCTCCATCAGTGGCACCATGACGACGCACAACGCACGAGACGAGATTTGTCGATTTGGCTCGTCGCGCAAGCGTGATACTTCCCACGTGAGCCGGAGAGAGTCCGCAGTGTTTATAGATGGGCTTGACTCAGCCGATTAGACTCCGTATGGCTGGCGGCGCGGGGAGTGACATATCATTTCGTGAGGCGGCCCAACGCAAGCACGCAGTAGTCGAGATGGCTCTCGCTAGGGAGGCGGTTATTCTTCGTACAAGAGGCCTCGTCATTCAGTCGGTTTGGTGGTTCTTCCTCCGGTGGCACAGAATCCTTTGACAGAGGCCGGCCTCCGAGCCTTTTCATTCCGCCCTTCTGGCTACAGGGTGGACCAGTGATCGTGGTTTTCGGGGCATTATTCACACCAGCCTCCTATTAATGCTCGGCCTCTTCGGAGTGTTCGCGGAGGCCATTCAGTGTCGTCGTGGCCAGCAGCCCCATCAGCCCAAGAGTTGCTACGGTTGTGGCGACCCAGTTCATTTTATCGGTTCTGCCCTCCAGCAACGGGCAACTCTCAGCAACGAGGTCCTCGTCCCATGATTCAGTGCCCCACCGACCCTCGCCGCCCGCTCACCACCCGCAGGCGGGGGAGATTACAGAGGCGGAGGTCGAGACCGTAGAGGCGGAGACCGTCCAGCCAGAGAGGTAGAGGTCAGCCAGTTGATGGTCGTCCCAGAGACGCAGCCTCGCAGGGGAGGTGCACATCCCCGATTCTATGCTTTACCGCCAATGCGCGAGGCAGAGGCATCAGATGCCGTGATTACGTGTACTATTCTTGTGCGTGGCAGCAGGTGCTTCAGCATTATTTGACCCCGGATCTACATATTCCTATGTGTCTTCCTACTTCGCACCGTATTTGGCCGTGCTCAGCTATGCTCTGGATATTCCAGTTTATGTGGCTACACCAGTGGGTGACTCCATTGTAGTCGATCGGGCGCATCGTTCGTGCGTAGTTATATTTGGGGGTCTTGAGACCCGTGTTGATCTGTTGCTTTTGGATATGGTAGATTTTGATGTCATATTGGGGATGGACCTGGTTGTCCCCATACCATGCTATTCTTGATTGCCATGCTAAGACCGTGACCTTAGCCTTGCCAGAATCACCCCGACTAGAGTGGAAAGGTACCTCAAGCCACTCCATTCGCACTGTTATTTCCTTTGTTAAGGCTCGACGCATGGTTGAGAAGGGGTGTCTAGCTTATCCGGCTTATGTTCGTGATTCCAGCGTAGAGGTTCCTTCCATTGAGTCAGTCCTTATTGTACGGGAGTTTCCCGAGGTTTTTCCTTCAGACCTGTCGGGCATGCCACCCGACAGGGATATTGATTTCTGTATTGATTTGGCACCGGGCACTCAACCCATCTCTATTCCACCCTATCGTATGGCCCCGCCGGAGTTAAAAGAGTTGAAAGATCAGTTGCAGGACCTTCTTGAGAAGGGCTTTATCAGGCCCAGTGTTTCCCCCCGGGGAGCACCCGTATTATTTGTAAAGAAGAAGGATGGCTCGATGCAGATGTGTATTGATTACCGGCAGTTAAACAAGGTGACTATCAAAAATAAATATCCACTTCCGCGAATTGATGATTTATTTGACCAGCCTCAGGGTGCCAAGGTATTTTCAAAGATAGACTTGAGGTCAGGCTACCATCAGCTGAAGATCAGGGCGGCTGACATTCCTAAGACAACCTTTCGCTCTAGATATGGGCATTATGAGTTCTTGGTCATGTCCTTCGGGTTGACCAATGCCCCAGCAGCATTCATGGAGTTGATGAATCGGGTATTCAGGCCTTACTTAGATCCGTTCGTGATAGTCTTCATAGATGACATCCTGGTGTATTCCCGCAGCCAGGAAGAGCACGAGCAGCACCTCAAAGTGGTTCTTCAGACTCTGAAAGATAACCAGCTATATGCCAAATTTTCTAAATGTGAGTTCTGGTTGAGTTCGGTAGCATTTCTGGGTCACACTGTATCAGTGGAAGGTATTCAGGTAGACCTAAAGAAGATTGAGGCAGTCCAGAATTGGCCTCGACCAGCTTCAGTGACTGAGATCCGGAGTTTCTTAGGATTAGCAGGTTACTACCGTCGTTTTGTAGAGGGGTTTTCTTCTATTGCAGCCCCGATGACCAGGTTGACCTAGAAGGGTGTCCAGTTCTAGTGGTCAGAGGAGTGTGAGGCGAGCTTTCAGAAGCTCAAGACAGCCTTAACCACCGCACCAGTTGTTGATACTACCTACGGTGCAGGGGCCTTATACAGCTTATCGTGACGCATCTCGTACGTGGCTTGGAGCGGTATTGATGCAGGATGGTAAGGTTATCGCGTATGCTTCGAGGCAGTTAAAGATACATGAGAAGAATTATCCAGTTCATGATCTTGAGTTAGAAGCAGTGGTTCATGCCTTAAAGATCTGGAGGCATTATCTATATGGTGTGACATGTGAGGTGTACACCGATCACAAAAGCCTACAGTACTTGTTCAAGCAAAAGGAGTTGAATCTACGACATCGAAGATGGTTAGAGTTGCTGAAAGACTATGATGTTACTATCCTATATCATCCATGTAAGGCCAATGTGGTGGCCGATGCTTTGAGTAGGAAGTCTGCCAGCATGGGTAGTCTTGCATACATTCCGGTCAGTCAGAGACCATTAGCTCTAGATGTCCAGGCCTTAGCCAACCGGTTCGTGAGATTAGACATTTCTGAGCCTAGTAGAGTGTTAGCCTGCACGGTCGCTCGTTCTTCTTTATTAGAGCGCATCCGTGAGAGGCAATTTGATGATCCTCATTTGCGTGAGTTGAGAGATACAGTACAGCGGGGAGGTGCCACACAGGTAAATCTAGATGATGATGGGGTATTGAAATTGCAGGGTCGAGTTTGTGTGCCCAATGTCGAAGGAATTCGAGAGTTGATCTTAGCAGCGGCCCACAGTTCGCGGTATTCTATTCACCCAGGCGCCGCGAAGATGTACCAGGACTTACGGCAACACTATTGGTGGCGCAGAATGAAGAAAGATATCGTTGCGTATGTCGCTCGGTGTCTAAATTGTCAGCAGGTGAAATATGAGCACCAGAGACCTGGTGGTGTATTCCATAAGATTGAAATTCCCGAGTGGAAATGGGAGCGGATCACTATGGACTTCGTTACTGGACTTCCTTTGACTCGGAGGAAATTTGATGCTATTTGGGTCATTGTTGATAGTCTGACCAAGTCAGCACACTTTATTCCAATATCTGTCTCCTACTCGTCGGAGAGGTTAACGGAGGTTTACATTAGGGAGATTGTTCGTCTCCATGGGGTGCCGCATCTATTATCTCCGATCGGGGAACGCAGCTTACCTCGCGGTTCCGGAGAGCGGTCCAGACAGAGTTAGGCACCCGTGTTCGCCTGAGTACGCATTTCATCCTCGTACGGATGGCCATCCGAGAGGACTATTCGTATTCTCGAGGACATGCTTCGAGCCTCGTGTTATTGATTTCGGAGGCTCGTGGGACCGGTTCTGCCATTAGCGCAGTTCGCCTACAATAACAGCTACCAATCTAGCATCCGGATGGCTCCGTATGAGGCGTTGTATGGTAGGCGACGTCGATCACCAGTTGGATGGTTTGAACCGGGAGAGGCTCGGTTGTTGGGTACATACTTAGTCCAGGAGGCCTTGGATAAGGTCAAGACTATTCAGAGAGATTGCGTTCAGCTCAGTCTAGGCAAGACTTATGCGGATCGTAAGGTTCGAGATGTGGATTTCATGGTCGGTTAAGAGTACTTACCCCGTTGTTCTCTATGAAAAATCGGACCAAAAATTGCCTTATCCGAGCTCCAAATCGCAAAAATGGAAAATGGGTTCGAAGTCCCATTTCCAAAACTTAACATTCTGTCCGGCACTATTCACGTCACTGTTCACTGTTCACCCACACGGTACTATTCATGGGATACTGTTCACATCACTGTTCATTGCAGAAGCTTTTTCTCTAAATTGCAATGCCGAGTACCAAAATACCATTTAAAACCTAAAATTGAGATAGAAATATGCATAGTGTTATCAAGACAATTATACCAACCCCTGAAGGATTCAAATAATCGGCACGAAGCCGAAGCATGATAATTAGTTCAATTCATGATAATTAATATCTTTTATTAGGAGTTATTTGACCACCCAAAGGGTCATCACTTATTTAATTAATCATTGCGAGCTTCTGAGGCCTTGAAAACCTCATTCTATGTTGCCTCGATTTACATGCACAATCCGAGCATGTAGCCTGAAAGATTTTGTGATAGAAAATATGAATTCTATGAGAAATTTGGATAAAAATGATATTAATATTGATATGGTTGACTTCGGTCAACATTTTTGGTAAACGGATCCGGACCCGAGATTGGATGGTCCCGAGAGGTCCGTAGGAAAATATGGGACTCGGACATGCGTCCGGAGTTGAATTCTGAGGCCTAGAGCCCAAGTTATGAATTTTTCTATGAAATTGTTTTTGATGTAATTGTTAAAGGAAATGAATTAATTGACCTTGGTATCGGGCTCGTATTTTGGTTCCGACGCCCAGTACAAGTCTTAAATATTATATATGTGATTTCTGTAAAGTTTGGTGACATTCGGATGTCGTTTGAGATGTTTTGGACCTCGAGTTCCAAGTTTGAAAGTTTTGAAAACCAAAAGTATGAAAATCATGAATTTGAGGCTTGATTTGATGAAAACGATGTGATATTGGCGATGTGATCGCACGAACAAGTTCATAATGTGTTTTTGAGGTTGTGTACATGTTTGGTTAGGAGCCCGGGGGGCTCGGGTAAAGATTTGATAGGCCGTTGGATTAAATTCTGAATTTTTGCACTGCTGGTTTTCACCCAGCTGTTGGCTTCGCAATTACGAAGCATTTCTCGCAATTGTGAAGGGGGTAGATCAAGGCAGGGCTCGCAAATGCGAACCCTGATCGCAAATGCGAAGCCCCTCATGACTCAGCCTTGTTCGCAAATGCGAACAATTGTTCGCAAATGCGAACATCCCCTAGTCCTGCCTATGTTAGCTTATTTTTCAAACTCCAGAAATTGGTCGGGGTTCGCAATTGCGAACCCATGTTCGCAAATGCGAACACAGAGACCTGTAAAACACGATTGTCAGTCAATTTCTTCACTTTTTACAAAACAAAAACACCCATTTGCGATTCTTCACGGATTCCTTCTTCATCAAAACAATTGTAAGTCACTTTTTACTTAATTCTTTCAATTCCTAACATCATTAAACATGTTTTTCATTAGAAATCAAAGGTTTTCATGGTAGAATTTCTTGTTTTTGTTAGAATATAGGGTTTTTCATAAATTGGGAAATTGGACCTCGAATTGAGGTCCGATTTTGAAACAAATCATATACATGAACTCGTGGGGAGATGGGTAACCGGATTTTGGTCCTAACCCCGAGTTCCGACCATGTGGGCCCGGGGTTGAAATTCACTATTCCGGGCATAATGTTGTAAAAGTTGTATTTGGTCTTAAGAATTAGTTTGTTGAGTAGTATTGATGATATTAAATCAATTGTGTATAGATACGATTGGATTGGAGCCAAAGTTGAAAGAAAAAGACATTTCCACTGATTGAATTGTTCATAAACACTCGAGGTAAGTGTTTGTTCTATCCTAGCTTGAGGAATAGGATTATGTGTTATGTGTTATGTGATCGAGTGCGGTGTATGGGCTGTGGTGACGAGCATCCATACACTGGCGTCTAGTATGACCGTAAGTCGTTGGAAAATGATTATTTTGAGATATATTACAGATGAATTGTTATTGTTCTCCCTTGTCGGGACGTGTTGTGAAGATGATTATTGATTGCCCTTGCTGGGACAGCTTATGATTACTGTTTCATTCTTTGCCCTTAACTGTAATTGTTATTTGGGCGAGGAAGAGTGATAATGCACGAAGGGTGACGCCGTGCCATGTTTATTTATTTATGCACGAAGGGTTAATGCCATGCCATGTTTTATTGATTATGCACGAAGGATCATGCCGTGCCTCGTTATTGAACCATGTACGGCGGATCATGCCGTACTACGGATGCGAGGACGAGAGTAAAAGCACGAAGGGCGATGCCTTGTACTTTATTTGTTTATTTGGTATGCCGTGTACTTTATTTGCTTATTTGAGTGAGGATGAGAGTAAAAGCACGAAGCGGTGATGCCGTGCAACCGCTTGCTATTCCTTGACTTGATATTACTCGTGTTTACATTATACTTTGTTTTTCATTGTGAATTTATTAACTGTGGTTAATTGTTGAATTCTTTGAGATATTCCTTATTGTGTTAATACTCGGTTATTTCTTGTTATTCTGTGGTATACATATATATATTGAACTGCACAGGTTTATGTGGGTGTCTGGTCCTAGGCTTGTCACTACTTCGCCGGATAGGCCAGGCACTTACCAACACATGGGGTCGGTTGTGCTGATACTACACTTCTGTGCATTTTTGCACAGGTCCAGGTTACGATCAGGAGCAGCAGCAGTAAATCGATTGCGTGGGAGTTGATCACATTTGAGACCGAGGTAGCTTGCGGACGTCCGCAGGCCCGGCGTCTCTCTCTTTATTTATGTTACTAGCTGTAGTCTCTTTGTTCCGAGACAAACAGAATTATGTTATATTTCTTTCAAACTTTTATGTGTAGTATTCAGTAGTAGTTCGTGAGTTGGTGACTCCACGTCTTGGGTAGAGGATTTCAGTATGATTTTCATCTTGTAATTAGTTATTTCTATTTCGATAAAGTATTTCGCATTTATTTAATTAAAAATTGTGTTAAAAACAGGATAGTATGAATACAGTGGCTTGCCTAGCTACCACGAGTAGGCGCCATCGCGATCCCGATGTTGGGGATAAAAGTCTTGGTCTGATGAATTTTTCACCTAAGATAAAGAGATAATGCAATGTGTAAACAAAAGGAAGGCAGAAGCCAATGAAAGTAGAAGTTGGAAAAGGAAATGAAGGCATAATTTGAAACGAAAAGGAAAGGCGTAATTTGAAAGGTAAAATCAGAAGTTGGAAAAGAAAAAAAGGGCAAAAGCCGAAAAGAAAGGAAAGATTTTTGAAATTGAAAAGACTTAAGGAAGTCTGAATTGCAAATGGACCCAGTTTGATGAATTATCTCCTGGAGTCATAAACTCAATCCGATGGATATTCCTCCTGAGACCATGCAAATGAATAGACCCAGTCCGAAGAGTTATCTCCTGGAGTCATAAACTCAGTCCGATGGATAATCGAAATGGACATAGTCCAGTGAGAATCAAAATCTTAGTCTGTTGAAACTTTCTCCTAAGATTAAATGTCTTAGTCCGATGA
This sequence comes from Nicotiana noctiflora, assembly GCA_032618575.1. Taxonomy (NCBI): domain Eukaryota; kingdom Viridiplantae; phylum Streptophyta; class Magnoliopsida; order Solanales; family Solanaceae; genus Nicotiana; species Nicotiana noctiflora. The sequence goes on from JASVEL010013846.1 coordinate 60,952, forward strand.
ATTTTTCACCTAAGATAACCTTCAATCACAAGGTAACACAAAAGTTTTTAATTTCATGCATTTTTAATTTCTGTTAGGCGCCCAGCTTCAAACACGGGAATACATTTCGGCATTGCACGTTTAATTTCTGTTAGGTGCCCACCTTCGAATACGGGAATATTTTTTTGCATCGCATTGCACGTTTAATTTCTGTTAGGTGTCCACCTTCGAATACGGGAATACTTTTCTGCATCGCATTGCACGTTTAATTTCTGTTAGGTGCCCAACTATCTAACAAGGGAATACTCTTCTGCACTGCATTTCATGCATTTTTAATTTCTGTTCAGGCACCCACCTGGATAATAAGGGAATACTTTTATACAACTTTAATTTCTTTTCAGGCGCCCACCTGTATAACAAGGAAATATTTTCCTGCATGTCTGCATTTAAAAAGAAAAACAAGAAAAAAATGAAATTCTGACATTCAATAACATGATGTGCCCAGTCACCATACTGGGGCAGAAAAAATCTTTCTTTGGTTGTTTATTTTGTCACAAGCAGGGGTCCACTTGGAGAATGGACGAAATATTTCATATCGAAGAAGTTGAACAAGTCAAGGCAATAACAAGAATGCCGGTGAAAAGTTGAACAAGTTCAAGGCAATAACAAGAATGCCATTAGAGAGAAAATACAAGTTGAAGGCAATAACAAAAATGCCGTTGCAGGGAATATAAGACACAAGATCAAGAAAATACAAAAACAAGTTGGAAGACATAGATAGGATTTTTTTTGTAATGACAGCAGTAACAACAGCAACAGCAGTGAGATCACAGTCCTTGGTAGTCCCAGCTACCAGACCTTCCCGAACTACACTGACCTGATTCCTGTTTAGCCCAGGATATGTAGGCAGCCTCTGAAGCAGGGTGCGGTCAAAGCTTTTCAAAATGCTTCACAATGGAATACTCGAACGGGTAAAAATCGTTCATAGTTGCTCACTTATCTTTGCACGGAAACTCTTCGTGTCCCCGAGCAAAGAGGGGCAGCTGTGAGCACGTGATTTTTACCCTACACATGAGTTATTCCTATAAAATTCAAAATAAATGATTTTTCATTATTTTTATAATTTTGTGTGAATTTTGTGATTAGTTGTTTGCGTGTTATTTGCGTGTGATAAATGAAAATACAAAAATTTGCATTCTTAGGAAGTTAATTCATTTTTTTTAACAAATTAAAGAAAAATAAAAAAAAAATTAGTTAGCTTTTAAATTGAAAATGCCAAAAAGAGGTAATTAGTTTAGTTTTTTAATTAGTGCTTAATAATAATTACAAAGTAGGAAGAATATAAAAAATAAAAAATCAAAAATCAAAAATGCATTAAAATACAAAAAATACAAGTTAGATTAACAAGGAAAACAATGGAATAACAAAGAGTAAAAGACTTGGGCCAAAATAATACCTAGCCCAAAGAGTCTAACCCAACAGCCCAATACCTTGCCCAGCCGGTCCCAAGCATACCCAGCCCAACGCCCAGCCTGCCCGGTTCTCCCCCCTTTTAAATCCCAGCCGTCCGTGACTTTTAATCCAACGGTTACAAATTAATCTTGCAATTCAATATACCAAAATCAATTAAAGACAAGACCTAGTTTCCTTGGTCTCATTACAACCTTAACCCCACGAACTCTTTTGTCTCTCTTCACAGACGACCCTCTCTGCCTCTTCATCTCCACTGC
>JASVEL010013847.1:0-159646 GCA_032618575.1 Nicotiana noctiflora
CTTGGACTAAGCTAAACGAAGCCTTTCCTGAATAATCTTGACCTTATCCAAGGCCTCCGAAACCAATTCTGTACCCAACAATCGAGCCTCTCCCGGTTCAAACTATCCAACCAAAGATCAACACCGCCTACCATATAAAACCTCATAAGGAGCCATCTGAATACTCGACAGGTAGCTCTTACTGTAGGCAAACTCTGCTAAAGGCAAAAACTGATCCCACGAACCTCCAAAGTCAATAACACAAGCTCGGAGCATATCCTCCAAAATCTATATAGTACGTTCTGACTGCCTGTCCGTCTGAGGATGAAATGATGTGCTCAACTGTAACTGGGTGCCTAATTCTAGCTGAAATGCTTTCCAGAAATGTGAGGTAAACTGCGTACCTCGATCTGAAATGATAAATACCGGCACACCATGCAGGAGAACAATCTCCCGAATATAAATCTCAGCTAACCTCTCGGATGAATAGGTGACTGCCACAGGAATGAAATGTGCTGACTTGGTCATCCAATCGACAATGACCCAAACTGCATCTAACTTCTTCTGAGTCAACGAAAGTCCAGCAATGAAAATCCATCATGATCCACTCCCACTTCCAGTCGGGAAGCTCAATTCTCTGAAATAAACCACCAGGCCTCTGATGGTCAAACTTAACCTGTTGACAGTTCAAACACCGTACTACATATGCCATAATATTCTTTTTCATTCTACGCCACCAATAAGGCTGCCGCAAATCCTGATACATCTTCGCTGCACCTGGACGAATAGAATATCCGGAACTATGGGCCTCCTTTAGAATCAACTCTTGAAGCCCATCCACATTTGGTACACAAATTCACCCTTGCAATCTCAACACTTCATCAGTATCTAATGTAACCTACTTGGAACCCCCTCGCTACACCGTTTCTCTAAGGACACACAAATAGGGATCATCAAATTGTCGATCACAGATACGCTCCAATAATGAAGAAAGAGCGAACGTGCAAGCTAATACACGACTGGGCTCAAAAATATCCAACCTTACGAATCTGTTGGCTAAAGCTTGAACATCCAAAGCAAGTTGCCTTTGACTAACCAGAATATAAGCAAGACTGCCCATACTGGCTGACTTCCTACTTAAAGCATCGGCCAGCACATTGGCCTTTCCCGGGTGAGATAAAATAGTGATGTCATAATCCTTCAACAACTCCAACCTCCTCCTCTGCCTCAAATTTAGCTCCTTTTGCTTGAACAAATACTGAAAACTCTTATGATCAGTGAACACCTCACATGCCACACCATATAAATAGTGCCTCCAAATCTTCAATGCATGAACAATAGCTGCCAACTCCAAATCATGTACTGGATAGTTCTTCTCGTGAATCTTTAACTAACTCGAAGCATATGCAATGACCTTGCCATCCTACATCAACACTGCACCAAGCCCAATACGGGAAGCATCACAATAGACTGTATAAAGCCCTGAGCTTGTGGGCAAAACCAATTTCGGTGTAGTAGTTAGAGCTGTCTTGAGCCTCTGAAAGTCGCCTCATACTGGTCCAACCAACTGAATTGTTTCCCTTCTAGGCCAACCTAGTCATCGGGGCTGTAATAGATGAGAACCCCTCTACGAACCGACGATAGTAGCATGCTAATCCCAAGAAACTCTAAATCTCTATAGCTGATGTGTGCCTAGGCTAGTTCTTGACTACCTCAATCTTCTTCAGATCAACCTGAATACCCTATACGGATACAATATGACCCAGAAATGCAACTAAACTCAACCAGAATTATCACTTTGAAAACTTAGCATATAACTGGCTATCCTTTAGAGTCTGAAGAACCTGAGATGTTGCTCATGCTCCTCCTGGCTGCAGAAGTATATCAATATGTCATCAATGAAGACTATCACGAACAAGTCTAAATAAGGCCTGAACACCCGGTTCATCAGGTCCATAAAAGTTGTTGGGGAATTTGTCAACCCAAAAGACATGACCAAGAACTCATAATGTCTGTACCGAGTGCGAAAAGTTGTCTTAGCAACATCGGATGCCCTAATCTTCAACTGATGGTAGCCAGACCTTAAGTCTATCTTTGAAAACACCTTGGCACCCTGAAGCTGATCAAATAAATTATCAATTCTCGGCAGTGGATACTTATTCTTGATTGTAACCTTGTTCAATTGCCGATAATCAATGCATATTCTTATCGAGCAATCCTTTTTTTACAAACAACACTGGCGCTCCATAGCGACATACTGGGTCTAATGAAACCCTTCTCAAGCAAGTCTTGCAATTTCTCCATCAACTCCTTTAACTCTGGCGGGACCATGCAATATGGTGAAATAGAAATGGGCTAGGTTCCCAGAGCCAAATCAATGCAGAAGTTAACATCTCTGTCGGGTGGCATACGCGGCAGGTCTAAAGGAAAAACCTCCTAGAACTCACGAACCACGGGCACAATATCAATAAAGGGAACCTCAGCACTAGAATCCCGAACATATGCGAAATAAGCCAAACACCCCTTCTCGACCATACGCCGAGCCTTCACATACGAAGTAAATGAGGAAGCGCGTGTTCTCGCCATATATGAAATAATAGAGTAGAAATTCAATTAGCATTTGAGGAACAAATCCACACGATAGGAAGAACAAATGTGAAATTTTCCTAACTCTGTAGCCTCTAAGGGATAAATACAGGTGTCTTCGTACCGGTCCCTCAGACTCTACTAAGCTTGTTCGTGAGTTGTGAGACCTATGTAACCCAGGACTGCTGGGGCTGGAACTTCCACCTCAAAATCAACATGAGGCTCCGCCACTGCTGTTGTTGCTCGGGGTTGAGCTCTGCCCCTACCTCGGCCTCTAACACGGCCTCGGCCTCGCCCTTTGCCCTTAGTGGGAGCTGCTGCGGGGGCCTTTGGCTATTGAGCGGTAGATGACGAAGTGCGTGTTCTCGCCATATATGAAAGAACGAAGTAGAAATTCAATTAGCATTTGAGGAACAAATCCACACGACAGGAAGAACAAATGTGAAATTTTCCTAACTCTGTAGCCTCTAAGGGATAAATACAGGCGTCTCAGTACCAGTCCCTCAGACTCTAGTAAGCTTGTCCGTGAGTTGTGAGATCTAGGTAACCTAGAGCTCTGATACCAACTTGTCACAACCCGGATTTCCCACCCTCGGGAGTCGTGATGGCGCCTACTAATAGGAGCTATGCAAGCCAACTCTTATCTATCAATTCTTCTTTTAACAATTCAACGGAATTGTTAAAATTAAATGAGCGAAAGACTTAAGTTAATTAGACTAAATTAAATGCGAAAACTCAACATAATCCTCTACCCAAAAACTGGTGTCACATTACTCATGAACTACTAAGAATACTAAACATAACCTTTTGAAAGGAATATAAAACTGTTTATTTCAAATACATGAGATAACATACTGAAAATAAATATAGAGGAGACGACGGGCATGCGGACGCCTGCAAGGCTACCTTAGTGTCTCGCTGGTCAAAAGGTTAATACCCGGACTACTGTTGTTGCTGCTGTCTAAAATCTGTATCTGTGCAAAAGAGCACAGAGTGTAGTATTAGCAAGACCGACTCCATGTGCTGGTAAGTGTCTAGCCTAATCCCAGCGAAGTAGTGACGAGGCTAGGACCAGACCATCAAATAAACATGTGAAGTTATAATATATATATATATATATATATATATATATATATATATATATATATATCCATACAGTAAGAAAGTTGCAGGAAACAACCAGTCAATGTGGGAAAGGAATATTTTAAGGGGAGGTAACAATATTAAATAGAAATACTAAATAAAAAGGAGTCAACAAAGTCATAACATCAACAACTATTAACAGAATCGATATTTGCGTGGCATCACCCTTCATGATTTTACTCTCTTTCTCATCCAAAAAATATAAAATAAAATTGTGCACGGCATCACCCTTCACACTTTTAGTCTATTTCATCATAATTTAATCAATAGATATTAGTACAGAATGGCACATCGTACTGTCACACCTCTTTTTTACGCACCCGCAAAAGTGCAAAGAGTTTTTCCAATTAAAGGACAATCGAGATGGGATTTATTTTAATTATTTCAGAGTCGCCACTTGGGAGATTGATGGTGTCCCAAGTCACCGGTTAAATCCCGAATCGAGGAAAAGAATGACTCTATTTAACGGTCCGCGAACCAGAAATCCGGATAAGGAATTTTATTAACCCGGGAGAAGGTGTTAGGCATTCCCGAATTCCGTGGTTCTAGCACGGTCGCTCAACTGTCGTGTTTGGCTTATCTATCTGCTTTTTACAATTATGTACCTAGTGCAAGTTAATATCTTTTTACCGCTTTATTATTGGTTATGATTTACGAAAGAGAAAGTTGCTTAAAAATATGCTTTCGAATCACGTCACATGAAATGCACCCGGATCCTCGACATATCTTTATTCAACATTTCGGGGTTTGGATTCGGGTCGCATGAAATGCACACCCGTATTTAAGAAGATAGAACTAAAATATGCGCCCGGATCGACTACTTATTTACACTGTTGAGAAGGGCGTGATATTCGTTAAGAAACGACGCGTCTCAAAATCTAAGTATTTTATATGTACATTTATGAAGGCTGTGTGACTAATGTAACTATTGGGCGAGGCGTACCTTTGATTCAAATCTAAAGCGAACTACATCCCACTGTATCTTACTTAAGAGTTGATTCCAAATTACTTAAAACTTGCTACGGACCACACCACATGAAATGCGCCTGTGGTTCCTGACACGCTTTGTTTACTCTTGCCCAAAATTGGGGTCGGGTCACATGAAATGCACCCCGACTCTTTTTAATCTAATTACGTCATTCCGTTGAGTAACAACTCCCTAGCTAATCTCGCTTTTAGCATAAGGTCTAACGTTAACAGATTTGGAGATTACACACACGAGCAGAGAAGATTGAATAGAGATACGACAGACTAATTCAGGTTTACGTGCTTATCTAACGACAGTGTATCTTTGGCCTAACTACACTTTTCCATAACCAAGACTAACAATACAAGCTTAATTGGAGAATAACAGAATGTACTTGAACATAAAAGCTTTAGACGACTACATATTTCAATAGACTTTATGCATAAGCTTCAAACTTCATTCTTTTCGAACCAAGGAACTACAATAACAGAGGTGTGTACCTGGAATGCGGAAGTACAAGGAAGAGTGAGCAATGGCAATGCAGCGACAGCAACAAGAACAGTAACAGGAGCAACAATCAAAGACCAATAACAACCACAATAAACCAACAGCAACAACAACCAGTGAACCAGCTACGACCCAACAACCAACAGTAATCGAACTTTATCAATCACTGAATTAGTGACTAAAACTTGAACCAAGCAGCAATAAACAACCAGACAGCAACAAACAATACTACACCAGTGGCAAACTGGACCAGCCTCAACAATACTGAACCGGCAACAAATGACCAAGCAGTAACAACCAAAGGACCAGCAGTCACTTAGACCAACAACCAGTGACAAACTAATGAAACAACAACAACAACCAAACCAGGCAGCAAACTATAGACCAGCCAGCAACCAAATAATGAAACAACAGCAACAACCAACCCAGGCAGCAACAACTACACACCAGCCAGCAACCAACAGACCAAGAGCAGCAACAAACAACCAGTGGCAGCAACAATAGACCAAAAGCAACTCAAGAGCTACCCAACTGAGATGTAACAGCAACAACCAAGGCACAACATCAACAACAAATGCCTAACAGCAGCAACAAACGACCAGGGGCCACAAACTGGGCCAGCAACACCAAATGAATACAACAGTAACAACAATGGCCAAACAACTCAACCACTGAAGCAAACAATCGAAGTAGTGACCACAAATCCTATGAACCAGTAGCCTTTCTCTCTGTGTGACTGTTTTGTTTTTGCTCTCCAGACACTCTGTTATCACTGCCTATTTTTCTCTAGTTCTCTCAGTGTGTTCTCCTGGTATATGCCTGTTATCACTGTTTTATCTCCTCTCCAGGTACTCTCAAAAAAATGTCCTTACTGTATGTCCCCCTGTTTATCACTGTCTATCCTATATTTATAGCCAATCCCTTCTACTTTGGATGGCCAGCAAATTAAACTAAGGCCCTGCCCATCCTACTGCTCCCTTCTGTTTCAGCACTAGTAGATGTCTGGGTGTGGGCTTTAGTAAACTAAGTATGAAAATCAGAGCTTGGTGGAGTGCCCTGCTGTAATAGCAGGCTCCACTGGGCCATCTTATGGGTGAGGGATTAAACAAATGGGTTTATTCAATCCTAATACTAAACTCCAGAATCCCACAACCAGCAAAACCCAATGGTAACATCATCTAGTATAGTAAAATCTAATCAGTTACAACACATCACAGTGATAACAATCTTAGCCGATGAAACAGTGAATAAAAAAAATCTCGGCAACAATTGAAACTAAGTACTAGACGACATTCATTGAATCGATCACAGCATACAATAGGTACAATTGGTAACAAGTCAATCGTCGAATCAGTGATTCAACAATTTCAGGTAAACAAGAAACAAATGCAAAATTGAACACTTGACAATATTGATCGAGGCGACTACTCATTCTATAACTAACATTTTCCAACGACAAACAAAATGAGAATGACCAAATAAAGGTCTTAAGGGGTAGAAGGACAGACCTCTCACAAAAGAAACAAAAAATAAAATTTAAGCACAAAAGGGAGCAACTAACGGCTAAACCAAACAAAGAACACAACAATAACTAAAAACAGAAGAAGATTGAAATACCTAATGAAGACAATCCGAACTCGAACAAATTCAGGCTTCCACGGACTTGAGATTGCATTTTTGAAGTGAACACGCTTTAATTGAAGTGTTTTTCGAACGAAAAACACTCCAATTAGAGCCTATTGACTCCAAATTCTTAAACTCGGGCAAAATCCCTAATCTTGGAATTCTAGGGTTCTTGGGCTCGGATTTGGGGCTTTTGCATTTCTGGTTAGATTCGAAGCAAACCAATGTCAATGGGAGTGTGGGGGAGGTGTGAGGAGACTGTGGTGTGAATTTGGGGTGATTTGGCATTGGTTCGAGTTTGACTCGAATCTTCAAATGAAGATTCGAGGAGCTCCGGCATGATTCGAGGTTAGTGGAGGCTGGGTTCGTGATGGGGGAGGTGAGGGGAAGGCTTTGGCATTGGTTTGGTGGTGATTGGCCTACCGGAACCGCCGTGAGGCGATTTCCGGCAGGCGGGGCACGGCGGCGTTACGACCGGGCTTTGAGAGCTTCTGAAGGAGATGAAGGGAGAGGGGGGGTCTGGCTTGGGGGGCGGGGTATGGAATGAGGAATATATACCGGAGATGAGATTGAATCCTGATCGTTGGATCATTTACGATCAACGATCAGGATCCCCTCACTTAAACCAAACGACGTCGTTTGGTTAAATCATAACCTGAGTGTATGTTGGAATTAAAGGATTAATCTGGGCCGTTGGATGATAAAATCCAACGGTCCAGATCAAGCGTTACCCAGGCTGAAGTTTGGACGGGCATTTGAGCTGGATTGGGGGAAATTCGTTTGGGCCTGGTTTTCCTGGACTAAACTATGGCCCAATTTGATCTCATTACTACACATATATATATGTACATGTATATATATATATATATATATGCATACAATTATCCCACTCAATTATATATCACCTAAAAATGTAAATCACATGACTTCGATATCAAACACTAAAAATGCAAAACTTAGCATATATATTTTTTTTTGTATTTTTAATTTAAATAAATAAACGTGCACACAAAAGATAAAATAACACAAAATCACAAAAATCATACCCAACACGAAACTATTTTTATTTTTGAATTTTCTGGGAGTACTTCTCAAGTAAGGCAAAAATCACGTGCTCACATCTGCCCCTCTTTGCGCGTAAACACGCAGAGTTTTCGTGCAAAGATAAATGAGCGGATATAAGCGATTTTTGCCCATTCGAACACTCCGTATGAAGCATTTTGGAAAAGTTTTGACCGAACCTTGCTTCAAAGGTCTCCTACATATCCCTGGCTAAAAGGGAATCGGGTCAATGTAGTTCGGGAAGTTTTGGTAGCTGGGACTACCGTGACTGTTGCGATCTTGCCGTTACTGCTGCTACTGCTATTACTGCTGTTGCTGTTGTTGCCACTGCTCAACTGATCTAAGCAACAAAAACAAGAAGCTAGACTAAGTTACAGTACTACAAGTTCTTATCTATCCTTTTTAACTTGATCTTGTCGCGCTCCTTGCCATCTTGTCTGACTTGGCGTTCCTTCTGATGCTTCGTCTCTTCTTACGAACTTGGATTCATGCCGAAGATTTCTGTTACATTATACCGCTTTCCTCCACCAAATTAAAACAGATCGCCACTCCATTCTCCAGGCGGGCTCCCTGACTTCAACTACTACTTAAAAATTAAATCGCCACTCCATTCTCCAGGCGGGCTCCCGACTTCAACTATAACTTCAAAATTAAATCGCCACTCCATTCTCCGGGCGGGCTCCCTGACTTCAACTTGGATTCATGCCGGAGATTTCTGTTACATTCTACCGCTTTCCTCTAACAAATTAAAACAGATCGCCACTCCATTCTTCAGGCGGGCTCCCTGACTTCAACTACTACTTCAAAATTAGATCGCCACTCCATTCTTCAGGCGGGCTTCCCGACTTCAACTACAACTTCAAAATTAAATCGCCACTCCATTCTTCAGGCGGGCTCCCTGACTTCAACTACTACTTCAAAATTAAATCGCCACTCCATTCTCCAGGCGGGCTTCCTGACTTCAACTACAACTTCAAAACTAAATCGCCACTCCATTCTCCAGGCGGGCTTCCTGACTTCAATTACTACTTTCAAAATAAAATCGCCACTCCATTCTCCAGGCGGGCTCCCTGACTTCAACTACAACTTCAAAACTAAATCGCCACTCCATTCTCCAGGCGGGCTCCCTGACTTCAACTACAACTTCAAAATAAATCGCCACTCCATTCTTCAGGCGGGCTCCCTGACTTCAACTACAACTTCAAAACTAAATCGCCACTCCATTCTCCAGGCGGGCTCCCTGACTTCAACTACAACTTCAAAACTAAATCGCCACTCCATTCTCCAGGCGGGCTCCCTGACTTCAACTACTACTTCAAAATAAAATCGCCACTCCATTCTCCAGGCGGGCTCCCTGACTTCAACTACTACTTCAAAATAAAATCGCCACTCCATTCTCCAGGCGGGCTCCCGACTTCAACTACAACTTCAAAACTAAATCGCCACTCCATTCTTCAGGCGGGCTCCCTGACTTCAACTACTACTTCAAAATAAAATCGCCACTCCATTCTTCAGGCGGGCTCCCTGACTTCAACTACTTCAACGATTTCATCCTATCTTGATTACCTTCCTTCGCCTCTTGTACCATTTTCTTCTTCCTGCGTTACCTCTCGGAACACCTTCTCTTCTGAATTATCCTGTCTTGGAATTGCTTTCCCCCGGTCGTATTACTTTTCTTCTGGCTGCTGGGGATATTTTTGGAACTGTTTACTCGCCTGCTGGTGGTGATGCTGCTGAGGAAGTATTCTTTGTTTCCTTCACCCCTCATTCTCTTCCTTCTTCCCCTACCTCTTCTGGGACTCACGCTTTTGTTTCCTTGATCAAATTATAGGATGTAATACTGCTGGGGAAATCTCGAAGCCATTTTTTCTTTTTCCAATAACTGCTGGGGATGATACCGGGCTCAAAGATCACCCCATCTTGTGTTGCTTTCTACACTTAACCTCTGAGTCTTGCTTTCCAGAAAATTTTCGCGACAAGAGAAAATTTTCTGCCCCAGTGTGATAAACTTCTGGACGGTATGCTTTTCTGCCATCGGACCCTTTTTTTCTGCTTTAAATCAAAGAAAAATTGTTAGTTTCAAAATGCCGCGAGTGGTCGTGCCACTCTTGTTGAGGCCATTCTCTTTCAGCTGCTTGGCCTCTCTCGAACTTTGAGGACGACGTTGACGCTTGCTTGGGAAGATGCTTTTTCTACGAACGACCTCTCATCTTTTCCTTTTATTCCACTCTTTGGTTTGGTCCGACTCTTTTTAGCACGTGATCTGCTGCGTGAAATCATCTTTCGGACATGCCACATGTGTCCATCATACTCCATAATTCTTGCGAACCTTCCACTCAGCCTGTCATCCCAATCTCACTATCGTAACGACTTTTGTCTTATTGCCTTGTTCCGTGCCTATCCACTTTCAATATACTGCTTTGGGAGACTTGGTAGTAAGCTTTGAAAAATCAATTTTCGAAAAATGAAAGAAAAGAAAAGAATACTGACCGCAAATGACAAAAGAAGAGAAAAACTTTTCCGAACTCAAAAATAGGAAAACTTATCTGAATGTGTGCCTGATCCAATGTTATGCCGCGCCTTTGAGATTAAACTACCCAATCTATTCATATCAATCACTTTCTGATACCGCGTCCTGCTAGAGGTAAACGGGTGTCCCAACCTTGTCTCATGCCGATATCTTGTACCCATCTCATCCTGTCACCTCACAGTGCCCTTCAAAGGGTTTTCACTAATGAGATTCTCTCATTTCTCTCTATCTCCCGTCGCCTTAAGGTGCCGTAAAGGTTTTCACCGTAAGACTCTCTCATTTTACTTCTCTCAACTTCCTTCGCCTTAAGGTGCCCGCGAGGGTTTTCACCGTTAAGACTCTCTCATTTATGCTTTCTTTCCTTGCGGCGGGGTATCCCCCTGAGATTCCCTCTAGAGCGTTATCCCCTTTCGGCTTGTGCATCCTGAATTCAATCGAGGGTCGGGATGTCACTCTTGGCTTTCATTCACATGCCTTGGCACTTCTCAAATACTGATCGAGAGGTCTTTCTGGTTCTTGATATGGTTTCTGCGCGTGAGGCTGAAGAAAGGGGTTTAGCCTCAACGGTTAGCTTATTACAACTTTCGGAATCCACACTATCTTTCCAACGAAACAATGACTTCTGCCCCAGTTTTGTTGCTTGGGGGATTTTTGATTTTTATTTTATTATGACCGAGCCGTGTGGCGCCTACGTATCCTTCTCGAGGAATCAGGTCGAACGTAGTTCACTTTTTCTTGTATTACTTGTTTGTTTCTTTTCTATTCTGTTACACATCTTCCTTGATGATTTCCGAAAGAGGGTATATGAAAGAACAATTAAGGCTCAAATGGGGAAACAAAGGTTAAAGTGTTTGGGTAGTAGAAAAATTGCCTCTGTCATTTCATTCTCCGAAAAATGCCAAATACACACAAACGAAACCAAACGTTGACAAACGCATCAAAGAATTACACATAATATCTCTTAACTGCATCAGAATTGATAGCCATATCGGTGCATCTTCCCTCGACATCGGTCAAACATAGAGCGCCGTTGGATAATACTCTAGTCACCACAAAAGGTCCCTGCCAATTTGGAGCGAACTTGCCTTTCGCCTCGGCCTGATGTGGTAGAACTCTCTTCAGCACATGCTGTCCCACTTCAAATCTCCCGGGACGTACCTTCTTGTTATATGCTCTTGCCATTCTCCTTTGATACAATCGGCCGTGACATACTGCTGTCAATCTCTTTTCATCGATCAAGCTCAATTGCTCTAATCGGGTTTTGACCCACTCGTCGTCATCAATCTCAGCTTCAGCGACGATTCGGAGGGATGGAATCTCAACTTCTGCGGGTATTACTGCTTCGGTCCCGTATACCAACAAGTAAGGAGTTGCACCTACCGAAGTCCGGACGGTAGTGCGATAACCCAACAGCGCAAATGGTAACTTTTCATGCCACTGCCTAGACCCTTCTACCATCTTCCTCAATATCTTCTTTATGTTTTTGTTTGCTGCCTCGACCGCACCATTTGCTTTTGGGCGATACGGTGTGGAATTTCGGTGTGTAATCTTGAACTGTTGACATACCTCTTTCATCAATCCACTGTTAAGATTTGCACCGTTATCTGTAATGATCATCTTTGGAATTCCAAACCTGCAGATGATGTGGGAGTGTACGAAGTCCACTACCGCCTTCTTGGTCACTGATTTGAATGTTTTGGCCTCTACCCACTTGGTAAAATAATCAATCGTTACCAGAATGAACCTGTGACCATTGGAAGCCGCAGGCTCAATAGGTCCAATAACATCCATACCCCATGCGACAAACGGCCATGGTGCGGACATTGTATGCAATTCAGTCGGCGGAGAATGAATCAAATCTCCGTGTATCTGACACTGATGGCATCTTCGCATGAAACTTATACAATCCCGCTCCATAGTGAGCCAATAGTATCCTGCTCGAAGAATCTTCTTTGCCAATACGTATCCGCTCATGTGTGGTCCGCAAACTCCCGAATGTATATCCGTCATCACTGTTGTGGCTTGACCTGCATCTATACATCTCAACAATCCCAAATCTGGGGTTCTTTTGTACAGCACCCCTCCACTAAGGAAAAATCCGTTCGCCAACCGCCGAATAGCTCGCTTTTGATCTCCGGTTGCTTGCTCCGGGTATACTCCTAACCTGAGGTATTCCTTGACATCATGAAACCACGGCTCGCCATCCACCTCTTCCTCTATCACATTACAATAAGCATGTTGATCCCGGACATGGATATGTAACGGATCGACACGAACCTTGTCCGGGTGATGTAGCATTGACGCTAAAGTAGCCAACGCGTCGGCAACCTCATTATGCATCCTCGGGATGTGCCTGAATTCCACCGATCGAAAGCGTTTGGTCAAATCATGCAAACACTGACGATATGGGATAAGCTTTAAATCTCTGGTTTCCCATTCTCCCTGAATCTGATGTACTAGAAGGTCCGAGTCCCCCAAGACCAAGACGTCCTGTACATCCATGTCCACCGCTAATCGCAACCCCAAGATACATGCCTCGTACTCGGCCATGTTATTGGTACAGTGAAAACGCAGTTGAGCAGTAACGGGATAATGATGTCCTGTTTCAGATATGAGCACAGCCCCTACTCCGACTCCTTTTGCGTTTGCCGCTCCATCGAAGAAGAGCTTCCATCCTGGATCCTTGGTTAGTTCCAACCCCTCAATCTGCAATACTTCCTCATCTGGAAAATACGTCCTCAAAGGTTCGTATTCGTCATCAACGGGATTTTCAGCTAAGTGATCGGCCAGGGCTTGAGCTTTCATAGCCGTCCTTGTCACGTATATGATGTCGAACTCCGTAAGTAATATTTGCCATTTTGCTAACCTCCCTGTAGGCATAGGTTTCTGGAAAATATACTTCAACGGATCCAGACGCGAAATGAGGTAAGTGGTGTAAGAAGACAAGTAGTGTTTCAGCTTTTGGGCTACCCAAGTCAGGGCGCAACATGTCTTTTCTAGATGAGTGTACTTGACCTCGTGGACTGTGAACTTCTTACTGAGGTAGTAAATGGCCCGTTCCTTTCTGCCGGTAAGATCATGCTGCCCCAGTACGCAGCCAAACGAATTCTCCAAGACCGTCAGATAAAGAATCAGGGGTCTACCTGGCTCGGGCGGAACTAATACGGGTGGATTTGACAGATACCCTTTGATTCGGTCAAACGCTTCCTGACATTCTGCCGTCCATTCTATCGCGGCGTCTTTCTTCAATAGGCGGAATATGGGTTCACAAGTTGCCGTAAGCTGGGCAATAAACCTACTGATGTAATTCAACCTTCCCAACAGACTCATTACCTCTGTTTTATTCTTCGGCGGGGCTAACTCCTGAATGGACTTGATTTTGGATGGGTCCAGCTCAATGCCCCGTCGGCTGACGATGAATCCTAGCAACTTTCCTGACGGAACTCCGAATGCACATTTGGCTGGATTGAGCTTGATGTCGTATCTTCGAAGTCTTTGAAAGAACTTCCTGAGGTCAACAACATGGTCTTCTTGACGCCTAGATTTTATGATCACATCATCCACGTACACCTCAATTTCCTTGTGTATCATGTCATGGAATACCGTAGTCATCGCCCTCATATATGTTGCTCCTGCATTCTTCAAACCAAACGGCATCACTCGGTAGCAATAAGTCCCCCACGGTGTGATAAAAGCCGTCTTTTCTGCGTCCTCTTCATCCATCAAAATCTGATGATATCCCGCATAACAGTCCACGAAGGATCCAATTTCGCGTCCGGCGCAATTATCAATTAGGATATGGATATTGGGAAGTGGGAAATTATCCTTAGGACTTGCCTTGTTGAGATTGCGATAGTCCACGCATACCCTGATCTTTCCGTCTTTCTTTGGCACCGGTACTACGTTAGCCAACCATTCAGGGTATCGAGTGACACGAATGACTTTCGCCTGCAGCTGCTTGGTTACCTCCTCCTTAATCTTCACACTCATCTCCGTCTTGAATTTCCGCAGTTTTTGCTTGACGGGAGGATATGCCGGATCGGTGGGTAATCTATGAACCACTAGATCAGTGCTGAGTCCTGGCATGTCGTCGTACGACCATGCGAAAATATCTTTAAACTCCATGAGTGTTTTGATCAGTTCTTCTCTCAGATTGGGTTCAATATGGACACTTATCCGGGTTTCTTTGACGTCATCCGCATTCCCTAGATTAACGGCCTCGGTATCATTTAAATTCGGTTTGGGCTTTTCCTCGAAGTGACTTAATTCTTCACCGATTTCTTCCACGGCTTCATCATCGCCGTACTCTGACTCACTCTCATCACTTCTTATTTCATGTGTTACTATTTCCAAACCCGATTGACTTTCTAGACTGGGTTGATTAATCTTTAAGCACGCCATATCATTAAGATCAGTTGCAAGAAGGCTGTTCAGAAAAGTAAAAAGAAGGAAAAAGATAAACAAAATTAGACGCGAAGGAACCACATTTCATTAATGGGAATTGTACAAAGGGAAAACAAACTGCAAACTTAAATCAAAAATGAACTAAAAACAAAGGGATTTTACTTCGGGGACAAGCCCCCAATACAAAATTTCGAAAGAAAAACAATCCAAGACAAACTACCAAGACTCCTTCCGGACAGGGAGAGGAGTAGCCTTCCAGTTATTCAGTTTTGCCTTTGGTCCCACATATTGTATCTCGGCATGACTGGATCCTTCACCCTCTTCGAGCATACATACATCTGTGAATAGGTTTTCGAACTTCCTGAAGAATTCTTCGTCTGGCCTGACCGTAGGACCGGGAATCTTTGGCGCTGGACATCCTCTTGCTCCGGACCTGACAAAAGATTGGGAAAGGCGTGGAACAGGCTTTGGGAGCACCCATGTTTTCTGCTTGCTCCTCTTTGCTCGCCGGATGTCCTCCGAGGTTGGCTGGAATCCCAAGCCGAAGGTTCCCAAGTTTTCGACCACTGATACCGGTTGTATAATTCCTTGCAGAGATGCACCTAGCCCTTTAACGGGTACGAAACCATGTCGCAACATTTCATGCGCCACCATGACATCCGCAGTAATTGTTCTGTCGCCGGGAATACATTCCCCTTCCGGAACTCGGTGGGCGGACACCACATCGCAGAACCTGATACACCCACGGCCCAACATCTTCTTCTGTTTCAACAAAGGGAATGATGGTGCCTGATTGTGGATCGTTCTCTCCATGGACGACGATTTCCTGCTGGTCCCATTCAAACTTGACGAGCTGGTGTAAGCTGGATGGAACTGCTCTTGCGGCATGAATCCATGGTCGCCCTATTAGGAGGTTATATGACACCACCATGTCCAGCACCTGGAATTCCATGGTGAACTCCACTGGCCCGATTGTCAAGACTAGCACTATGTCGCCAACCGACGCTTTGCCTCCTCCGTCGAACCCTCGAACACATACGCTGTTCTTGCGTACCCTGCCGATGTCTACCTTCAATTTGCCCAGTGTAGAAAGAGGACAAATGTTAGCACTGGACCCATTATCGACCAAGACTTTGGTAACCACCGCCTCTTCACACTTCACCGTAAGATATAAAGCCCTGTTATGCTCAGTGCCTTCCTCAGGCAACTCGTCATCGGTGAAGGTGATCCGATTTGCTTCGAAGATCCTATTGGTGATCTTCTCCAAATGGCTCACTGAGATTTTATCCGGTACATGTGCCTCATTCAGGACTTTCATCAATGCTTGCCGATGTTCTTCAGAATGTATCAACAAGGATAGCAATGATATTTGCGCCGGAGTCTTCTTTAACTGCTCTAAGACAGAGTAGTCATGCAGCTTCATCTTTTTCAAGAATTCTTCTGCCTCTTCATCAGTGACCGGCTTTTTCAATACTGCCGGAGTGGTCTTCCTCAATTCCGCAGGGGCAAAACATCTCCCCGAGCGGGTCAACCCTTGGGCTTCACAAACTTCCTCTTTCACCTCCTTTCCTCTGTAGGTCGTTGTAATCCGAGCATAATTCCATGGGACGGCCCGGCTATCAGTTACTGGCAACTGTGTTGCCGGCTGGATGATGAAGGGATCCATTCGAATGCCTGCTACTGTCAAAATGGGCTTGATTGCTGCCCCTGGTACAACTATCTTGGCCGGCCTCACCGGTACTTCGTTCACACTTTCCTTTCCTGCTTCCGACTCTCCTGGTATGTCCTTCTTGCAACTGGGCGACTCATCAACAGCTTGGCCCTTTTCTCGTTCCTGCCCCGCTAGACTTAATCATCATTACAGTCTGAGAGGCTTTCTCCTTTCCTTCCTTCACCCGTACCAACTCGATCATATTGGTCTCATGATGAGTTGGAAGCGGGTTTTGGTTGATGTTGGGCTCTGTTGGAGTCCGGACCTCGATCCTGCGGGTGTCAATGAGCTCCTGGATGGCCGTCTTCAGCCTCCAACACTTTTCTGTATCATGTCCCGGACATCCCGAGCAGTAGGCACAATTTACCGAATGGTCCAGGTTCTTCGGAAGAGGGTTTGGCAGCTTAGCTTCAACCGGATTCAGCAACCCTACCTGCTTTAACCGGTGGAACAGACTAGTGTAAGACTCTCCTAAGGGAGTGAAAGTCTTTGGCCTCGGCGCCCTGTCGCCCCTGAATGCCTGGTTCGGACGGAAACTCGCGCCCGAGGGGTTTCTGTAAGCTCTTGGGGGTGGATGATTGTTCTGGGGGTTCGGTGCACGCCACGGTGCATGAACAGGAGGTGCAGAATAGGACTGTGCATGGTGGACAGTAAAATGGGGATCATGTGCGGGATAGTAATGTTGCGGGTGGCTATATGGGTTGTGAGAGTAATTTTGGTGGTGAGGTTGGGGTGGGCTATATTGGGGTGCGGGGCCTCTGTTTCTGAACCATGCCCCGGACTCGACGGCCGCAACTTCCTCTCTCCTCTTTTTCCCCAGTACTCCTCCAGTACCACTTTGGATAGCCTGAGTGGTGGCTTTCAGTGCCGAGTAACTCATGATCTTGTTGGCCTTCAAACCTTCCTCGATCATACCCCCCATTTTTATCACCTCAGTGAATGATTTGCCTACGGACGTTACCAGATGTCCGAAGTAGGTGGGCTCTAATGTCTGCAAGAAGTAGTCCACCATCTCGCTTTCTCTCATCGGCGGATCTACCCTGGCCGCCTGTTTCCTCCATCGGAAACCAAATTCCCTGAAGCTTTCAGCAGGCTTCTTCTCTAGTTTTAGCAATGATAGGCGGTCGGGGATTATCTCAAGATTGTATTGGAACTGGCCGATAAAAGCTTGAGCCAGATCATCCCACGTAAACCATCTACTGGGATCCTGTCTAGTGTACCACTCCAACGCCGATCCTCCCGGACTCTGGCCGAAGTAGGCTATCAGAAGCTCGTCCCGTCCTCCGGCCCCTCTCATTTTACTGCAAAACCCCCGCAGGTGGGCCACCGGGTCACCATGCCCCTCGTATAGGTCGAATTTGGGCATTTTAAATCCTGCTGGCAACTGGACGTCCGGAAATGGACACAGATCCTTATAGGCGACGCTGACCTGGTTGCCTAAACCGTGCATGTTCTTGAAGGACTGCTCCAGGCTTTTAACTTTTCTGGCAACTTCCTCGTGTTTCGAACTTTGGAAGTGTTTTTCCGGTTCTGCCGGATTATCCCAGTGAGGTGTATGTGATTGTGGTTCAGGAGCCCTGAAAGTAGGCTCTGGAGGATAGTAAGAGTTGTCATGGATCTGAACATATGGCTCGCCGGCCGGCCTTTGCAGAGGAGCAGGTGGAGGTGCTACAAAAACGGGGGTGACTGGAGGAGGATTTGGTTTGGCTGGTGGAATGTGGGCGGCATATGGATTTTCCCCCTGAAAGTATGGATAGCTTGGGGCGCTTGTTGAAGGATCGATGGGCGGATGTTCCGGAGCTGAGGCGAGAGTAGGGCGGTTTGGTGAAGACTGTTCCCTGGCCCAGGCCAGGTGCATCTCTGTTATCCGTTGTTTTAACCGGTCTACCTCTTCTTTCATGATTTGTAGCTCGGATTTTTCTTCCTCGAGACTCTTGCCAGAACTAGACATGCTTACTGTAACTGGTCCTTTGGATCTAGTGCGGTAGTGATGGCTGGCCAGTATATTCTGTCAAACCAACTGCTAAACTTTCCGGAATACGCAACAAACTTGTTAGTTCACCGAGTTTGACAGATATGTTATAGCACGTTGGATGCAATGCACCTAACCAAATAATGTACTCTTTAACATGCGTCATTCCGGCCCTTTTTCTTTTTCTTTTTCTTTTTCTTTTCCTTTTTTTCTTTTTCGACTATCTTTGCAAGCCTTATTGTTATTTAACCTTTGGATTCTTTTTCTTTCTTTTTAGTGGTGGTCGAATCTTATGCGGATTGCCTACGTATCACGACCCCGCGTGAATCAGACCGAGCGTAGTTCTTGCGACAAGATTGTGGCAAAATTCAGTAACTTTATATCAAATAAAACCGTGTAGTTACAAAACACGTCTTACAAAAATCAGCAAAACAAAGGAAAATGCTTGACTTGGGAAAGTAAAGATAAAATGCCAACTAGCTTGACTCAACATTTCAAAATACATTTTCAATCAAAAATCTAATGCCCTAAAATCCCTGGGGGCCCGCGAGGCATCATTCGGCCTTGCCGCGGGCCTTGGTGTGAGGTCCTTGTGCAGTTCCCTCAACTCTTCCATGATCCGGTGAACATAACCCATAATTGAAGTGAAAAGGTCGGCGCGGGGCATTCGTTACAAGCTAGGCACTTCATGGTGACATAGTGCCCGATTTCTCCAATTCTATCCTTGATCATGTCCCTTTCTCCGAGTAGTCGCTCTATTTGCTGGTTTTTCGCCCCCAATCTTCGAGCATTGTTGGTGACTTGATCTAGGAGCCTATCCACTTGTCCTTGCAGTCGGGCCATCAAATTGTGGCAGCGGTCGAGGTCCGCTCTGGCATCTTGGGCTTGCTTGAAAACCCGCTCCCTAAGGACAACATTTGCTTCCCTCGGGCTAGTGATGATATCAGTGTAATCTTCTTCTACCCGCTTTAGGTGAAGTGCATGTTGATGTGCCTCCTTTTTCCAGCTAGCACGGATCCTCGTTATTTGGGCTTTTGACTCGTCCAATTCTCTTTGGATGTCGGTGACTTGGCTTCTCAAACCCCTTATCAATTTTTCGTCGGCCCGACTCCTCGATTGTCTGTCAGCATCTCTTTTCATTTGCTGGATTTGAGCTCTCAAGAAGTCATTTTCTTGTACCAACTTCTTTTTGTCTCCTTCGTCGGTGGCAGCTTGCATGTTCTTTTCGAATTGGAGGTCCCGGACCTGTTGTTCTATCCTGCCAATCTTCGTCCTGTATCCCTCCTCCTTTGCTAACCAATCCCATTGTTCCCGTGAATCTTCCGTGAACTGTTGGACATGGGCTCTTTTAGAACATTTTCGACGAATCCGAAATCTTTTCCCGAACCACACGTTGTACTTTGGGTCCACCTCTCCTTTAGATAGCTCCCGGACCATGGTTTTAGGCTCGAGGAACCGACATTCGTGCCACAGCCTTCTAACCTTCTCTTCGGGGAAGACAACTCCCGGGCTCAACTCAATGGCGTACTTCCTTAGGTCTTGATCGGTAGGAATAACCTGAAACCTTCCTAGTTGACGTAATACACGGTGAGGGACATATGGTTGGACACTGCGGATCCCCATCAGAAGGATATAACACTCCTCGGCTGCCATATATATTACTTCAGTATCGGGTAACCACCCGAATGCCCATTCAATCCGATCGGCTTCTATTGAGCTCAGTCGTGCAAGCCATGCCTCGACGCCTTCAGGGAATACAGCACCCATCATCCGTTCTTCGAAACCCCTGATACAGGTTTTTCCGGTCAACCCATGGTTCATGTATTGTGTTCGGTGATGGAGGTGTTCTTGCATCCATAATTGGAGTAACAGATTGCAACCTTGGAAGAAATTGCCCCTTCTCGGCATACAGTCAAGGCTCGATAGATTTCGGACAAAACCAAAGGGACCACAGTGCTGGTAGCCTTTTTGATTGCAACATCGGCGATTCCTACCAGACTTATCTCTATTTTCTTATCTTCACGCGGACAAATCACAACCCCCAAGAATGTTGTTAGGAATGCTAGAATTCGTCTGGCCTCCCACTTGGTTCTATTCCCTGCGTGAGTCAGTCCAAGGTTTGACTCTTCAAAACCCCGAGGAGTGCCGTACCGTTGATATAAGAATTGAAGATCGCAATACCCTTTCAACAGATCATCATTTTTCACCTTTCGACTAATGCTCAGTAAATCCAGAAACCCATGTGGAGATACCGGCCTTGGTGAGAGCAGGTATTGTCCTCTTAATTTCCCATTTAGTCCTGCATAGCCCGCAATTTCCTCTAATGTGGGCGTCAGTTCGAAGTCAACAAAACGGAACACATTGCGGGTCGGATCCCAGAAAGATACCAGTGCCTTGATGATGTCTTCCCTTGGCTCGATATTCAACAGATCAACCAAACCTCCCAAAATTCTCCCTACGACCTTTTTGCTACTGTCTTCCAAATCGTTCCACCATATACGGAGCTGCTGAGGGACCTCACTAAAGATTGAAAATGATTTATTCCTGATTCGTGCTCATCCTGCACATTTATTAAGGTGATTTAAATAAGAAAACAACTTTGTTTTGCTAAAATAAAAAAAATAAAAAAAAATTAGTTTTCAATCACGGCCTTTTAACGTCTCGGGGACGAAGGCTTTTAAGGCTGTGGGGTAAATTGATCGAAATCAAAATTGACCCAAAGGTGGCCGTTTATACGAAATTAGCCTTCCGGCGTCCCTTTCGGGAACATTCGGCTATTTTTAAAAACAGCGTCACCGATTTGTTTAGCACAAAAGTTAGTTTTGATTTTTCGGCCATTTTTCAAAAGGTGAAGTTGGACCTGATGGAGGTTGCCTACGTATCTCACATCCAATGAGAATCAAACCCACGTAGTTCGGTTTTGACGAAACAAACGACATCATTTATTTATTCATTTTACTAAAGGAAAACAAATAAGCTATTTCTATCTTAAGAACAAAACACATTTTTTTTCTTTTTTTTTTTTTTTTTTTTTTTTTTTTTTTAATTTCTAAAGCCGGTCAGCATGCAAGTCTATAACAGATAAATGCGCAAGACAAACAGGATGCAGCAGGATAGTCTGTTCATTTCAGGTCACCTGTCCTAGACGGACCCAACCCCTGTGTTGAGTCCCCTAAGCCAAAATGCGACATGATGCAAATAAACGTTTCCTACTAGGGATCCGGCATGAAGCTTTGTTATTCTAGGTTTAAAAACATGGGTTTATCTGTTCTAGACTTGGCTTACCCGAGCGGACAGCTCGAGCCGAGGAGGAGGCAGCAATCCGGGAATACAGAAGCTTCACCGGTTTTGCAACTTATCCAAACCTCGTTCTAAAATGGGAATTAGACACTATACGGAAAAGAAGTCACACGAAGTGCACCCTTCTTCATGATTTAGAAGACTCAGAGAGGAGATTGGTTCCGGCACAATTTATATGTACAGTTCACAAAATATCAAAGCGGTAAAAATATAAAATAAAATTGTGCACGGCATCACCCTTCACACTTTTAGTCTATTTCATCATAATTTAATCAATAGATATTAGTACAGAATGGCACATCGTACTGTCACACCTCTTTTTTACGCACCCGCAAAAGTGCAAAGAGTTTTTCCAATTAAAGGACAATCGAGATGGGATTTATTTTAATTATTTCAGAGTCGCCACTTGGGAGATTGATGGTGTCCCAAGTCACCGGTTAAATCCCGAATCGAGGAAAAGAATGACTCTATTTAACGGTCCGCGAACCAGAAATCCGGATAAGGAATTTTATTAACCCGGGAGAAGGTGTTAGGCATTCCCGAATTCCGTGGTTCTAGCACGGTCGCTCAACTGTCGTGTTTGGCTTATCTATCTGCTTTTTACAATTATGTACCTAGTGCAAGTTAATATCTTTTTACCGCTTTATTATTGGTTATGATTTACGAAAGAGAAAGTTGCTTAAAAATATGCTTTCGAATCACGTCGCATGAAATGCACCCGGATCCTCGACATATTCTTATTCAACATTTCGGGGTTTGGATTCGGGTCGCATGAAATGCACACCCGTATTTAAGAAGATAGAACTAAAATATGCGCCCGGATCGACTACTTATTTACACTGTTGAGAAGGGCGTGATATTCGTTAAGAAACGACGCGTCTCAAAATCTAAGTATTTTATATGTACATTTATGAAGGTTGTGTGACTAATGTAACTATTGGGCGAGGCGTACCTTTGATTCAAATCTAAAGCGAACTACATCCCACTGTATCTTACTTAAGAGTTGATTCCAAATTACTTAAAACTTGCTACGGACCACACCACATGAAATGCGCCTGTGGTTCCTGACACGCTTTGTTTACTCTTGCCCAAAATTGGGGTCGGGTCACATGAAATGCACCCCCGACTCTTTTTAATCTAATTACGCCATTCCGTTGAGTAACAACTCCCTAGCTGATCTTGCTTTTAGCATAAGGTCTAACGTTAACAGATTTGGAGATTACACACACGAGCAGAGAAGATTGGATAGAGATACAACAGACTAATTCAGGTTTACATGCTTATCTAACGACAGTGTATCTTTGGCCTAACTACACTTTTCCATAACCAAGACTAACAATACAAGCTTAATTGGAGAATAACAGAATGTACTTGAACATAAAAGCTTTAGACGACTACATATTTCAATAGACTTTATGCATAAGCTTCAAACTTCATTCTTTTCGAACCAAGGAACTACAATAACAGAGGTGTGTACCTGGAATGCGGAAGAACAAGGAAGAGTGAGCAATGGCAATGCAGCAACAGCAACAAGAACAGTAACAGGAGCAACAATCAAAGACCAATAACAACCACAGTAAACCAACAACAACAACAACCAATGAACCAGCTACAACCCAACAACCAACAGTAATCGAACTTTATCAATCACTGAATTAGTGACTAAAACTTGAACCAAGCAGCAATAAACAACCAGACAGCAACAAACAATACTACACCAGTGGCAAACTGGACCAGCCTCAACAATACTGAACCGGCAACAAATGACCAAGCAGTAACAACCAAAGGACCAGCAGTCACTTAGACCAACAACCAGTGACAAACTAATGAAACAACAACAACAACCAAACCAGGCAGCAAACTATAGACCAGCCAGCAACCAAATAATGAAACAACAGCAACAACCAACCCAGGCAGCAACAACTACACACCGGCCAGCAACCAACAGACCAAGAGCAGCAACAAACAACCAGTGGCAGCAACAATAGACCAAAAGCAACTCAAGAGCTACCCAACTGAGATGTAACAGCAACAACCAAGGCACAACATCAACAACAAATGCCTAACAGCAGCAACAAACGACCAGGGGCCACAAACTGGGCCAGCAACACCAAATGAATACAACAGTAACAACAATGGCCAAACCACTCAACCACTGAAGCAAACAATCGAAGCAGTGACCACAAATCCTATGAACCAGTAGCCTTTCTCTCTGTGTGACTGTTTTGTTTTTGCTCTCCAGACACTCTGTTATCACTGCCTATTTTTCTCTAGTTCTCTCAGTGTGTTCTCCTGGTATATGCCTGTTATCACTGTTTTATCTCCTCTCCAGGTACTCTCAAAAAAATGTCCTTACTGTATGTCCCCCTGTTTATCACTGTCTATCCTATATTTATAGCCAATCCCTTCTACTTTGGATGGCCAGCAAATTAAACTAAGGCCCTGCCCATCCTACTGCTCCCTTCTGTTTCAGCACTAGTAGATGTCTGGGTGTGGGCTTTAGTAAACTAAGTATGAAAATCAGAGCTTGGTGGAGTGCCCTGCTGTAATAGCAGGCTCCACTGGGCCATCTTATGGGTGAGGGATTAAACAAATGGGTTTATTCAATCCTAATACTAAACTCCAGAATCCCACAGCCAGCAAAACCCAATGGTAACATCATCTAGTATAGTAAAATCTAATCAGTTACAACACATCACAGTGATAACAATCTTAGCCGATGAAACAGTGAATAAAAAAAATCTCGGCAACAATTGAAACTAAGTACTAGACGACATTCATTGAATCGATCACAGCATACAATAGGTACAATTGGTAACAAGTCAATCGTCGAATCAGTGATTCAACAATTTCAGGTAAACAAGAAACAAATGCAAAATTGAACACTTGACAATATTGATCGAGGCGACTACTCATTCTATAACTAACATTTTCCAACGACAAACAAAATGAGAATGACCAAATAAAGGTCTTAAGGGGTAGAAGGACAGACCTCTCACAAAAGAAACAAAAAATAAAATTTAAGCACAAAAGGGAGCAACTAACGGCTAAACCAAACAAAGAACACAACAATAACTAAAAACAGAAGAAGATTGAAATACCTAATGAAGGCAATCCGAACTCGAACAAACTCAAGCTTCCACGGACTTGAGATTGCATTTTTGAAGTGAACACGCTTTAATTGAAGTGTTTTTCGAACGAAAAACACTCCAATTAGAGCCTATTGACTCCAAATTCTTAAACTCGGGCAAAATCCCTAATCTTGGAATTCTAGGGTTCTTGGGCTCGGATTTGGGGCTTTTGCATTTCTGGTTAGATTCGAAGCAAACCAATGTCAATGGGAGTGTGGGGGAGGTGTGAGGAGACTGTGGTGTGAATTTGGGGTGATTTGGCATTGGTTCGAGTTTGACTCGAATCTTCAAATGAAGATTCGAGGAGCTCCGGCATGATTCGAGGTTAGTGGAGGCTGGGTTCGTGATGGGGGAGGTGAGGGGAAGGCTTTGGCATTGGTTTGGTGGTGATTGGCCTACCGGAACCGCCGTGAGGCGATTTCCGGCAGGCGGGGCACGGCGGCGTTACACCGGGCTTTGAGAGCTTCTGAAGGAGATGAAGGGAGAGGGGGGGTCTGGCTTGGGGGGCGGGGTATGGAATGAGGAATATATACCGGAGATGAGATTGAATCCTGATCGTTGGATCATTTACGATCAACGATCAGGATCCCCTCACTTAAACCAAACGACGTCGTTTGGTTAAATCATAGCCTGAGTGTATATTGGGATTAAAGGGTTAATCTGGGCCGTTGGATAATAAAATCCAACGGTCCAGATCAAGCGTTACCCAGGCTGAAGTTTGGACGGGCATTTGGGCTGGATTGGGGGAAATTCGTTTGGGCCTGGTTTTCCTGGACTAAACTATGGCCCAATTTGATCTCATTACTACACATATATATATGTACATGTATATATATATATATATATATATGCATACAATTATCCCACTCAATTATATATCACCTAAAAATGTAAATCACATGACTTCGATATCAAACACTAAAAATGCAAAACTTAGCATATATATTTTTTTTGTATTTTTAATTTAAATAAATAAACGTGCACACAAAAGATAAAATAACACAAAATCACAAAAATCATACCCAACACGAAACTATTTTTATTTTTGAATTTTCTGGGAGTACTTCTCAAGTAAGGCAAAAATCACGTGCTCACAGTACAACACGCCATCACCCTTCGTGCTTTACACTCTTCCCTCACATTATCAAACAATACACGACATCACCCTTCGTGATTTACCACTCTTCCTTACCCAAACAACAGTCACAGTTAAGGGGCAAGGAAAATAACTGTAAATTATTAATAGGGGTCCAATAAGGACTCAATAATATACAATAAAATTTCCAGCAAGGAATATATCAAAAATTCCATAAATATTTGGCGAGGGAATAATTTAATGATTCTTTCTCTTTCTTTCATTCTTACTTAGTACTTCATTTATAATTTGAGCCAACGCTCCTCAAATATTAATATCACAATTTCTTTCACATACTCTTCACAATATATAGTAATCATCATTTTGGCATGGAAGATATAGCATAATCCTAATATTCGTAATATAAAGACCCACAGTCATACTAGACACCAATTTATAGATACTTAAGTTCGTCGGTGTAGACATTAAGTTGAAATATTTAATCCCTCCGAGTCTCCAAGTTGAAATTTCAAGTTCGTCGGTATTCAAGTTGAAGTCTTCACGTTCGCCGCTTTTCCAGTTCGCTGCTCTTCAAGTTGGAATATTTAAGTCATCCAAGTTTCCAAGTTGAAGTCTTCAAGTCCGTCCGTCCTCAAGTTAATGTCTTCGCGTTCGCCGTTCTTCAAGTTGAATTTTTTAAGCCCTGTAAGTCTCCAAGTTGAAGTTTTCAAGTCCGTCGATCGTCAAGTTGGAGTCTTCAGATTTGTCTGTCTCAAAGTTGAACTGTTTAAGCCATCCAAATCTTCAAGTTGAAGTCTTCAAGTCTGCTAATTTTTCAAGTTGAATTTTAAAAGTCCACCACTCTTCAAGTTGAAGTATGCAAAGTCCACCAAATATTCAAAGTTTTCCAAGTGTTCAAGTCGATGTCATCAAGTCCATGAAGTCTTCGAGTTGAAGCTTTGTAACTTTCCAATATTAAGGTTGACATTTAAGTCCCTTTGCACCTTAACCTAGCCTCTTCGTGAGTTTTTGTCCTTAGAAGGAACTATATATTTACAATCTTGAGGTGGACATTTAAATTCCTTTTCATCTTAAGTTAACCTCATGTGGGTTTGTCCTTAGAAGGAGCTATAATTTTTTAATATTAAGGTGGACGTTGAAGTCCCTTTGCACCTTAAGTGACCTCATAGTAGGTTTGTCCTTAAAATAAACTATAATTTTTCAATCTTAAGGTCGACGTTGAAGCCGCTTTGCACCTTAAGTTGACCTCATTTTATGTTTGTCCTTAAAAAGGAATTATAATTTTTCAATATGAAAGTGGATATTTAAGTCCCTTTGCACCTTAAATTGCCCCCTTCATGGTTTTGATGCTTCTATATGTTATAATGGATTTGATCCTTCTATATATTGTTCGTCCTTCTATTTTTTGCCACAAATTTTCTTTCTATGTGCATCTAACCTTGTTGATGAAGATATCTCCATTGCCTACAACAACAACAACAAAAAAGGCAGAAAAAAAGAGGAAGAAGGAAAAGGACGAGCAATACCTGAGAAGAGTCGTGTCGAGACTGCCTTTGAATATAAACTATGACGTGGATTAATAGAGACCTACGAGTTGATCTCCTTAAAATAAGGATTTGAGTTCATCAGATTGGACACTGTTGAGAGAATTACAATCCGATTGAAACTCAAAGTCTCTGGAATCGATCTTTACGAGTCCATATGAATTCAAATTTCATGGAATTAGGCATCAATTTGGAAGATAGTTACGTGGAATTGGATGTCACAAAAAGATGAGTTCAACTTCGGTTTCTTATTAGTCTTCTATAAATTAAGTTCAAAAATAGCTAAAATTATGAGATACTTTCACGTGGGGCCAAATATGTATTGACTTTAATTGAGGCTTTAAATCTTGAAAAATAGCTAAAATTATGAGATACTTTCACGTGGGGCCAAATATGTATTGACTTTAATTGAGGCTTTAAATCTTTAAATAAGACTATTAATCCTTTGGTTTTATAATCAATCAAACTCTCCGAGAGCAATTGCAAGAAGACAATTAAAAGTCTTTTGTCTTACTTCAAGGACAATCGTTGAGGATTAACAAGTTTTTTTTTATACCCCGACAAGCCTTGAAGTTGGAAATTTGTAAGCATTTAAATTTTATCGAATTAAAATCTATAAAATAATTTGGACTATGTTAAATTCAATATACTAGTCCAAACAAATATTGTGGCTAGTAAATTGGATTAATTTTTAAAATTAAATTTATATATATGTTGGGCTAGTCCATTCAATTCAACTCCATTAGACCCAACATACCATCTTCCTAGAGACCCAGTTTGGTGTCACACATGAAAATGACAAGTCATGCCAAGTCAAATAAGAAGGCTAATGAAATTGTACCGCCTGTGCAAGTGACATGTTCTGACCAATGAAATGCGGCCTTATCACACTTTTATTTGATTGGTCGGAAAGAGTTTATTCTTATGATAACCATTCCGTTCCGCAACTATTAATAGGGATCTTCGTAATCCAGAAAAGACACCGTAAGTTATAACAAGAAGTAAAAGAGAGCTCGTGGATCAAACACTTCAAATTCCTTCACAAGTTTCAAGCTTCAAGCAATCAAGTTCAAGCTTAAGAACAAAGAACAAATCAAGTTCAAGTTCAAGAACGAAGAACAAGTTAAGTTCAAGTTCATGCAATCAAGCTAAAGCTCAAGAACAAGATCATCGTTCGTGGTGACAACTACATATGCAAGATCAAGCTCAACGGCCCTTGAATTTTTTTACTATTGTAAAAAAAATCAGAGGATCCATAGAGATTATAATACTCAAATGTTTGAAAAAAATACTATGATTGCTGCAATATTCTTCGGTCTTGACTTTATTTTCTCAACGTAATTTTTTTGTCTACAATTATATTTATCAAAATACAATACATTACAGTACAATACAATACATTATAAAACGATATGTAATAACCATCCAAACAAGCTGCACAGGAATACCGACATTAGAATATTTTGATGTTATTCAGAATTTCGAGTATAAAAATTTAAGTAGGCTTTTAGACAAAAGTTATTTGGTTGAGTCAGGAAAAAATGAGTAATATTAGGATTAAAGTGAAAACAAAGTGTAAATGAGTAATATTAGGATTAAAGTGAAAATAAAGTGTGAGCAAAGTATATGGACGTGAACTTTAATTAGAAAAAAATATAGGATAGCTTAAATGATATTTATACTTGTATCACTTTGTCATGCCGGTCCTCAAATTTATTATTTTGCTAATCGAACACTTAGGCCTCATTTGTTTGCACTTAATGAAGGTCTGAATCTTAATCATTCAGATCTCAGACATTAAGTGCGTTTGTTTTTAAAGTCTGAATATTAATTATTCAGATCTTAATCATTAAGTGTGTTTGTTTTTTTTACTTAACAACCACTTAATGGGTCTGAATAGGTCTGTATGATTAAGATCTGTAACAAAGACTTAATTTCATTAAGATGCTATCACATATTCATTATTAATTACTGCCACCGCCTACCATTATCAACTACCACTATGCCGCCACCACCACCATACTCAACCACCGCCGCCACCACCACCACCACGCCACCATCATCCTCAATCATAGCTTCCACCATTATCGACCATCACCATCCACCATCCCACCACTCCGACCACCATCGTTGTCACTCGCATTCAACATTTATCCACCTCAACTACCACAACCAACCACCTCATCACCATTAACAACCGCAGTCAGCACCGCCTATCATTATAACCTACCACCACATTCCTCAATCACAAACCACCACTCGTCGTTCTTAACTATCACTACATACCACCACCATCATCAATCATAATTTTCACCACTACCAATCACTACTAGCTACTAGCATGAACCACCATTATCAACCAAAACTACCACCAACCACCACCTTTAGTCGGCATTCACCCATTAACCATCACTACCAACAACTTTCATATTTTAAACTATATATTTTATTGATAGAATATTAGATTTTTTTCAAATAAAGATAAATTTTATGCATTCAGATGTTAAAAATCAAACAATCTTAATTTTTGGCATTCAGGTCTTAATACACATCTTAATATATCCAGATGTGTATTCAGATTCAGATGACTTAATCTTAATACACATCTTGATATTCAGATATGTATTCAGATTCAGACGTCTTAATCTTAAAAAAAACAAATGAGGCCTTATACACATAGCTGAGGTGGACAAATTATGTGTAACACACGCGTGTAAAGAGGGTGATAGTAGTGATTTTGATTAAAATGAATTAAACAAAAAAGATAAAGTTAATAAGTTAATCGAAATTACCACCCCTTCCCGATTTTCTTCTCTTTCTCACTTTATTGTACCTTTCTTCTCGCCTCTAATCCCTCTTTTTCCTCCACACTGCTGTAAATAATGGATGAGCGTTCAAAATCACAAAATCAAGCAGAAATTTACTATTTTTCTCTATTTCTTTAACCAAAGAATCGTTTACATTTCTCATTTCTTTTTTTAATCAAAACCCAACTAATTAGGGTTTCGGCGAGTTTTGTTCCTCCTACGACTTTGCTACAGTGTCCTATCCGTAGTTGTAGCGTCATAGATACCACGACTCTCTAGGTTAACGAACGGATCTATTTCGGTTATTGTTGTTGTGTTTGGTTATTTGGAACTGGTCACATCGAAATAATTTGTCTGGTGAAACTCATATCCTCGGGCGAACATCCTTTTGGCTCTGTCTCATTATTGTTTTTCCATTACACTTGTTTTGGTTAGATTTGGTGAAATAACTTGGTGTATCAAGGTTACAATTCGTCACTAATGAGTCTGAATCTTTGGGTGTTCACTACACCACCGACTTCTAATTTTTGGCTTTATCTTCTTCCATTTCTGGAGTCTTGCTTATTTATGAAGATTTGCAGCATTTGTGTGCGCTTGGGCACTTCGGTGTTAGTGCCTTCCTTAGGAAATCTTCTATTGCTGGATGGGATTTTGAAAAGATAATCTTTGCTGGTGGTTAGGAATGGTTCACGGTGGTTAAATAAGGAAAGATGTAATGGTGGCTATGAGGTTGTTTATTGAGGTACATTTTGGATTTTTCATCAATATTTTTTTTAAAAATACTTTTTGAAAAAATAACCAATATTGTGGAATAATCCATGTGGTGTATGGCTGTCCAAAGGGACGGGACAAAATTAACAAGACGGAACGATATTTAAGCAGGACGGTGGCGGGACGGGACAAACGGGACAAAACTGTCATCCCATCCCATCCCGCTAACAAACGGGATGGGACAGGACGAAACGTGATGGGAGGTACGGGTTCGTGGGCCTTAAGTGTATTCTTTTTTAAAAACGTCTATTTTTTTTTTTTTTTAAATGACTAAGTTTTTAAAGTTTGTAACAGCTAGTGTTTTGACTTATTTAAGAAACGTAAATGTTAAAACGAAATTAGAAACTAAGTAAGAATTATAAAATACTAAAACAAAAGACTTGTAATGAAATATTCTAGTAATTATAAATTTATAATAGAGTTATAATTTATTTAATATAATTTTAAAGTATTAAGTAACTATGACAATTCATAAAAAATTCAACGGTTAGAGCCTTTTATTTTATTAATAGAACTTTCAAATCGCAAATACAAATATAAATCTTAGTATTAAGTAACTAAGGCAATTCATAAAAAATCCTTTTATTCTTTTGAACTAGGCCTCTTAGTCGAAGTAGCCAATTACAAATTATCATACTAATAGTTGTAAGCTTCTATATATCTTCTTTGTAGTATCAATAATATCTCTCGGACATTATATTGGAATTGGCAATATTGATTGATGTTCCATGAGCTCCATGCCGTCATCGCTCCTAGTGCTCTCATTGTATTCTTCTTCTTCTTCCCTAGTGGTTACTTTTTAAAACTAAGATTTCTTCTTTCTGAATTAATGAAATCTCTGAATAATATGAAAATCTCTATTGTCCTCCGGACCTCTGCTAATGCATGTCTATGATCTCTAATTTGAAATCTCCAATGTCTATGATGCTTGAATAGCCAAGATATCTTGGGTCATTATTGAAAGTGTTGGAAAAGTCTTGCCACATTCCCTCCAACATGACAAAAGTTGTACGTTGCCTTCTTCGTCTTTAATATTTTTCAATCATTGATTAAGATAAGAATCAAGTAATAATACTATGCATAAATTTATATTTATCAAACATTGATCTAGCATAAGAATATATGCTAGCTTGGCAGTCTTCAAGAGATGGTTATTCATTTTCTTGAATTGCTAAATTCTCATAAATTTTATGAACAAGTCTTTTTGCACCTCTTAGTTTCAAAGATGTGTTAAGTAGAACAAAAATTAAATAAACTTCGGGAATAGGGAAAAAACCTTTTAAATTTTGAAATCATTTCATTAATGGTTGGTGCATAGGTTGGATTTGTTTTATACTTACCAAATACAAAAAATAATTCCACAAATATACCATAAAAACTCGCGGGACGGGACAGGATGGGACGGGATAGGCGCTATAGGCGGGACGGGACGACATAAAAGGGGACGAAATGGGACGGGACAAATGGGACTAAACGGTCATCCCGTCCCGTGTCCCGTTTAACATGGACCCATCCCATTTAAAATGAAGTGGAACGGGACATGTCACGACCCGGATTCCCTATCATCGGGATCGTGATGGCGCCTACTCGTGGTAGTTAGACAAGCCAATTTACTCACCATCTTTCCATTAATACAAGCGTCCTGTTGTCAGTTTAATAACAATAATAATAATAATAATAATAATAATAATAATAATAATAATAATAATAATAATAATAATAATAATAATAATAATAATAATAATAATAATAATAATAATAACGCTGCGAAAGTCAACTTTCATAAATCTAAATATAAGTGTGAAATACTCAACATAAATCCTCTACCCAAGATGTGGAGTCACAAACTCACGAACTACTAAGAATAACTACACATAATGGTCCGAAAGAAAAATAATAACCGTTTGTCTCGAAACAATGAGACTACGGCAATAATGAAAACTACGAGAAGAGACGTCGGGCCTGCGGACGTCTGCAAGCTACCTCAGTCTCAAGAGTATGACAATCCTGCTAGGGAACTACTGCTACTGCTGTTGCTCAAAACCTGGACCTGTGCAAAAATGCACAGAAGTGTAGCATCAGCACAATATGTGCTGGTAAGTGCCTGGCCTATCCCGGCGAAGTAGTGACAAGCCTAGGATTAGACACTCACATAAACCTGTATAGTTCTATATACATATATACCACCGGATAACAGAAATACTGAGCAACACAAATAGCAAGGGAGGGAACATGCTATAGGGAGCACAATCGAATATACATAATTAATCAGTAAGGTAAAAACAGAGTGCAACAAACAATTATCACAAAACAAGAAATTGAATAGTTGCACGGCATCACCCTTCGTTCTTTTACTCTCATCCTTACCAAATAATCAAATAAAAGTACACGACATCACCCTTTGTGCTTTTACTCTCATCCTCACCAAATAAGCAAATAAAAGTGCACGGTATCACCCTTCGTGCTTTTACTCTCATCCTCACATTCATGGCACGGCATTATCCTTCGTGCATGATTTAATTAACAATGGCGCGGAATGTTCCTTCGTACATAAATAGTAAAACATAGCACAGAATGATCCTTCGTGCATAAATAGCAAAACATGGCACGGAATGATCCTTCGTGCATAAATAGTAAAACATGGCACGGAATGATCCTTTGTGCGAATATAATTTAAAATGGCACGACATCACCCTTCGTGCTTTATCACTCTTTCTCACCCAAACAACAGCCACAATCAATAGGCAAGAAGAATGAGATAAACAACAAGTACCATCCCGGCAAGGGAGTAACAACAGTCATAACAGTATCCCTTCAAGGGAACAATAACAACAACACAACCCGGCAAGGGCTCAATAATATAACTTAGGAAAGTTCCACATTAGCTCACAACATGTATCAACAAACGACTCACGGTCATGCTAGACTCCAGTGTATAGATGCTCATCACTACGCCTATACACCGCACTCGATCATTTAGCAATTAGCAAGTTATAATACTCTACTCCTATTCCCTCAAGCTAGGATAGATCAAACACTTACCTTAAAGCCTTGAAGTCCATTTAACCTTCAACTATTGCTTTACCTCGTAATTCAACCTCCAACTCGCTCGAATCTAATCACAATTGGTTCAATTACTTTAATAAACACTATATGAATTGATTTAAATGCATAAAAATAGTTTTCCCAAAGTTTTACTCAAAATTTCCCAAAACGCCCATGGGCCCACGTGGTCGAAACTCGGGGTTTGGACCAAATCCGGTTACCCATCCCCTCACGAGTTTAAATATATAATTTGTCTTGAAATCGGACATCAAATCGAGGTCCAACTCTCCCATTTATGAAAAAACTAGGTTCTACCCGAAAACACCAATTTCAACCATGAAAATCTTTGATTTTAAATGGAAAATATGTTTAATGATGTTAAGAATTGAAAGAATTGAGTGAAAATCGACTTACAAATGATTTGGAATGATATTGCTCTTGAAAAATAGCCTATAGGGTTTTGGGTGTTGAAAGAATGGTGAAAAGTGACTAAAATTTGCCTAAGTATAAAAATTGCACATGAGCGGATATGGGAATTGCGAACTTCAGTTCGCAATTGCGAAGGTGACAGACTTGGGAAATGCGACACAATAGTTCGCATTTGGGAACATGGGTCTGGGGAGCAGGGTTCGCATTTGAGAACAAGGCATCACATTTGCGATGGTCCCCTTCCGCTTTTGCGACACAAAAAGATCGCATTTGCGATCTGGCAGCCTATACGCCTGCTTCGCATTTGTGATAGATTCTTCGCATTTGCGAATCTCGCATTTGCGAGGCACTTCTTCACATTTGCGAAGACATCAGCTGGGGAAAAATACCAGCTGTGATTTATTTCAAAAATTGCTCTCGTGACCTATCCAATTTTCACCCGAGCCCTCGGGCTCTAAACCAAACATGCACACAACCTCAAAAATATAACCCGAACTTGCTCGCGCGATCAAATCGCCAATATAACATCGTTCGCATACAAGCAAACCTCAAATTCATGATTTCTTCTTTTAAACTTCATCAACTTTCAAACTTGGAACTCATAGTTTAAAACACGTCAAACGACGTTCAATTTTTGTCAAACTTTGCAGGAAGTGCTTCAACAATATATATGACTTGTATCGGGCATCGGAACTAAAATACGAGCACGATACCATGATCATTTAATCAATTTTCATTTTCATTTTCCATAATAATTTCAGAAAAAATAATTTAACAGAAAAATTCATATCTCGGGCTCTAGGCCTCGGAATTCGACTCCGGGCACATGCCCGAGTCCCATATTTTTCTACGGACCTTCCGGGACCGTTCGAACTCGGTTCCGGGTCCGTTTACCAAAAATATTGACTGAAGTCAACTATATCAATATTAATATCAAAATCTTCAAATTTTTCATAGAATTCACATATTCTAATACAAAATTTTCCGGCTACGCGCCCGGATTGCACACGTAAATTGAGGCAATATAAAATAAGGTTTTCAAGATCTCGAAAGCACGGAGCAGATAAGAAAAATAGGTGATGACCCTTTGGGTCGTCACGGGACAGGACGGGACGGGACGCGGGATGGGACCGGGACGGGACGGGACGTCCCGTTTCATTGGACAACCATAATGAGGTGTAAAATGACAGAAAATATTAGTATGCGTGGTCAGTCCTATTTTTCAATAGTTTATTTTTCTATGTGGCACTAGAAATGACGTGGCATCCTCGTGTAAGAGATTGCATTATACGCATTGGTAGCCTCCTGTGATAAGTGTTTATTATATACGATTTGAACAAGTGTAAGTGTTCAATTGATAAAATAATAAGTTTAGGGACCGACATGATAAAGTGGCACAAGTACAAATATCATTTAGGGTATTTTACCAAGAAAACATCACAAACTTTAGTATTTTTGAGTGAAAACTAGTTTTCCACCTGTCACACCTCCTTTTGGCGCGCCCCCTACCCCGGAGGGTAGATGCGCAAGGGAGTTTTTTCCAATTTAAGTGACAATATTCGAAACGGGATTATTTTATTTATTTCAGAGTCGCCACTTGGAATAAATTATGGTGTCCCAAGTCACCGATTTATTTAAATCCCGAATCGAGGAAATTTTCGACTTTCCAAATGAAGTCTGCGAACCAGAAATTCTAAGTAAGGAATTCTGTTGACCCGAGGGAAGGTGTTAGGCACCCCAGATCCCGTGGTTCTAGCACGGTCGCTTCAATTATTCTAAATGGCTAAAAATATCTGATTTTATAACATGCTTTTAATTTATGTGCAAATTTTAACTTTTAACCGCTTGTGATTATTGTTGTTTTAACTTTTAACCCTTAGCTTGGGCCTAAATGAGAGAGGATGCTTATGCGACATCGGGCCCTACACTGACTCAGGCCCATGTCTGATCCCCGTTGAAGTAGTCGCGCTCCAGGCTTTCAAACGAGCCCAGACCCTCTTGATTTTATCTTCAATCAATTGGTTTTACTTTATCAGTTCTAACTTTACGCTAATTACAACTCACAAGACTTTAAATCCTATAAACCTTTGACGGAATTGTACATGATTATTCAAAACGTTAGACTAATTAAGCTAATACATGTGAACTTGCATTCCCTAGGATTTCTATGTAAGAATTGAATCAGTAAACATAACACTATAACATATGCTTGCTTTTAATGTCAACATACAACCAGTTTGAGACTCAATTTATGCCAACGGCTTATTTTAATCTTAACTTCTAACTGGACTTTAATTAGTTGAGGACTACTATCTTTCTGGACAGTTCAGATAGTTGCATATCAGTTACAGGAGGAACTTACGATCTCCCAGTCAAGTGTGTCTTCATACCTTTCCACTATAGCTCACATCCAACAAACAGGACAGTAAATCTAATCCTTACTACAACTGAATGACCATTTTTGAATTCGTTGATCTTAGACAATCCTAATTTATCACGACCCCAAATCCGGTCGTGATGGCGCCCAGCACATTGCTAAGCCAGCCTGACCAATCAATAACAATAACGGAGCTAGAAGCTCGCTTTTTCACATTTAAGCATATCTAATCGTGAAGTAACAAGCGATACATATAACGAAATCGGGGAACCAAGTCCCATAATACATCAACTCCCATAGACCGAAGGGTCAAGAGTCATGAGCCTCTACTGAACATAAGTGTATAAAGGTTTACAAGATACCAAGTGCGGAAAGAAAAGTCAATACGAAATCAAGAGACAGTGAGAAGGAATATCGGGTCCTGCGGACTCTGCAGCTACCTCGAATATCCACAAATGTCGCCTCGCACAGCTACTGGATCACTGCTGAGAGGTACCCGGATCTGCACACAAGGTGCAGGGAGTAAAATGAGTACTGCCAGACTCAGTGGTAATAAACAGGGGTAAGACAGCGCATATAAGAAATCCGCAATAAAGCACTATGTAAAGTTGTAATCAAATACCCTGTCACGGAATCAATATCAACTGTACCTGTACCAACAAGTACCAGCAAAACAGTATAACAGCTAGCAGATGTAGCTAAATGCAATGCAATGCATGATATGACCGCTACGGCGCGTAGCCCGATCCAATTTGGGTACCCGTGCTCACCGTGGGGGTTCAGACTCCGGAGGGGCTCCTACAGCCCAAGCACAATATCACTGCGGCGTGCAGTTCGATCCAACATATATACCACTGCGGTGCGCAGCCCGATCCACTACCAGTCAGCTAATATGCAAATACAGCCTCGCAGGCTCATAATTAGTTTTGAAAACCTTTTTATCATTTTTTTCAGTTGGAAAACAGTAATACCAAGTTTCAGAGATTGGAAATATCATGATAACCGAAACAGCTACGGACTCGTAGTAACTAACATGTCAATATGATAAGACAATGATAACGATCTTCGCGGGATCCAATAACTGGCTCACGGCCCACAAGTATACTCAACCTCCCAAGAAGGGGGTTCCTCGGCTCAAGAGTGGCCAATATCACAATATATAGTATGCAACCATCCGAGAAGGAGGTTCAACGGCTCAAAAATAGCCAATTATCATAATACAGTATCAACAAGTCGGACTAAGCCATAGTCCCCAATCACAATCGACCCCGCACTCACAAGAGAGTACGTGTCTTGCCGCTATACAGCGTCACAAAGTGGTATACCGGGGTTTCGAACACGCTGGTCATCACCCACATCTATTACTCACCTCAATACCGCGCGACGACTACTCCGCAATGCCCTTGCCACGAGAATCAAGCTTCGCACGTGTAGAATCTGATCAAATACAGTAGAAACACAACAAATTAGGCCAATGGGACGACACCCAATCAATACAACTCAATTTACATCAAAATTCCCAAAGTTGTCCAAACCCGACTTTCGGTACACTTCTCGAAAAATTACAAAAGTCACATATTCGGAATCCTCATCTCGATACGAGTCTAGGCATATAAAATTTACCAAAATCGGACTCCATTTGCCCACTCAAATCGGTGTTTTTCTTCAATTTAGGCCTAGGGCTCAAACCCACCTTTAATCTCCCATTTACAGAAATTAACCAAGGATTTCATGTTAAAATGATGTAATTAAGCCACAAAACTTACCTCCAACGAAACCCCGATGATTTCCCGACAATCTCCCGTCAATTTCTTCTCTTGGAACTCAAAAATGGAGGTTTTGGGTATTAAACCCACGACTGGTTCTGTTCTGTTATATAAATTCACTGACTGCCAGGCGACCCTCTGCGATCGCAGCCCAAAGCTCGCGATCGCGATGCACAAATTAACCAGGCTCCAAAATCACTCTACGCGATCGCGACATTTCCTACGCGATCGCACTGCCTCATGCCTCAACACTACGCGATCGCGTGAAACCACCCGCGATCGCACTGCTCTAAATCCCAGACCTACGCGATCGCACACCACACATCGCGATCGCGATGCACAACTGATCAACCTTACGCGATCGCATCACTCTTCCCGCGATCGCGATGAACAAACTTTCCGGCCTCACTCCAATACACTACGCGATCGCGGTCTCATCCTTGCGATCGCAGAGCTTCCCAGCTTAACCCTACGCGATCGCAGACATAGCTTCGTGATCGCGAAGAACAGCAGTGCCTTTTGGCACAAATTGGTCCGTTTGGACCCCCGAATTCATCCCGAGGCCCCCGGGACCCCAACGAAAACCACCAACATGTTCCAAAACACGATACGAACTTGTTCCAATCATAAAAACACCATCCTAAACATCAAAATCACCAATTACACACGGATTCAAGCCTAAGTTTCTTCAAAACTTCCAAATTACACATTCCATCAAAAACCCGACCAAACGACGTCCGAATGACCTAAAATTTTGCAGGCACATCCAAAATCACCTAACGGAGCTACTGCAACTGTCGAAATTCCATTCCGACCCCCGGATCAAAATCTCACCTACCGTTCGGATTTCGCCAAAATTCAACCTTAGCCAATTCAAGCCTATTTCTACACCGGGCTTCCAAATTCAATTCTGATCGCTCCCCTAAGTCACAAATCACCTCCCGGAACTACCCGAATCATCAGAATCCGATTCCGAGTCCTCTAACCAAATAGTCAACTCCGGATTGACTTTCCTTATTCAAGTTTCCTTCAAAAAGGCTATATGCCTCATTTCCAATCCATTTCACTCCTAACTCACCCGATAGACTCTAACACTGATATAAAAGCATAGAACATGTAATTAAAACATAACGGGGTGGTAATTCCCGTGACGACGGGCCGGGTCGTCACATTCTCCCCCTCTTAAGCAAACGCTCGTCCTCGAGCGGGTCGAGAAACATACCTGAAGTCTCAAACAAGTGAGGATATCTGCTCCGCATCTCCCGCTCGATCTCCCAAGTGGCCTCCTCCACGGGTCGACCTCTCCACTGAACCTTAACCGATGCAATCTCCTTAGACCTCAATTTTCTCACCTGACGTCCCAAAATGGCAATAGGCTCCACATCATAGGATAGATCACCATCAAGCTGAATGGTACCGAAGTCTAATACATGAGACGGATCTCCAATGTACTTCCGGAGCATAGACACGTGAAATACTGGATGAACGCCGGATAAGCTGGGCGGCAATGCTAACTCATAAGCCACCTCTCCCACTCTCCTAAGTATCTCAAAAGGACCAATGTACCTAGGACTCAACTTTCCTTTCTTCCCAAACCTCATGACACCCTTCATGGGTGAAACCTTCAACAATACTCTGTCACCAACCATGAAAGACAACTCTCGAACTCTACGGTCTGCATAACTCTTTTGACGAGACTGTGCTGTACGAAGCCTCTCCTGGATCAACTTTGCTCTATCCAGAGCATCCTGGACTAACTCAGTCCCTATCAATCTATCCTCACCAGGCTCAAACCATCCCACAGGGGATCTACACCGCCTGCCATACAATGCCTCATACGGGGCCATCTGAATACTCGTCTGATAACTGTTGTTGTAGGCAAACTCAGCAAGTGGTAGGAACTCATCCCACGAACCACCAAAGTCGATCACACAAGCTCGCAACATATCCTCCAGAATCTGAATAGTGCGCTCAGACTGCCCGTCTGTTTGGGGGTGAAATGCTGTACTCAACTCAACCCGCGTACCCATCTTTCGCTGAAATGCTCTCCAAAACTGAGAAGTGAACTGAGTACCCCTGTCGGATATGATAGACACTGGGACTCCATGCAACCGGACAATCTCTCGAATAAAGATCGCCGCCAACCGCTCCGATGAGTAGGTAGTACTAACTGGAATGAAGTGAGCTGACTTGGTCAGTCTATCCACAATCACCCATACGGAATCAAACTTCCTCGCCGTCCGAGGGAGTCCAGTAACAAAGTCCATAGTGATCCTCTCCCATTTCCACTCAGGAATATCAATGCGCTGAAATACGCCACCGGGCCTCTAATGCTCGTACTTAACCTGCTGACAGTTGAGGCACCGTGCTACATGTCCGACAATGTCCATTTTCATCTTTCTCCACCAATAGTGTTGTTTCAAATCTTGATACATCTTCGCGGCTCCCGGATGGATAGAATACCGCGAGCTATGGGCCTCCTCCAGAATCAACTCACGAAGGCCATCAACATTGGGCACACATATCCGGCCTGCATCCTCAATACGCCGTCACTATCAATGGTGACGTCTCTAGCATCATCATGCTGAACTCTGTCCCTAAGGACGACCAAATGTGGATCATCATACTGGCGCTCACGAAT
Source organism: Nicotiana noctiflora (assembly GCA_032618575.1). Lineage (NCBI taxonomy): Eukaryota > Viridiplantae > Streptophyta > Magnoliopsida > Solanales > Solanaceae > Nicotiana > Nicotiana noctiflora. Next base: position 41,392 of record JASVEL010013847.1, read on the forward strand.
ACGATCATATAGAGATGACCGAGATACAACACAAGCCAATACCCTGCCGGGCTCCGAAATATCTAACCTTACTAGCCGATTGGCTAGCACCTGAACATCATAAGCAAATGGCCTCTCCTCAGCTGGAATATATGCCAAGCTCCCCATACTGACCGCCTTCCGGCTCAAGGCATCGGCCACCACATTGGCCTTTCCCGGATGATATAAAATAGTAATGTCATAATCCTTAAGCAACTCGAGCCATCTCCGCTGTCTCAAATTAAGGTCTTTCTGTTTGAACAAATGCTGGAGACTACGATGGTCTGTATACACCTCACAAGACACGCCGTACAAATAGTGCCTCCAAATCTTCAAGGCATGAACAATAGCGGCTAGCTCCAAATCATGAACAGGATAGTTCTTCTCATGTGGCTTCAACTGCCGAGAAGCATAAGCCATTACCTTACCTTCCTGCATCAACACACAACCTATCCCCACTCTCGAGGCATCACAATAAACGGTATATGAACCTGAAGCTGATGGCAATACTAACACTGGAGCTGTGGTCAAAGCTGTCTTGAGCTTCCGAAAGCTCTCCTCGCACTCATCCGACCACACGAATGGTGCACCCTTCTGGGTCAATTTAGTCAATGAAGAAGCAATGGATGAAAATCCCTGAACAAACCGGCAATAATATCCCACCAAGCCAAGAAAACTCCTGATCTCTGTAGCTGAGGACGGTCTAGGCCAACTCTGCACCGCCTCTATCTTTTTCTGATCAACCTGAATACCATCACGAGACACCACATGTCCCAGAAATGCTACGGACTCGAGCCAAAACTCGCACTTGGAGAATTTAGCATATAGCTTCTCCTCTCTCAATCTCTGCAACACAATACTCAAATGCTGAGCATGCTCCTCCTGACTACGGGAGTAGACTAGAATATCATCAATGAACATAATCACAAATGAATCCAAATAGGGCCTGAACACACTGTTCATCAGATGCATAAATGCTGCTGGGGCGTTGGTCAGCCCAAACGACATCACAAGAAACTCATAATGACCATATCGGGTCCTGAATGCAGTCTTCATAATATCCGAGTCCCTGATCTTCAGCTGATGATAGCCTAAACGAAGGTCAATCTTAGAAAACACCCTCGCACCCTGTAACTGATCAAACAAATCATCTATGCGCGGTAGAGGGTACTTGTTCTTCACTGTCACTTTGTTCAATTGTCTATAATCAATACACATTCGCATGGAGCCATCTTTCTTTTTAACAAATAACACCGGCGCACCCCACGGGGACACACTAGGACGGATGAAACCCTTATCCAGAAGCTCTTGAAGCTTCTCTTTTAGTTCTTTCAACTCGGCTGGTGCCATTCGATAAGGAGGAATGGATACGGGCTGAGTGCCCGGCACCAAGTCAATGCCAAAATCAATATCCCTGTCTGGCGGCATGCCCGGCAGGTCTGAGGGGAATACATCTGGGAAGTCCCTCACAACAGGTACAGAATCAATGCTAGGAGACTCGGCTCCCACATCTCTCACAAAAGCTAAGTACGATAAACACCCTTTTTCAACCATCTTCTGAGCTTTTAAGAACGAAATAACACGGCTAGGGACGAAATCGGTCGAACCCCGCCACTCGATCTGAGAAATACCAGGAATGGCCAACGTAATTGTCTTAGCATGACAGTCCAATATAGCATGGTACGGAGACAACCGGTCCATACCCAATATAACATCAAAGTCCACCATTCCCAACAATAACAGATCTACCTGGGTCTCCAGACCCCCAATAGATATAACACAGGATCTATAGACATGATCCACAACAATCATATCACCCACGGGGGTGGATACATGAACAGGTAAATCAAGACTACCACGAGTCGCACCCAAATGATGTGCAAAATAAGAGGACACGTAAGAATATGTGGACCCTGGATCAAATAGAACAGAGGCATCTCTGTGACAGACAGAAATGATACCTATAAGCTTTTCTTCCTTGCATTAGTTCTTTTACTATTCAAAGCTTTCGCCTAAGTTTTCATTTCACTTTTCCTATTTCACCATAGTTTTGGATGCTACACCAAAATCCGTTCACGAGATGGTGCTGAAGAGGAGGGCTGATCCCTCTACTGAGCCCTGTCCCTACGGATTCGAGGGCACTGCCTCCTCATGTGGCCAAACTCACCACACTCATAACAAGCACCTGGTGCTGGAGAAGGAGACTGAAGGGAACCCCTCGCCGGAGAAGAACCCTGGGTCGAAGAAGTAGGTGCTGCACACTGGGCTGGGAGGGCACTAAGTGAAGACCGACCCTGCTGAAATCCCTGTCGACCACGACCATAAGAACCTCCACTCTGCTCAGGGCGGCCTGAATGAGAAGGTCTAGATGAGCGACCTCTGCCCTGCTGGAAATTCCCTCTTGATGGAGCACCACTGAAACTACCAGAACCACGAGGCCTCTTGGCCTCCCGCTTCTCCATCTCTCGGTGATGATCCGCCTCAATGGAGCGTGCCATATCCACAACCTGCTCAAATGATGATGATAGAACTCTCTCTCTGGTCATGAGAATACAGATGGAGTAGTTGAGGCCATCAATGAACCTCCTGATCCTTTCCCTATCAGTAGGGATCATCCATGTGGAATGCCTAGCCAGCTGTGTGAATGTAAGCTCGTACCGGGTCACAGACATGTCGCCCTGAACCAACCACTCAAACTGGCGACGAAGCTCCTCGCGATGAGACTGAGGTACATATTTCTCTAGAAAGAGAGTAGAGAACTGCTGCCATGTGAGAGGTGCCGCTCCTGCAGGCCTACGCCTCTCAAGCTCCTCCCACCAATCAAATGTGGGACCAGTAAACTGAAAGGTGGTAAATGAAACTCCGCTAGACTCAAGAATACCAGCTGTACGTAGCATCCTCTGACACTTATCCAAGAAACCACGGGCATCCTCGCCCTCAGCGCCACCGAAATAGGGTGGCTGAAGTCTACCAAATCTCTCAAGACGGTGCTGCTCGTCGTCGGGCATAGTCTGAACCATACGCTCTGGAGCTGGTGTAGCTGGAGGAATAACTGGGGCAACCACCTGAGCGGGGACCGTCTCTGGCGTCTGAAGTCCCTGAACAACCTGCTTAGGTGTGCAAGCTGCAGGGGTCTGCTGACCACCCCCTGTCTGAGATGTCGCTGCAGTAGCGGTAGCTGATACTACTTGAGCCAAACCGGAACACACCGATAATATCTGGGCAAGAGTCTCCTGAAGACCAGGAATATCAATAGATACAGTCTGGGCCTGAACTGGGGCTACTGGAGCATCAACCACCGGGGGCTGCTCCTGAACCGGTACAACGGGCGGGTCAGCTGGCACTGCCTCAGCCGCCCTACCTCTACCTCTAGCACGACCGCGCCCACGGCCTCTAACATGTGGCAATGGAGGTCGTCCACCTCGTCCTGATGCTCGCGTTCTCGCCATCTGCGAGAGAATAGAATATAGAAGTTCGGTTCTCAGAACAACAAGATCGCACGACAGAGTTCAAGAAAAGTGAAGTGTTTCCTAAAGGTTCACAGCCTCCCGAGGATAAGTACAGGCGTCCCCGTACCGTCCACAAGACTCTACCAACCGGCTCAAGACTCATGTGGCCTAGTAAACCTAGGCTCTGATACCAAGTTGTCAAGACCCCAAATCCGGTCGTGATAGCGCCCAGCACATTGCTAAGCCAGCCTGACCAATCAATAACAATAACGGAGCTAGAAGCTCGCTTTTTCACATTTAAGCATATCTAATCGCGAAGTAACAGCGATACATATAACGAAATCGGGGAACCAAGTCCCATAATACATCAACTCCCATAGACCGAAGGGTCAAGAGTCATGAGCCTCTACTGAACATAAGTGTATAATGGTTTACAAAATACCAAGTGCGGAAAGAAACATCCATACAGAATCAAAAGACAGTAAGAAGGAATATCGGGTCCTGCGGACTCTGCAGCTACCTCGTATATCCCACAGATGTCGCCTCGCACAGCTACTGGATCACTGCTGAGAGGTACCTGGATCTGCACACAAGGTGCAGGGAGTAAAATGAGTACTGCCAGACTCACTGGTAATAAACAGGGGTAAGACAGCGCAGATAAGAAATCCGCAATAAAGCACTATGTAAAGCTGTAATCAAATACCCTGTCACGGAATCAACATCAACTGTACCTATACCATCAAGTACCAGCAAAACAGTATAACAGCTAGCAGATGTAGCTAAATGCAATGCAATGCATGATATGACCGCTACGGCGCGTAGCCGATCCAATTTGGGTACCTGTGCTCACTGTGGGGGTTCAGACTCCGGAAGGGCTCCTTCAGCCCAAGCACAATATCACTGCGGCGTGCAGTCCGATCCAACATATATACCGTTGCGGCGCGCAGCCCGATCCACTACCAGTCAGCTAATATGCAAATACAGCCTCGCAGGCTCATAATTAGTTTTGAAAACCTTTTTATCATTTTTTTCAGTTGGAAAACAGTAATACCAAGTTCCAGAGATTGGAAATATCATGATAACCGAAACAGCTACGGACTGGTAGTAACTAACATGTCAATATGATAAGACAATGATAACGATCCTCGCGGGATCCAATAACTGGCTCATGGCCCACAAGTATACTCAACCTCCCAAGAAGGGGGTTCCTCGACTCAAGAGTGGCCAATATCACAATATATAGTATGCAACCATCCGAGAAGGAGGTTCGACGGCTCAAGAATAGCCAATGTCATAACACAGTATCAACAAGTCGAACTAAGCCATAGTCCCCAATCACAATCGACCCCGCACTCACAAGAGAGTACGTGTCTCGCCGCTATACAGCGTCACAAAGTGGTATACCGGGGTTTCGAACCCGTCGGTCATCACCCACATCTATTACTCACCTCAATACGGCGCGACGATTACTCCGAAATGCCCTTGCCACGAGAATCAAGCTCCGCACGTGTAGAATCTGATCAAATACAGTAGAAACACAACAAATTAGGCCAATGGGACGACACCCAATCAATACAACTCAATTTACATCAAAATTCCCAAAGTTGTCAAAACTCGACTTTCGGTACACTTCTCGAAAAATTACAAAAGTCACATATTCGGAATCCTCATCTCGATACGAGTCTAGGCATATAAAATTTACCAAAATCGGACTCCATTTGCCCACTCAAATCGGTGTTTTTCTTCAATTTAGGCCTAGGGCTCAAACCCACCTTTAATCTCCCATTTACAGAAAATTAACCAAGGATTTCATGTTAAAATGATGTAATTAAGCCACAAAACTTATCTCCAACGAAACCCCGATGATTTCCCAGCAATCTCCCGTCAATTTCTTCTCTTGGAACTCAAAAATGGAGGTTTTGGGTATGGGGTCGCGACTGGACTGTTCTGTTATAATAATTCACTGACTGCCAGGCGACCCTCTGCGAACGCAGCCCAAAGCTCGCGATCGCGATGCACAAATTAACCAGGCTCCAAAATCACTCTACGCGATCGCGACATTTCCTACGCGATCGCACTGCCTCATGCCTCAACACTACGCGATCGCGTGAAACCACCCGCGATCGCACTGCTCTAAATCCCAGACCTACGCGATCGCACACCACACATCGCGATCGCGATGCACAACTGATCAGCCTTACGTGATCGCATCACTCTTCCCGCGATCGCGATGAACAAACTTTCCGGCCTCACTCCAATACACTACGCGATCGCAGTCTTACCCTTGCGATCGCAGAGCTTCCCAGCTTTCCCCTACGCGATCGCAGCCATAGCTTCGCGATCGCGAAGAACAAAAATCCTCCGCACTAATTGCAGCAGAAACAGCAGTGCATTTGGCACAAAATGGTCCGTTTGGACCCCCGAATTCATCCCGAGGCCCCCGGGACCCCAACGAAAACCACCAACATGTTCCAAAACACGATACGAACTTGTTCCAATCATAAAAACACCATCCTAAACATCAAAATCACCAATTACACATGGATTCAAGCCTAAGTTTCTTCAAAACTTCCAAATTACACATTCCATCAAAAACCCGACCAAACGACGTCCGAATGACCTGAAATTTTGCAGGCACATCCAAAATCACCTAACGGAGCTACTGCAACTGTCGGAATTCCATTCCGACCCCCGGATCAAAATCTCACCTACCGTTCGGATTTCGCCAAAATTCAACCTTAGCCAATTCAAGCCTATTTCTACACCGAGCTTCCAAATTCAATTCCGATCGCTCCCCTAAGTCACAAATCACCTTCCGGAACTAACCGAATCTTCAGAATCCGATTCCGAGTCCTCTAACCAAATAGTCAACTCCGGGTTGACTTTCCTTATTCAAGTTTCCTTCAAAAAGGCTATATGCCTCATTTCCAATCCATTTCATTCCTAACTCACCCGATAGACTCTAACACTGATATAAAAGCATAGAACGTGTAATTACAACATAACGGGGCGGTAATTCCCGTGACGACGGGCCGGGTCGTCACATAATTATACAATCCAAGGATTATACTTGTGTAACTAAGAATTAAGCTATATTTATCCATTATATCTAGAATCCATTTAACTATTAATACACAGCAGTCCAAATAAGCAGGATTAGAGGAGCTGAGAAATGAGCATTCTGAATTCCATTGTTCACTTTACAAGCACCAATACAACACGAGAGAAACAAATACCTGGAATTCAAAAAGAAGTGAGGAAGGCAGAAATTAGTAGCTCCTTCAACAACAAACAACAACAGAAACAGTAGCCGGCACAGATTCAGAAATCCAGGAGTAGACTTGAACCAACAGAGAACTTAAAGAAGAACTCAGCAATTTCCAGAATACCAAACATCAACAGACTCGAACCAAATAAAGCTCAAGAATACTTCAAAACTTGAAAACTTGAACGTGGGAATGATATACCCAAACTTCAAAAAGTGATTTCAAACAGGACGAGGAGTTGAAAAACAGAACAAACAGTCACTTTTTTTTATCCAAAGCAGCAAAGAAAATGAACTTCTTTTGACTGATCGTTAAAGAGTCTCAAAAACTGATAATTCAAAGTTGTGTTTTTTTTAGAGTGTAACTGTGTTTTATGTAAGAAAACTCCCTTCACAGATTCTCCAATGTGTTTCAAACTCTCTGTAAGTGTATGTGTGTGTGTCTGTGTTTTCCAGTAAGTATCCCTCTCCGTTTTTCTATTTTTTTTTCAGTGAGTCTGTTCTGTGAGTGTATCTGTATGTCTCAATGTGTGTATTCTGTGTGTCTCAATGTGTGTATTCTGTTCTGCCAGTGAGTCTATTTAAAGACTTGTCTTGAAACAATCTTCATGTTTGTTAATCTAAGGTGTATGTGCAAGCATGATTTGTTTAATCGACTCCCCATGTGAACTCTACCTTTTACAGCCTGATCAAACACTCAAACCATGTGCAACACATTTGAACCCTTGAGTATGGTTTTCAGATTTCTAAACTAAAGTTAAACAGCTATATCCAATTCATTCTAATTCAACAAACAAATCAGATTTGAATTTCAACAGTGGTTAACAAAGGGAAATTAAATCGGTCATCCAGCAACATATTGTCTTACTGTTCTAGAAGAAGTTTTATAACTAATCGACGACGCTTGTTAAATCGATCACAACACGTATAAACGATAACGAATAGTCGTCGAAGCAGTGATACAAAAAAACTCTCGGACAGAACCGTTCGAATGCAGAAGTAACTATTCGATAATATTAATCGAATCGAATTCGTATCTTATAACGCCACATTTACAACAAACAAATCAGAAAACAATCAAATGGACCAAATAAAAGGTCCCAAGTAGATGAAGAAAAACAGAAAAATTTGGAAATATTCGAGAAAAATCAACAACAAATAAAAACAACAAAATAACTAAAATAAAACCTACGAATATAATCAAACAAGAACAGAAGAGGAAAAGGAATACCTCAAAAATAGAGAAAATTGGCAAAGAAACCAACGGGCTTGAGCTTTTGGGGCCAAGCAGAACTTAATCGGGGTGTTCTCGGTTGAGAACACCTAGATTAAAGTCTGTTAGACCTCAAATTCCATTGAATTCAATCACAGAAACCCAAATCTAATTTCTAGGGTTCATACGACATTTTGGGGCTTGACTCGTTCCGGCGCGATTCGAGTGAATTGGGTTGGACTGGGGTTATTTTGGGCCTGGGATTTAATTAAGAAATGGCCCAATTCGATTTTCTTCCCCTTCTTCTCATTATTTCCAATTTTCCTCTTCTCTTTTAAATTCCTAATTAAAAAAAAAATCCTAGATTACACCACAAAAAAAATCAAATTAACTTACATATATAAAAAAAACTAATTAGGTTACCCTAAAGATTAACGCGCACAATTAAATATTTATCAAATATAAATCACACAGTTTAGGACTTAAACGCTAGAAATGCCAAAAATGCATATTTTTGTTATTTTTTATTTTCGTAAAAAAAAATAAACTTAATTACTTTCAATTGCAAACTTTGAATTTTATATATGTAATATATTTTTATATTTTTTTATATTTTTTTATTTATTTAAACAAAAGACACGGACACACAAACGCAAATAATAAGAGAACAATAACATATAATCCACAAAAATCACGCACAACACAAATACTATTTTAATTTGAATTTTTGAGTGTAATTCTCATGTAGTGCAAAAATGACGTGCTCACATCACCCAATATATATCATGAAGTAAAGAAATTGAAAATTAAGCTAGCTATATTTATAAGTTGGGTCCCTCCAGAGATCTTTGCAAAATCAGTTTCTAAGTACAAATCTTGCCACAGGAATTTTCTGACATTTATTTCAAGGATTTTGACCTTGCTGAGCATTGTTCCCATCAAGAAAGTACACAAAAGCGGATTAATTTCATTGGACCGTTCCAAGCTTCTCCAGAATTAAAAATATCTTTTTCAAAAAATAAATGTTGGGTTGTTTTTCTTTTAAAGTGAAATGTTTGGTCAAACTTTTAAAAGAAAAAGGTAATTTTTTTTAAAAATATTTTTTAAAAAAATACTTTATAAAAAATATATTCAGAAGTACTTTCTAAAAGTTTGTCAAATATTAATTCAGATTAGAGAAGTGTTTTTCAAATTAATATCAATACAAAATATTTCTTACCAAAATTACTTCCGGAAAAAATACTTTTGTGAAAAAAAAAATTGTAAAATAAACTGATTAACAGACTTTTAGTCTCTCGCTCTCTCTCCCTCTCCTCTCATTTTTCTTTTTCTGGGTTTTGTAAATTAATTATTCATTCAATTAATAATAAGTGATTTTACATGTTTAACTTCATTTTTGACATGTTTCATAAAAATATAACCTGTCTATATTTAATGAGTCCCTAATTCCATAGGTTCCATTTTATTCCTAAAAGAAGGTATCTTATTGGAATGACATGATAGGTTTAATATCACATAATTCAAATAGTTATTTTAATCTATTAAATGTATTACATTATTTTAAAATAAGACACATCAATAGTTTTCTCCTACATTCTTAAATTTTTGGACATGCAGTGATAAGGAAAAAGAAAAATAATCTACGTATAAAACATAAAACACTATTAAGATAATTAAGCCTTTTAGAAAGATCAATGTCTTGAAATGGAAGTGTTCTTCGTATGTTATGGCTTTTTACAATTTATAATTTAAGAAATTAATTTTTTTTTTGGGAAAAAAGCTGAATATATGATCACGCCCAACTATGCCTTAGAAAAGGACAATGCGGTCGCTGTCAATATAACCCAGTTTATTAAGTCCGAAGTCGAATCCCACAGAGAATTAACCTATCAATTGCAACTTTCAAAACCCAACAATACTTCTGAATCAGCTTCCCAAACTTTTGAATATCTTTATGAAAGGTTTCTACTAACTACTTTTGCAATAAACTAAAGCATTAAAGAAATTATCTGAAAGTGTTGTAAAGAATAATGAGAAAGACTAAGGTATTGATTTCCCCTATTGATGGAATCCCTTCTGTTTATGCTCATACAAATTGTCAATATTTTCTGTCAATCATGAACTCTATTTCTACCGTAATTCTCTCCCGAGCAATTATAATAATTTACTATTGTACTCTTCCGAGCTACCCTAGCTAGCTTTAATTTGCACAGTTCACTTTAGATTGCATCCAAGGTTTCGTTATTCCTAACCCCACCTTTACGCCCACAATTATAGATTCCTCCAATAATCTAGGTGTGGTGTTGTTCAACAATAACCTAAATATGCACTCTTTTCCAAGTTATGCACACTAAATAGGCACAGCTAATTGAGAATCCTATCAATTAACTACAACAAGAACAAAGTTGAACAAATAGAAATTTAGCTAACAATTTGTATTCACATAACCGAGAAGTTCATCAATCAATAGGTTCCATCAAAAACTTAAAGATTTAGCTACTCATAATCAAGAAAACAAAAGAAATAATTGATTTCATAATAAAAAAATCAATGTAAAAGAAAGAAAGATGTTGAGAGAGTTCTCTCTTACTAGTTTGCTTGCAAAAGTAGTCAACAGTACAAAACTTGCATCCTTTGGGCGAATCCTAATAATATATATAGGGTTTAGGTTTTACAACTTTCGTTTTTACACTTAAGTCCCTAAAAGTTCTGCCTTCCACCGCTGTTTGACCGCGTTCGCGGTGGAACCGCGGTGGACACATCTTTCTGATTCTTCAAAACACTTGCAGGCCTGTTCTACCGTGGTTCTGCCACGGTCGCGGTGGAACCGTGGTCAAACAGTGCCGCTGAATCTTCCGGCTATTTCAGCACCATTTCTTGACTTGCTCCATAATTGGTATTTTTCATCTTCTTTTGACTCCAAAACTGCTATTTTAGCCTTCATTAACTCTTGTTTACCTATAACACACTAAAAACACTAATAAGAGCATTTTGTCATCATAAATAATATCAAAACAACAATAAAGTTTAATTATTTAGGGCATAAATATAGTCAAATTTACCTATTATCAACACCCCACACTTAAACCTTTGCTCGTCCTCGAGCAACCTTAATCACACTTTAGGCCAATTTTATCAATGTCTCCCCCAAAATATGTCACACAAGCTCTTATTCATGATTAACCTAAGAAATGCACAATCCTTACTCAAATGTAAACTCAAATGCCAACACATCCTTGCTTACTCTAATTATTATCACAGACTTGCAAACTTACCCTTTTCTTCCCGAGTTACATGCCCTCACACAATTATACTGAGAGAAGTTCCCACACATAAGCAATTTAGAATATGGAACTTATATATATAGAAAAATTTCACTCACCCTCAGCAAAGAGCATTTATATGTACACAGATACACCATAGGCTTGACCCTAGTGTAATACTCCACTAACCGATCAAAGATCAAGAGGTCTTTAAGGGTTGTAATGTAGGCTATATGACGGGTAGGATACTTTTGGTTATAGTGGCTAACCTCCCTAAGCACTTTCTTTTTTTTTTCACAACTTCCCTTTAAGCTTTTCGTTATGCTCCTCCTAACCATTCCTTTACCTTTTATTCACTTTTAATCCCCAATTTTCTTTAGGTGTAACTGGCTTTCTTATTTACATGTATATATCTCTCTCTCTTTTTTATTGCTTTGTAAAGCATTTACTGTACATTGCCAGTTCACCATTTTCTACCATTCATTCTTGATTTACCTTTTTCAATTTCCCCTCACCCCACACTTTCACTTTTGCATATTCATTACAACTCAAGTGCTTCTAGGAGGTAAGGTACAAAAATATATGATATAAATTTTGTGAACATTACAGGGTTATCAAAGAACATGCTTAAGGCTCAAAGGGGTTAACTAAGATACTATATACACGTAAATTCATAGTTTTTGATTTATGGGGTTACACGAAGAAATGCCTCTATCATCTCTATAACTAAACAACTTCTATTTCACTTTGCACACACAGGGCAAGTTCTAGGTATCATGTATAAACATATAATGCATGTAAAAACTCACACACACTTAGCGTGCAACTCATTTTGAATCAGGTTCATCTACAGAGTCCTATCAATGTTCAAGCAAGTTGTATGTGTAATTTAAGGCATACCCTAGAATCTACAGTCAAGCTTAGATAATACACTATGAAGTTCCTTTTAGTTTTGCTAGTGTGCATACTTGGGGTTACATATTAACCTTTATCCTCTAATCCTAAAAAAGAAAAATTTACCTAACCCGGTTCAATAAAAACCCTTGGAAAAGAACCGTGGTCAAAAGAAAAACCAAGGGGGAGGTGATACACTACCTAGAAAAAGAAAAGAAAAGAAACAAAATTCCTACATGGACTACTTCCCTCAAGAGTACTGTCCGAGTAGTCCGTCATCAGGAAGAGCCCTCTACTCATATTTTTTGGATTTTTAAAAAATTTTGATTTTTTTATTCCGACTTAGACCCTTAAGAAACCCGTCGCCAAGTGTCCATCATCGGGCCAAGCCAGCTAATATACTATACAGCTAAATCTACTATGTACAACATACAATACAAAATAAGTCTCCCACCCCACACTTAAAATCATGATATGTCCTCATGGCATACTAATCAATGTAAAGCACAGAAGGGTGAGAAAACTTACCTGTGACTCAATCTGAGTCGGAAACGGTGGCGGGGTCAACATTGCATGCTCGACCCAAAGCTCTAAACCATGCCATGAAACGGTTCTCAGACCTAGAATGCCTCTGAGACATCGCGTCCATGAGTGTGTGCAGGCCGTCCACGGAAGTGCGTAAATCCACAACTTCCTCCTCCAAATACCTAAGCATAGGTCTTGTGGACTGGGACCGGGATAGGCCAGCTCCATAGTCTATCATGGTGTCCCAAGTGACACCGGGCCTGTCGTGGTAGAAATCCACGTCACTGGTAAAATCAGGCAGTTTTAACGCCTGCCTAACACTAGGCATTTTGGCCCAAACACGCTTACCTCTTACAAAGACCTCCCTGGCCATACCGTATGTCGCGTTTGCGTAGAACTCCCTAACGAGCATCTTGTTGATGAGAGCAGGTTCATCAAATAAGAATTCCATCTCCCTGCATCGAATTTTCTCGTACATGTCGGGCTTTTCAGCTCGAAGAGCCATCCTGTCAATGGAGATCTCCTGCAGCCATGCCTTGGTAGCCTTGGCATGAAAATCATTTTCTGCCTCCTCGCACTCAAAACGAGACTCATCGTAGGTAGAACGCCTAGACGAGCTCGCAACATGCCTGGATCTCTTGGGGGCCATAATCCTGCACAGAAGAAGCATACAGAAATTTTCATTACGTTAGTACTTCGAATGGTTACTCAGACTTCACCATCCGTTGACTACAAAGGTACTTCTTTTAGTGCCATCATACCATGACCCCTAATTCGACCATGTATTTCCCATAATTTCACAAATTCTAACCCAGTGCACCCCACACTTACTTCTTTTAGCATTCCAACATCACCCCAAACATAAATACACCATCTCCAAATTTATACAACAACAACCAACCCAAACCTAAGCATTATATCCCCTAAAAATTAGCAACAACTTATATTACAACATATTTGGTCAAACCATGGCCCAATATCAAACTAATTATTCCACTAGTTAATTTGGGTCTCCAAACCACCATAATAATTCACAATACAATATAATGAAGACCCAACCAAGTTAATTATCAACCAAATTTCAAAAATCAATTATACAACAATGTTGCTAAATTAATAGGACATATTATCATATATTACACTAAGCCTAGGAATGGTTTAAGCAAAAACTATAATTAAAATATACTACACTAATTGAATTAACAAAAATTAAAAGAAAAAGAAAATCTTACTTGTAGTAGAAGGAGGAGGATGAATGTAATGCTAATGGAGGATAGGTGAAGATGAGGGAGGAAGAAAAAGAGATTTGGGGGAAGAAAGTTAGAGAGAGGGAGGAGAGAAATTAGAGAGAGAGAGGGTTTTGGGAGGGGAGTGGCGACTGGTTTGCTGAATAATGCGGAGGGTTATGTTAGGTTAGGGAGTTAAAAAAAGGGGGGGGGGAAGAAATAAAAGAAAAAAATAAAAATTAGAAAAATACCTGACTACCCGCGTTCCACCGCGGTCGCGGTGGAACCGCGAGGCAGGAGATTCCGCAGGGGGTATCCACCGCGGTTTGACCGCGGTCGCGGTCCAACCTCGATAGGTTGGGTTCAGAGGGGCCAATCCACCGCAGTTTCATCGCGGTCGCGGTGGAACCGCGGTGAGTGGCTCCTCTGAATTTTAAGCCTGCCAGCGTCCCTTTTTTTTTTATTTAGACTAACTATAATGATTTACAATTACAACAACTTCGTGGGTTGCCTCCCACGTAGCGCTTGATTTAACGTCTGGCACGACTCAACTTCACATTTTAAGGCTCGCTCGACCTTTGAGGTTCATCCAATCGCAATTCAACCATCTCATTGGTGTCATCCATGCCAACGTACAATTTCAACCGCTGTCCATTGACTCTGAAAGTGCGAGAGCCATCTACAGATTGTATTTCCACATCAACAGACTGTAACACTTCAATCACCTGGAATGGGCCAGACCATCTTGATTTCAATTTACCCGGGAACAACCGTAATCTTGAGTTATAGAGTAGTACCTTGTCCTCAATTTTGAAGTTGCGCTCTATGATATTTTGGTCATGTAGCCGCTTCATCCTCTCCTTGTATAATCTTGTGCTCTCAAAAGCTAGATACCAGAACTCTTCTAGCTTATGTAATTCGGTGACTCTTGATTTACCTGCTTTATCTCAGCTGAGATTTAGTTGCTTGAGTGCCCACCATGCTTTGTGCTCTAGTTCAACGGGTAGGTGACAAGCTTTCCCAAACACCAATTTGTATGGTGACATGCCGATTGGTGACTTAAAAGCTGTCCTGTACGCCCATAATGCATCATCGAGCTTTCTTTACCAGTCGGTCCTCGTGGCGTTCACTGTTTTAGTCAATACACTCTTTATCTCCCTGTTGGAAACCTCAACTTGCCCACTGGTCTGCGGGTGATATGGAGTAGCCACCATGTGCTTCCCATCATACTTAGCCAATAATTTCTCAAATGCCCGATTACAAAGTGAGTGCTCCCGTCGCTGATGATTGCCCTCAGTGTCCCAAAACGAGTGAAAATGTTTTTCTTTATAAATCCCACCACCACCTTAGCATCGTTGGTGGGTAATACTACAGCTTCCACCCATTTGGACACATAGTCTACAGCAACAAGAATGTACTTATTTCCATAGGAACTGACAAAGGGACCCATGAAATCTATCCCCCAGACGTCAAATACTTCCACTTGTTGGATTGGGTTCATGGGCATCTCGTGACGCTGGGAGATATTCCCGGTGTGTGGACATTCGTTACACCCTTTCACCCACAAGTGTGCATCTTTAAATACCGTTGGCCAATAGAGTTCGGCCTCAAATATCTTGGCTGCTGTTCGAACTCCTCTAAAATGGCCACCATATGCTGAAGCATGACAAGCCTGCAAGACAGAAGATTGTTTGATCTCGGGAATGCATCTCCGGATCATGTTATCAAGGCATATTCTAAACAAGTAGGGCTCATCCCAATAATACAGTTGGCTTTCACGAAAAAATCTTTTCCTCTGGACCGATGATAGGTCGTGAGGAACAATACCACTGGCTAGGTAGTTTGCATAATCTGCATACCATGGCGCTTCAAGGAGAGTGGTAGCGAGCAGATGCTCGTCTGGAAAGGTTTCCAGAATTTCTCCACTCTCTTTAACAATTTCAGCTCCTTCAAGTCATGATAAGTTATCAGAGACTTGATTTTTAGTACCCTTACGGTCATGGATTTCAAGATCGAACTCTTGCAGAAGCAGCACCCAACAAATTAGGTGCGACTTAGAGTCCTTCTTTTCAATTAAGTACCTCAGTGCTGCATGGTCAGTGTATACTATTGTCACACCTCTTTTTTACGCCCCCGCAAGGATGCAAAGAGTTTTTCCAATTAAAGGACAATCGAGATGGGATGCATTTTAATTATTTCGGAGTCGCCACTTGGGAGATTTATGGTGTCCCAAGTCACCGGTTACATCCCGAATCGAGGAAAAGAATGACTCTATTTAACAGTCCGCGAACCAGAAATCCGGATAAGGAATTCTATTAACCCGGGAGAAGGTATTAGGCATTCCCGAATTCCGTGGTTCTAGCACGGTCGCTCAACCGTCGTGTTTGGCTTATCTATCTGCTTTTTAACAATTATGTACTTAATGCAAGTTAATACCCCTTTACCGCTTTTATTATTGGTTGTGATTTACGAAAGAGAAAGTTGCTTAAAAATATGCTTTCGAATCACGTCACATGAAATGCACCCGGATCCTCAACATATTCTTATTCAACATTTCGGGGTTTGGATTTGGGTCACATGAAATGCACACCCGTATTTAAAAAGGTAAAACTAAAACATGCGCCCGGATCGACTACTTATTTACACTGTTGAGAAAGGCGTGATATTCGTTAAGAAACGACGCATCTCGAAACCTAAGTATTTATATGTACATTTATGACGGCTATGTGATTAGTGTAACTATTGGGCGAGGCGTACCTTTGATTCAAATCTAAAGCGAACTACATCTCACTGTATCTTACTTAAGAGTTGATTCCAAATTACTTAAAACTTGCTACGAACCACATCGCATGAAATGCGCCTGTGGTTCATGACATGCTTTATTTACTCTTGCCCGAAATTGGGGTCGGGTCACATGAAATGCACCCCCGACTCTTTTAATCTAATTACGTCATTCCGTTGAGTAACAACTCCCTAGCTAATCTTGCTTTTAGCATAAGGTCTAACGTTAACAGATTTGGAGTTTACACACACGAGCAGAGAAGATTGAATAGAGATACAACAGACTAATTCAGGTTTACGTGCTTATCTAACGACAGTGTATCTTTGGCCTAGCTACACTTTTCCATAACCAAGACTAGCAATACAAGCTTAATTGAAGAATAACGGAATGTAATTAAACATAAGAACTTTAAACGACTACATGTTTCAATAGACTTTATGCATAAGCTTCAAACTTCATTCTTTTCGAACCAAGGAACCACAATAACAGAGGTGTGTACCTGGAATGCGGAAGAACAAGGAAGAGTGAGCAATGGCAATGCCGCAAATGTAACAGGGACAATAACAGCAACAACTCCACACCAAAACAAATGGTGAACCAGCTAATAACCCAACAACCAACAATAATCGAACTTTATCAATCACTGAACTAGTGACTAAAACTTGAACCCAGGCAGCAATCAACAACCAGGCAGCAACAAACAATATCCAAATCAATGGAACAGTGATAGCCAAACCAGATTCCCAAGAGCAGACCACAAGAGGCAAAACAATGGTCGATCAACAACAACACCCAATAGACCAGTTACAACCAAGTAGCAATAAACAGACCCAACAGCAACAAAAACATCCAACAGTAGCAAATGAACACCAACACAGCAGCAGCATACACTCAAAACCAGCAACAATAATCAACCCAGGCAGCAACAACTACAAACCAGCCAGCAACCAATAGACCAAGAGCAACCACAAACAACCAGGAGCACCAAATGAACACTGAAACAACAGAAGAACCAGCACTACAACAAACAATGGCCAAATACTCAATCACTGAAGCAAAACAATCGAAACAGTGACTAAGAACCAATGAAACAGTAGCCTTTCTTGTATCTTTCTATATGTGTATCGAGGTGTAGCTTGCTGTCTATTTTCTCTCCAGGTTCACTGTTCTTCTCTCTCTGCTTCTATGTGTATTCTTGTATCTATTTTTCTTCAGGTGCTCTAGTTGCTCTCAGGTATTTCAATCCCTACTGTCTGTATGTATCCCTCCGCCGTTTTAGTTTTGATGCCTATCTATTTATAACCAAAAACAAACCTAGGACATCCAGATTCTGCAGAACAGTCCCTTGCCCATCCCCCTTCTGTCCAACCCACTAAACTATGTCTAAGTATGGGGTGTTCATAATTAAAAATTGGTAATTGCAGGGCACTGGTGGGCTGCTCTGCTGTGACAGTGGATTCCACTGACTAGCCTCATGTGCAGGGCACCAAATGCTCTAAGTGTTGAACCCTGATTCCCTAATTAGCTTAATTTGAATCATAACTTCAGTTTCAAACCAATCAAACAGTCCCATTCAATCCAGGAATGCTAATTACTGTGTGGTAATTCAAATAACTCAACTATGCAATTAGAAGACGACCTCTAATCAATTACAACACATAGCAATGACAACCAATTTAAACTGTTAAAACAGTGACTTCAAAGAATCTCGGCCAATGCCGGACATATGCGAAGTTAACTATTCGACGACGCTAATCGACGCGAGTTCGTATCCTATAACTAACACATTCAACTAAGCGATACAGAAAACAATTGACCAAAACAAAAGGTCTTGGAGAAGAAATGACAACTAAGGACGACCAAGAAGAAAATTAAACCAATTGAAACTAACAAAGAACACACAAACCACTAAAAACAGAAGAAGATTGAAATACCTAATGAAGGCAATCCGAACTCGAACGAACTCAGGCTCCCACGGACTTGAGGTTGCATTTTTGAAGTGAACATGCTTTAATTGAAGTGTTTTTCGAACGAAAAACACTCCAATTAGAGCCTATTGACTCCAAATTCTTAAACTCGGACCAATTCCCTAATCTTGGAATTCTAGGGTTCTTGGGCTCGGATTTGGGGCTTTTGCATTTCTGGTTAGATTCGAAGCAAACCAATGTCAATGGGAGTGTGGGGGAGGTGTGGGGAGACTGTGGTGTGAATTTGGGGTGATTTGGCGTTGGTTCGAGTTTGACTCGAATCTTCAAATGAAGATTCGAGGAGCTCCGGCATGATTCGAGGTTAGTGGAGGCTGGGTTCGTGATGGGGGAGGTGAGGGGAAGGTTTTGGCATTGGTTTGGTGGTGATTGGCCTACCGGAACCGCCGTGGGGCGATTTCCGGCAGGCGGCGCAATGGTGGCGGACGGCGGCGTTACGCCTGGTCTCTGAGGACCTTTGGGAGACGAAGGGAGAGGGGGGGTCTGGCTTGGGGGGGGGGGTATGGAATGAGCTTTATATATGATTTGAGAAGTTAAATCCTGATCGTTGGATCAAACTTGATCAACGATCAGGATCTTCTCACTTAAACCAAACGGTGTCGTTTGGTCAAGGCATAAGCTGAATGTATTTGGGGATTTATGGATTAATCTGGGCCGTTGGATTATAAGATCCAACGGTCCAGATCGAGCGTTACACAGGCTGGACGGGTATTTGGGCTGGGTATTGAGGTGATTCATTTGGGCCTGTTTGTTTAGACTAAGACACGGCCCAATTCAGATCTACATGATGTACTATATGCATATGTGTATATATATATATATATATATATGTATATATACATATATATATATATACACATATGTATATATACCAACCTATAACACCGCTGTTTTTTACTACAATTAACGCACACAATTACATATCACCCAAAAATGTAAATCACATGACTTCGATATCAAACACTAAAAATGCAACACCTAGCATATATTTTTGTATTTTTAATTTAAATAAATAAACGTGCACACAAAAAGATAAAATAACACAAAATCACAAAAATCATGCCCAACACGAAACTATTTTTATTTTTGAATTTTCTGGGAGTACTTCTCAAGTAAGGCAAAAATCACGTGCTCACAGCTGCCCCTCTTTGCGCGTAAACACGTAGAGTTTTCGTGCAAAGATAAATGAGCGGATATAAGCAATTTTTGCCCATTCGAACACTCCGTATGAAGCATTTTGAAAAAGTTTTGACCGAACCTTGCTTCAAAGGTCTCCTACATATCCCCTGGCTAAAAGGGAATCAGGTCAATGTAGTTCGGGAAGTTCTGGTAGCTGGGACTACCATGACTGTTGCGATCTCGCTGTTACTGCTGTTGCCGCTGTTACTGCTGTTACCACTGCTTAGCTGATTTCCTTGTTACACCGCGCTAAGCAACAAAACAAGAAGCTAGACTAAGTTACAGTACTACAAGTTCTTATCTATCCTTTTTAACTTGATCTTGTCGCGCTCCTTGCCATCTTGTCTGACTTGGCGTTCCTTCTGATGCTCCGTCTCTTCTTACGAACTTGGATTCATGCCGAAGATTTCTGTTACATTCTACCGCTTTCCTCTACCAAATTAAAACAGATCGCCACTCCATTCTCCAGGCGGGCTCCCTGACTTCAACTACTACTTCAAAATTAAATCGCCACTCCATTCTCCAGGCGGGCTCCCTGACTTCAACTACTACTTCAAAATTAAATCGCCACTCCATTCTCCAGGCGGGCTTCCTGACTTCAATTACTACTTCAAAATTAAATCGCCACTCCATTCTCCAGGCGGGCTCCCTGACTTCAACTACAACTTCAAAATTAAATCGCCACTCCATTCTCCGGGCGGGCTTCCCGACTTCAATTACGACTTCAAAATTAAATCGCCACTCCATTCTCCGGGCGGGCTTCCCGACTTCAACTACAACTTCAAAATTAAATCGCCACTCCATTCTCCGGGCGGGCTCCCTGACTTCAACTACAACTTCAAAATTAAATCGCCACTCCATTCTCCAGGCGGGCTCCCTGACTTCAATTACAACTTCAAGATTAAATCGCCACTCCATTCTCCAGGCGGGCTCCCTGACTTCAATTACAACTTCAAGATTAAATCGCCACTCCATTCTCCAGGCGGGCTCCCTGACTTCAATTACAACTTCAAAGATTAAATCGCCACTCCATTCTCCAGGCGGGCTCCCTGACTTCAATTACAACTTCAAGATTAAATCGCCACTCCATTCTCCAGGCGGGCTCCCTGACTTCAATTACAACTTCAAGATTAAATCGCCACTCCATTCTCCAGGCGGGCTCCCTGACTTCAATTACAACTCACTGATTTCATCCCATCTTGATTACCTTCCTTCGCCTCTTGTACCATTTTCTTCTTCCCGCGTCGCCTCTCGGACCACCTTCTCTTCTGAGTTATCCTGTCTTGGAATTGTTTTCCCCTAGGTCGTATTATTCTTCTTCTGGCAGCTGGGGATATTTTCGGAACTGTTTACTCGCCTGCTGGGGGTGATGCTGCTGAGGAAGTATTCTTTGTTTCCTTCACCCCTCATTCTCTTCCTTCTTCCCCTACCTCTTCCGGGACTCACGCTTTTGTTTCCTTGATCAAATTATAGGATGTAATACTGCTGGGGGAATCTCGAAGCCATTTTCTTTTTCCAATAACTGCTGGAGATGATACCCGGCTCAAAGATCACCCCATCTTGTGTTGCTTTCTACACTTATCCTCTGAGTCTTGCTTTCCAGAAAATTTTCGCAACCGGAGAAAATTTTCTGCCCCAGTGTGATAAACTTCCGGACGGTATGCTTTTCTGCCGTCGGACCCTCTTTTCCTGCTTTAAATCAAAGAAAAATTGTTAGTTTCAAAACGCCGTGAGTGGTCGTGCCACTCTTGTTGGGGCCATTCTCTCTCAGCTGCTTGGCCTCTCTCGAACTTTGCGGACGACGTCGACGCTTGCTTGGGACGATGCTTTTTCCACGAACGACCTCTCATCTTTCCTTTTATTCCACTCTTTGGTTTGATCCGACTCTTTTTAGCCGGTGATCCGTTGCGTGAAATCATCTTTCGGACATGCCACATGTGTCCATCATACTCCATAATTCTTGCGAACCTTCCACTCGGCCTGTCATCCCAATCTCACTATCGTAACGACTTCCGTCTCATTGCCTTGTTCCAATGCCTATTCACTTTCAATATACTGCTTTGGGAGACTTGGTAGTAAGCTTTGAAAAATCAATTTTCGAAAATGAAAGAAAAGAAAAGACTACTGACCGCAAATGACAAAAGAAGAGAAAAACTTTTCTGAACTCAAAAATAGGGAAACTTATCTGAATGTGTGCCTGATCCAATGTTATGCCGCGCCTTTGAGATTAAACTACCCAGTCTATTCATGTCAATCACTTTCTGATACCGCGTCCTGCTAGAGGTAAACGGATGTCCCAACCTTGTCTCATGCGGACATCTTGTAACCATCTCATCCTGCCACCTCACAGTGCCCTTCAAAAGGTTTTCACTAATGAGATTCTCTCATTTCTCTCTATCTCCCGTCGCCTTAAGGTGCCCGTAAAGGTTTTCACCGTAAGACTCTCTCATTTTACTTCTCTCAACTTCCTTCGCCTTAAGGTGCCCGCGAGGGTTTTCACCGTTAAGACTCTCTCATTTATGCTTTCTTTCCTTGCGGCGGGGTATCCCCCTGAGATTCCCTCTAGAGCGTTATCCCCTTTCGGCTTGTGCATCCTGAATTCAATCGAGGGTCGGGATGTCACTCTTGGCTTTCATTCACATGCCTTGGCACTTCTCAAATACTGATCGAGAGGTCTTTCTGGTTCTTGATATGGTTTCTGCGCGTGAGGCTGAAGAAAGGGGTTTAGCCTCAACGGTTAGCTTACTACAACTTTCGAAATCCATACTATCTTTCAAACGAAACAATGACTTCTGGCCCAGTTTTGTTGCTTGGGGGATTTTTGATTTTTATTTTATTATGACCGAGCCGTGTGGCGCCTACGTATCCTTCTTGAGGAATCAGGTCGAACGTAGTTCACTTTTTCTTGTATTTTTTTCTTTGTTTCTTTTTCTATTTCGTTACACATCTTCCTTGATGATTCCGAAAGAGGGTATATGAAAGAATAATTAAGGCTCAAATGGGGAAACAAAGGTTAAAGTGTTTGGGTAGTAGAAAAATTGCCTCTGTCATTTCATTCTCCGAAAAATGCCAAATACACACAAACGAAACCAAACGTTGACAAACGCATCAAAGAATTACACATAATATCTCTTAACTGCATCAGAATTGATAGCCATATCGGTGCATCTTCCCTCGACATCAGTCAAACATAGAGCGCCGTTGGATAATACTCTAGTCACCACAAATGGTCCCCGCCAATTTGGAGCGAACTTGCCTTTCGCCTCGGCCTGATGTGGTAGAACTCTCCTCAGCACATGCTGTCCCACTTCAAATCTCATGGGACGTACCTTCTTGTTATATGCTCTCGCCATTCTCTTTTGATACAATTGGCCGTGACATACTGCTGTCAATCTCTTTTCATCGATCAAGCTTAATTGCTCTAATCGGGTTTTGACCCACTCGTCGTCGTCAATCTCAGCTTCAGCGACGATTCGGAGGGATGGAATCTCAACTTCTGCGGGTATTACTGCTTCGGTCCCGTATACCAACAAGTAAGGAGTTGCACCTACCGAAGTCCGGACGGTAGTGCGATAACCCAACAGCGCAAATGGTAACTTTTCATGCCACTGCCTAGACCCTTCTACCATCTTCCTCAATATCTTCTTTATGTTCTTGTTTGTTGCCTCGACCGCACCATTTGCTTTTGGGCGATACGGTGTGGAATTTCGGTGTGTAATCTTGAACTGTTGACATACCTCTTTCATCAATCCACTGTTAAGATTTGCACCGTTATCCGTAATGATCATCTTTGGAATTCCAAACCTACAAATGATGTGGGAGTGTACGAAGTCCACCACCGCCTTCTTGGTCACTGATTTGAATGTTTTGGCCTCTACCCACTTGGTAAAATAATCAATCGTTACCAGAATGAACTTGTGACCATTGGAAGCCGCAGGCTCAATAGGTCCAATAACATCCATACCCCATGCGACAAACGGCCATGGTGCTGACATTGTATGCAATTCGGTCGGCGGAGAATGAATCAAATCTCCGTGTATCTGACACTGATGGCATCTTCGCACGAAACTTATACAATCCCGCTCCATAGTGAGCCAGTAATATCCTGCTCGAAGAATCTTCTTCGCCAATACGTATCCGCTCATGTGTGGTCCGCAAACTCCCGAGTGTATATCCGTCATCACTGTTGTGGCTTGACTTGCATCTATACATCTCAACAATCCCAAATCCGGGGTTCTTTTATACAGCACCCCTCCACTAAGGAAAAATCCGTTCGCCAACCGCCGAATAGCTCGCTTTTGGTCTCCAGTTGCTTGCTCTGGGTATACTCCTAACCTGAGGTATTCCTTGACATCATGAAACCACGGCTCACCATCCACCTCTTCCTCTATCACATTACAATAAGCATGTTGATCCCGGATCTGGATATGTAATGGATCGACACGAACCTTATCCGGGTGATGTAGCATCGACGCTAAGGTAGCCAACGCGTCGGCAACCTCGTTATGCATCCTTGGGATGTGCCTGAATTCTACCGATCGAAAGCGTTTGGTCAAATCATGCAAACACTGACGATATGGGATAAGCTTTAGATCTCTGGTTTCCCATTCTCCCTGAATCTGATGTACCAGAAGGTCCGAGTCCCCGAAGACCAAGACGTCCTGTACATCCATGTCCACCGCTAATCGCAATCCCAAGATACATGCCTCGTACTCAGCCATATTATTGGTACAATGAAAACGCAGTTGAGCAGTAACAGGATAATGATGTCCTGTTTCAGAGATAAGCACGCCCCTACTCCGACTCCTTTTGCGTTCGCCGCTCCGTCGAAGAAAAGCTTCCACCCTGGCTCCTCGGTTAGTTCTAACCCATCAATCTGCAATACTTCCTCATCTGTAAAATACGTCCTCAAAGGTTCGTATTCGTCGTCAACGGGATTCTCGGCTAAGTGATCGGCCGGGGCTTGAGCTTTCATAGCCGTCCTTGTCACGTATATGATGTCGAACTCCGTAAGTAATATTTGCCATTTTGCTAACCTCCCTGTAGGCATAGGTTTCCTGGAAAATATACTTCAACGGATCCAGACGCGAAATGAGGTAAGTGGTGTAAGAAGACAAGTAGTGTTTCAGCTTTTGGGCTACCCAAGTCAGGGCGCAACATGTCTTTTCTAGATGAGTGTACTTGACCTCGTGGACTGTAAACTTCTTACCGAGGTAGTAAATGGCCCGTTCCTTCCTGCCAGTAAGATCGTGCTGCCCCAGTACGCAGCCAAACGAATTCTCCAAGACCGTCAGATAAAGAATCAGGGGTCTACCTGGCTCAGGCGGAACTAGTACGGGTGGATTTGACAGATACCCTTTGATCCGGTCAAACGCTTCCTGACATTCTGCCGTCCATTCTATTGCGGCGTCTTTCTTCGATAGGCGGAATATGGGTTCACAGGTTGCCGTAAGCTGGGCAATAAACCTACTGATGTAATTCAACCTTCCCAACAAGCTCATTACCTCTGTTTTATTCTTTGGCGGGGGTAGCTCCTGAATGGACTTGATTTTGGATGGGTCCGACTCAATGCCCCGTCGGCCGACGATGAATCCTAGCAACTTTCCTGATGGAACTCCGAATGCACATTTGGCCGGATTGAGCTTGATGTCGTACCTTCGGAGTCTTTGAAAGAACTTCCTGAGGTCAGCAACATGGTCTTCTTGGCGCCTAGATTTTATGATCACGTCATCCACGTACACCTCAATTTCCTTGTGTATCATATCATGGAATACCGTAGTCATCGCCCTCATATAGGTTGCCCCTGCATTCTTCAAACCAAACGGCATCACTCGGTAGCAATAAGTCCCCACGGTGTGATAAAAGCCGTCTTTTCTGCGTCCTCTTCATCCATCAAAATCTGATGATATCCCGCATAACAATCCACAAAGGATCCAATTTCGCGTCCGGCGCAATTATCAATTAGGATATGGATATTGGGAAGTGGGAAATTATCCTTAGGACTTGCCTTGTTGAGATTGCGATAGTCCACGCATACCCTGATCTTTCCGTCTTTCTTTGGCACCGGTACTACGTTAGCCAACCATTCGGGGTATCGAGTGACACGAATGACTTTCGCCTGCAACTGCTTGGTTACCTCCTCCTTAATCTTCACACTCATCTCCGTCTTGAATTTCCGCAATTTTTGCTTGACGGGAGGATATGCCGGATCAGTGGGTAATCTATGAACCACTAGATCAGTGCTGAGTCCTGGCATGTCGTCGTACGACCATGCGAAAATGTCCTTAAACTCCATGAGTGTTTTGATCAGTTCTTCTCTCAGATTGGGTTCAATATGGACACTTATCCGGGTTTCCTTGACGTCATCCGCATTCCCTAGATTAACGGCCTCAGTATCATTTAAATTCGGTTTGGCCTTTTCCTCGAAGTGACTTAATTCTTCACCGATTTCTTCTACGGCTTCATCATCGCCGTACTCTGACTCGCTCTCGTCACTTCTTATTTCATGTGTTATTATTTCCAAACCCGATTGACTTTCTAGACTGGGTTGATTAATCTTTAAGCACGCCATATCATTAAGATCAGTTGCAAGAAGGCTGTTCAGAAAAATAAAAAGAAGGAAAAAGATAAACAAAATTAGACGCGAAGGAACCACATTTCATTAATGGGAATTGTACAAAGGGAAAACAAACTGCAAACTTAAATAAAAAATGAACAAAACAAACGGGATTTTACTCCGGGGACAAACCCCCAATACAAAATTTCGAAAGAAAAACAATCCAAGACAAACTACCAAGACTCCTTCCGGACAGGGAGAGGAGTAGCCTTCCAGTTATTCAGTTTTGCCTTTGGTCCCACAAATTGTATATCGGCATGACTGGATCCTTCACCATCTTCGAGCATACATACATCCGTGAATAGGTTTTCGAACTTCCTGAAGAACTCTTCGTCTGGCCTGACCGTAGGACCGGGAATCTTTGGCGCTGGATGTCCTCTTGCTCCGGACCTGACAAAAGATTGGGAAAGGCGTGGAACAGGCTTTGGGAGCACCCATGTTTTCTGCTTACTCCTCTTTGCTCGCCGGATGTCCTCTGAGGTTGGCTGGAATCCCAAGCCGAAGGTTCCCAAGTTCTCGACCACTGATACCGGTTGTATAATTCCTTGCAGAGATGCCCCTAGCCCTTTACCGGGTACGAAACCATGTCGCAACATTTCATGCGCCACCATGACATCCGCAGTAATTGTTCTATCGCCGGGAATACATTCCCCTTCCGGAACTCGGTGGGCGGACACCACATCGCAGAACCTGATACACCCACGGCCCAACATCTTCTTCTGTTTCAACAAAGGGAATGATGGTGCCCGATTGTGGATCGTTCTCTCCATGGACGACGATCTCCTGCTGGTCCCATTCAAACTTGACGAGCTGGTGTAAGCTGGATGGAACTGCTCTTGCGGCATGAATCCATGGTCGCCCTATTAGGAGGTTATATGACACCACCATGTCCAGCACCTGGAATTCCATGGTGAACTCCACTGGCCCGATTGTCAAGACTAGCACTATGTCACCAACCGACGCTTTACCTCCTCCGTCGAACCCTCGAACACATACCCTGTTCTCGCGTACCCTGCCGATGTCTACTTTTAATTTGCCCAGTGTAGAGAGAGGACAAATGTTAGCACCGGACCCATTATCGACCAAGACTTTGGTAACCACCGCCTCTTCACACTTCACCGTAAGATATAAAGCCCTGTTGTGCTCGGTGCCTTCCTCAAGCAACTCGTCATCGGTGAAGGTGATCCGATTTGCTTCGAAGATCCTATTGGTGATCTTCTCCAAATGGCTCACTGAGATTTTATCCGGTACATGTGCCTCATTCAGGACTTTCATCAATGCTTGCCGATGTTCTTCGGAATGTATCAGCAAGGATAGCAATGATATTTGTGCCGGAGTCTTCTTCAACTGCTCTAAGACAGAGTAGTCATGCAACTTCATCTTTTTCAAGAATTCTTCCGCCTCTTCATCAGTGACCGGCTTTTTCAATACTGCCGGAGTGGTCTTCCTCAATTCCGCAGGGGCAAAACATCTCCCCGAGCGGGTCAACCCTTGGGCCTCACAAACTTCCTCTTTCACCTCCTTTCCTCTGTAGGTCGTTGTAATCCGAGCATAATTCCATGGGACGGCCCGGCTATCAGTTACTGGCAATTGTGTTGCCGGCTGGATGATGAAAGGATCCATTCGAACGCCTGCTACTGTCAGGATGGGCTTGACTGCTGCCCCTGGTATAACTATCTTGGCCGGCTTCACCGGTACTTCGTTCACACTTTCCTTTCCTGTTTCCGACTCTCCTGGTATGTCTTTCTTGCAACTGGGCGACTCATCACAGCTTGGCCCTTTTCTCGTTTCTGCCCCGCTAGACTTAATCATCATTACAGTCTGAGAGGCTTTCTCCTTTCCTTCCTCCGCCCGTACCAACTCGATCATATTGGTCTCATGATGAGCTGGGAGCGGGTTTTGGTTGATGTTGGGCTCTGTTGGAGTCCGGACCTCGATCCTGCGGGTGTCAATGAGCTCCTGGATGGCCGTCTTCAGCCTCCAACACTTTTCTGTATCATGTCCCGGACATCCCGAGCAGTAGGCACAATTTACTGAATGGTCCAGGTTCTTCGGGAGGGGGTTTGGTAGCTTAGCTTCAACCGGATTTAGCAAACCTACTTGCTTCAACCGGTGGAACAGACTGGTATAAGACTCTCCTAAGGGAGTGAAAGTCTTTGGCCTCGGCGCCCTGTCGCCCCTGAATGCTTGGTTCGGACGGAAACTCGCGCCCGAGGGGTTTCTGTAAGCTCTTGGGGGTGGATGATTGTTCTGGGGGTTCGGTGCACGCCACGGTGCATGAACAGGAGGTGCAGAATAGGATTGTGCATGGTGGACAGTAAAATGGGGATCAGGTGCGGGATAATAATGTTGCGGGTGGTTATATGGGTTGTGGGGGTAATTTTGGTGGTGAGGTTGGGGTGGGCTATATTGGGGTGCGGGGCCTCTATTTCTGAACCATGCCCCGGACTCGACGGCCGCAACTTCCTCTCTCCTCTTTTTCCCCGGTACTCCTCCAGTACCACTTTGGATAGCCTGAGTGGTGGCTTTCAGTGCTGAGTAACTCATGATCTTGTTGGCCTTCAAACCCTCCTCGATCATACCCCCATTTTTATCACCTCAGTGAATGATTTGCCTACGGACGTTACCAGATGTCCGAAGTAGGTGGGCTCTAATGTCTGCAAGAAGTAGTCCACCATCTCGCTCTCTCTCATCGGTGGATCCACCCTGGCCGCCTGTTCCCTCCATCGGAAACCAAATTCCCTGAAGCTTTCAGCAGGCTTCTTCTCTAATTTTAGCAGTGATAGGCGGTCGGGGATTATCTCAAGATTGTATTGGAACTGACCGATAAAAGCTTGAGCCAAATCATCCCACGTAAACCATCTACTGGGATCCTGTCTAGTGTACCACTCCAACGCCGATCCTCCCGGACTCTGGCCGAAGTAGGCTATCAGAAGCTCGTCCCGTCCTCCGGCCCCTCTCATTTTACTGCAAAACCCCCGCAGGTGGGCCACTGGGTCACCATGCCCCTCGTATAAGTCGAATTTGGGCATTTTAAATCCTGCTGGCAACTGGACGTCCGGAAATGGACACAGATCCTTATAGGCGACGCTGACCTGGTTGCCTAAACCGTGCATGTTCCTGAAGGACTGCTCCAGGCTTTTAACTTTTCTAATAACTTCCTCATGTTTCGAACTTTGGAAGTGTTTTCCGGTTCTGCCGGATTATCCCAGTGAGGGGTATGTGATTGCGGTTCAGGAGCCCTAAAAGTAGGCTCTGGAGGATAGTAAGAGTTGTCATGGATCTGAACATATGGCTCGCTGGCCGGCCTTTGCAGAGGAGCAGGTGGAGGTGCTACAAAAACGAGGGTGACTGGAGGAGGATTTGGTTTGGCTGGTGGAATGTGGGTGGCATATGGATTTTCCCCCTGAAAGTATGGATAGCTTGGGGCGCTTGTTGAAGGATCGATGGGCGGATGTTCGGGAGCTGAGGCGAGAGTAGGGCGGTTTGGTGAAGACTGTTCCCTGGCCCAGGCCAGGTGCATCTCCTGTTATCTGTTGTTTTAACCGGTCTACCTCTTCTTTCATGATTTGTAGCTCGGATTTTTCTTCCTCGAGACTCTTGCCGGAACTCGACATGCTTACTGTAACTGGTCCTTTGGATCTAGTACGGTAGGGATGGCTGGCCAGGATATTCTGTCAAACCAACTGCTAAACTTTCTCTGGAATGCAACAAACTTGTTAGTTCACCGAGTTTGACGGATATGTTATAGCACGTTGGATGCAATGCACCTAACCAAATAACCATTTCTACATGTACTCTTAACATGCGTCATTCCGGCCTTTTTTCTTTTTCTTTTCTTCTTTTTTTTTTTTTTCTTTTTTTTTTTTTTTTCTTTTTCGACTATCTTTGCAAGCCTTATTTAGCCTTTGGATTCTTTTTCTTTCTTTTTAGTGGTGGTCGAATCTTATGTGGATTGCCTACGTATCACGACCCCGCGTGAATCAGACCGAGCGTAGTTCTGGTAACAAGATTGTGGCAAAATTCAGTAACTTTTATATCAAATAAAACCGTGTAGTTACAAAACACGTCTTACAAAATCAGCAAAACAAAAGAAAAATGCTTGACTTGGGAAAGTAAAGATAAAAATGCCAACTAGCTTGACTCAATATTTCAGAATACATTTTCAATCAAAAATCTAATGCCCTAAAACTCCTGGGGGCCTGCGAGGCATCATTCGGCCTTGCCGCAGGCCTCGGTGTGAGATCCTTGTGCAGTTCCCTCAACTCTTCCATGATCCGATGAACATAACCCATAATTGAAGCGAAAAGGTCGGCGCGGGGCATTCGTTCACAAGCTAGGCACTTCATGGTGACATAGTGCCCGATTTCTCCAATTCTATCCTTGATCATGTCCCTTTCTCCGAGTAGCCGCTCTATTTGCTGGTTTTTCGCCCCCAATCTTCGAGCATTGTTGGTGACTTGATCTAGGAGCCTATCCACTTGTCCTTGCAGTCGGGCCATCAAATTGTGGCAGCGGTCGAGGTCTGCTCCGGCATCTTGGGCTTGCTTGAAAACCCGCTCCCTAAGGACAACATTTGCTTCCCTCAGGTTAGTGATGATATCGGTGTAATCTTCTTCCACCCGCTTTAGGTGAAGTGCATGTTGATGTGCCTCCTTTTTCCAGCTAGCACGGATCCTCGTTATTTGGGCTTTTGACTCGTCCAATTCTCTTTGGATGTCGGTGACTTGGCTTTTTAAACCCCTTATCAATTTTTCGTCGGCCCGACTCCTCGACTGTCTGTCAGCATCTCTTTTCATTTGCTGGATTTGAACTCTCAAGAAGTCATTTTCTTGTGCCAACTTCTTTTTGTCTCCTTCGTCGGTGGCAGCTTGCATGTTCTTCTCGAATTGGAGGTCCCGGACCTGCTGTTCTATCCTGCCAATCTTCGCCCTGTATCCCTCCTCCTTTGCTAACCAATCCCATTGTTCCCGTGAATCTTCCGTGAATTGTTGGACATGGGCTCTTTTAGAACATTTCCGACGAATCTGAAATCTTTTCCCGAACCACACGTTGTACTTTGGGTCCACCTCTCCCTTAGATAGCTCCCGGACCATGGTTTTAGGTTCAAGGAACCGACATTCGTGCCACAACCTTCTAATCTTCTCTTCGGGGAATGCAACTCCCGGGCTCAATTCAATGGCGTACTTCCTCAGGTCTTGATCGGTAGGAATAACCTGAAACCTTCCTAGTTGACGCAATACACGGTGAGGGACATATGGTTGGACACTGCGGATCCCCATCAGAAGGATATAACACTCCTCGGCTGCCATATATATTACTTCGGTATCGGGTAACCACCCGAACGCCCATTCAATCTGATCGGCTTCTATTGAGCTCAGTCGTGCAAGCCATGCCTCGATGCCTTCAGGGAATACAGCACCCATCATCCGTTCTTCGAAACCCCTGATACAGTTTTTTCCGGTCAACCCATGGTTCATGTATTGTGTTCGGTGATGGAGGTATTCTTGCATCCATAATTGGAGTAACAGATTGCAACCTTGGAAGAAATTACCCCCTTCCCGGCATACAGTCAAGGCTCGATAGATTTCGGACAAAACCAAAGGGGCCACCGTGCTGGTAGCCTTTTTGATTGCAACATCGGCTATTCCTACCGGACTTATCTCTATTTTCTTATCTTCGCGCGGACAAATCACAATCCCCAAGAATGTCGTTATGAATGCTAGAATTCGTCTGGCCTCCCACTTGGTCCTATTCCCTGCGTGAGTCAGTCCGAGGTTTGATTCTTCGAAACCCCGAGGAGTGCCGTACCGTTGATATAAGAATTGAAGATCGCAACACCCTTTCAGCAGGTCATCATTTTTCACCTTCCGACTAATGCTTAGCAAATCCAGAAACCCATGTGGAGATACCGGTCTTGGTGAGAGCAGGTATTGTCCTCTTAATTTCCCATTTAGTCCTGCATAGCCCGCAATTTCCTCTAATGTGGGCGTCAGTTCAAAGTCAACGAAACGGAACACATTGCGGGTCGGATCCCAGAAAGATACCAGTGCCTTGATGATGTCTTCCCTTGGCTCGATATTCAACAGATCAACAAAACCTCCCAAAATCCTCCCTACTATCTTTTTGCTACTGTCTTCCAGATCGTTCCACCATATACGGAGTTGCTGAGGGACCTCACTAAAGATTGAAAATGATTTATTCTGATTCGTGCTCATCCTGCACATTTATTAAGGTGATTTAAATAAGAAAACAACTTTGTTTTGCTAAAAAATAAAAAATCAGTTTTCAATCACGGCCTTTCAACGTCTCGGGGACGAAGGCTTTTAAGGCTGTGGGGTAAATTGATCGAAATCAAAATTGACCCAAAGGTGGCCGTTTATACGAAATTAGCCTTCCGGCGTCCTTCCAGGAACATTCGGCTATTTTTGAAAACAGCGTCACCGACTTATTTAGTACAAAAATTAATTTTTCAAAAGGTGAAGTTGGACCCGATGGAGGTTGCCTACGTATCTCACATCCGATGAGAATCAAACCCCCGTAGTTCGGTTTTGACGAAACAAACGACATTATTTATTCATTTTACTAAAGGAGAACAAATAAGCTATTTCTATCTTAAGAACAAAACACATTTTTTCTTCTTTTTTTTTTTTTTTTTTTTTTTTAAAAGCCGGTCAGCATGCAAGTCTATAACGGATAAATGCGCAAGACAAACAGGATGCAGCAGGATAGTCTGTTCATTTCAGGTCACCTGTCCTAGACGGACCCAACCCCTGTGTTGAGTCCCCTAAGCCAAAATGCGACATGATGCAAATAAACGTTTCCTACTAGGGATCCGGCATGAAGCTTTGTTATTCTAGGTTTAAAAACCTGGGTTTATCCGTTCTAGACTTGGCTTACCCGAGCGGACAGCTCGAGCCGAGGAGGAGGCAGCAACCCGGGAATACAGAAGCTTCACCGGTTTTGCAACTTATCCAAACCTCGTTCTAAAATGGGAATTAGACACTATACGGAAAAGAAGTCACACGAAGTGCACCCTTCTTCATGATTTAGAAGACTCAGAGAGGAGATTGGTTCCGGCACAATTTATATGTACAGTTCACACAATATCAAAGCAATAAAAACAACATTTTGCACATTGATGCCAACATGTAAAAAAAATCAGATAATAAAATATGCCAAATACAACAGTTATTCCGAGCTCGAATTCTAAAGAAGTCCCCAGCAGAGTCGCCAGAGCTGTCACACCTCTTTTTACGCACCCGCAAGGATGCAAAGAGTTTTTCCAATTAAAGGACAATCGAGATGGGATGCATTTTAATTATTTCGGAGTCGCCACTTGGGAGATTTATGGTGTCCCAAGTCACCGGTTACATCCCGAATCGAGGAAAAGAATGACTCTATTTAACAGTCCGCGAACCCAGAAATCCGGATAAGGAATTCTATTAACCCGGGAGAAGGTATTAGGCATTCCCGAATTCCGTGGTTCTAGCACGGTCGCTCAACTGTCGTGTTTGGCTTATCTATCTGCTTTTTAACAATTATGTACTTAATGCAAGTTAATACCCCTTTACCGCTTTTATTATTGGTTGTGATTTACGAAAGAGAAAGTTGCTTAAAAATATGCTTTCGAATCACGTCACATGAAATGCACCCGGATCCTCAACATATTCTTATTCAACATTTCGGGGTTTGGATTTGGGTCACATGAAATGCACACCCGTATTTAAAAAGGTAAAACTAAAACATGCGCCCGGATCGACTACTTATTTACACTGTTGAGAAAGGCGTGATATTCGTTAAGAAACGACGCATCTCGAAACCTAAGTATTTATATGTACATTTATGACGGCTATGTGATTAGTGTAACTATTGGGCGAGGCGTACCTTTGATTCAAATCTAAAGCGAACTACATCTCACTGTATCTTACTTAAGAGTTGATTCCAAATTACTTAAAACTTGCTACGAACCACATCGCATGAAATGCGCCTGTGGTTCATGACATGCTTTATTTACTCTTGCCCGAAATTGGGGTCGGGTCACATGAAATGCACCCCCGACTCTTTTAATCTAATTACGTCATTCCGTTGAGTAACAACTCCCTAGCTAATCTTGCTTTTAGCATAAGGTCTAACGTTAACAGATTTGGAGATTACACACACGAGCAGAGAAGATTGAATAGAGATACAACAGACTAATTCAGGTTTACGTGCTTATCTAACGACGATGTATCTTTGGCCTAGCTACACTTTTCCATAACCAAGACTAGCAATACAAGCTTAATTGAAGAATAACAGAATGTAATTAAACATAAGAACTTTAAACGACTACATGTTTCAATAGACTTTATGCATAAGCTTCAAACTTCATTCTTTTCGAACCAAGGAACCACAATAACAGAGGTGTGTACCTGGAATGCGGAAGAACAAGGAAGAGTGAGCAATGGCAATGCCGCAAATGTAACAGGGACAATAACAGCAACAACTCCACACCAAAACAAATGGTGAACCAGCTAATAACCCAACAACCAACAATAATCGAACTTTATCAATCACTGAACTAGTGACTAAAACTTGAACCCAGGCAGCAATCAACAACCAGCAGCAACAAACAATATCCAAATCAATGGAACAGTGATAGCCAAACCAGATTCCCAAGAACAGACCACAAGAGGCAAAACAGTGGTCGATCAACAACAACACTCAACAGACCAGTTACAACCAAGTAGCAATAAACAGACCCAACAACAACAAAAACATCCAACAGTAGCAAATGAACACCAACACAGCAGCATACACTCAAAACCAGCAACAATAATCAACCCAGGCAGCAACTATACAAACCAGCCAACAACCAATAGACCAAGAGCAACCACAAACAACCAGGAGCACCAAATGAACACTGAAACAACAGAAGAACCAGCACTACAACAAACAATGGCCAAATACTCAATCACTGAAGCAAAACAATCGAAACAGTGACTAAGAACCAATGAAACAGTAGCCTTTCTTGTATCTTTCTATATGTGTATCGAGGTGTAGCTTGCTGTCTATTTTCTCTCCAGGTTCACTGTTCTTCTCTCTCTGCTTCTATGTGTATTCTTGTATCTATTTTTCTTCAGGTGCTCTAGTTGCTCTCAGGTATTTCAATCCCTACTGTCTGTATGTATCCCTCCGCCGTTTTAGTTTTGATGCCTATCTATTTATAACCAAAAACAAACCTAGGACATCCAGATTCTGCAGAACAGTCCCTTGCCCATCCCCCTTCTGTCCAACCCACTAAACTATGTCTAAGTATGGGGTGTTCATAATTAAAAATTGGTAATTGCAGGGCACTGGTGGGCTGCTCTGCTGTGACAGTGGATTCCACTGACTAGCCTCATGTGCAGGGCACCAAATGCTCTAAGTGTTGAACCTTGATTCCCTAATTAGCTTAATTTGAATCATAACTTCAGTTTCAAACCAATCAAACAGTCCCATTCAATCCAGGAATGCTAATTACTGTGTGGTAATTCAAATAACTCAACTATGCAATTAGAAGACGACCTCTAATCAATTACAACACATAGCAATGACAACCAATTTAAACTGTTAAAACAGTGACTTCAAAGAATCTCGGCCAATGCCGGACATATGCGAAGTTAACTATTCGACGACGCTAATCGACGCGAGTTCGTATCCTATAACTAACACATTCAACTAAGCGATACAGAAAACAATTGACCAAAACAAAAGGTCTTGGAGAAGAAATGACAACTAAGGACGACCAAGAAGAAAATTAAACCAATTGAAACTAACAAAGAACACACAAACCACTAAAAACAGAAGAAGATTGAAATACCTAATGAAGGCAATCCGAACTCGAACGAACTCAGGCTCCCACGGACTTGAGGTTGCATTTTTGAAGTGAACATGCTTTAATTGAAGTGTTTTTCGAACGAAAAACACTCCAATTAGAGCCTATTGACTCCAAATTCTTAAACTCGGACCAATTCCCTAATCTTGGAATTCTAGGGTTCTTGGGCTCGGATTTGGGGCTTTTGCATTTCTGGTTAGATTCGAAGCAAACCAATGTCAATGGGAGTGTGGGGGAGGTGTGGGGAGACTGTGGTGTGAATTTGGGGTGATTTGGCGTTGGTTCGAGTTTGACTCGAATCTTCAAATGAAGATTCGAGGAGCTCCGGCATGATTCGAGGTTAGTGGAGGCTGGGTTCGTGATGGGGGAGGTGAGGGGAAGGTTTTGGCATTGGTTTGGTGGTGATTGGCCTACCGGAACCGCCGTGGGGCGATTTCCGGCAGGCGGCGCAATGGTGGCGGACGGCGGCGTTACGCCTGGTCTCTGAGGACCTTTGGGAGACGAAGGGAGAGGGGGGGTCTGGCTTGGGGGGGCGGGGTATGGAATGAGCTTTATATATGATTTGAGAAGTTAAATCCTGATCGTTGGATCAAACTTGATCAACGATCAGGATCTTCTCACTTAAACCAAACGGTGTCGTTTGGTCAAGTCATAGGCTGAATGAATTTGGGGATTTATGGATTAATCTGGGCCGTTGGATTATAAAATCCAACGGTCCAGATCGAGCGTTACACAAGCTGGACGGGTATTTGGGCTGGGTATTGAGGTGATTCATTTGGGCCTGTTTGTTTAGACTAAGACACGGCCCAATTCAGATCTACATGATGTACTATATGCATATGTGTATATATATATATATATATATATATATATACACATATGTATATATACCAACCTATAACACCGCTGTTTTTTACTACAATTAACGCACACAATTACATATCACCCAAAAATGTAATCACATGACTTCGATATCAAACACTAAAAATGCAACACCTAGCATATATTTTTGTATTTTTAATTTAAATAAATAAACGTGCACACAAAAAGATAAAATAACACAAAATCACAAAAATCATGCCCAACACGAAACTATTTTTATTTTTGAATTTTCTGGGAGTACTTCTCAAGTAAGGCAAAAATCACGTGCTCACAACTATTACCTTGGATCCTATGAGATAGGACCTGAACTTGTCGAACGCAAACACTACCGCCAGCATTTCCTTCTCCGTCACAGTGTAATTCAGCTATGCTCCACTTATTGTTCTACTAGCATAGTAGATTGGATGCATCAGTTTGTCCTTCCGCTGGCCCAACACTGCCCCCACTGCATAGTCACTTGCATCACACATAAGCTCAAATGGTTGCTCCTAGTTGGGGACAATAATGATTGGTGTTGTGACCAGTCTCTTCTTTAGCTCCTCAAATGCAGTCCTGCAATCATCATAAAATACAAAGGGGTGATCTTTTTCAAGTAACTTACAGAGAGGATTGGCAATTTTGGAGAAATCTTTAATGAACCTCCGGTAAAAACCGGCATGTCCAAGAAAGCTTCTAATGGCTTTGACAGACGTTAGTGGACGCAACTTTGCAATAACATCAACTTTCGCTTGGTCCACCTCAATACCCTTGCTCAAAACCCGGTGCCTCAATACTATTCCTTCTTGTACCATGAAATGACACTTTTTCCAATTTAGCACCAAGTTGGTCTCAATACACCATTTCAGCACTCTTGTCAGATTGACAAGGCATTCATCGAATGAATTCCCAACCACTAAGAAATCATCCATGAATACCTCCATGATATCTTCCACTATGTCAGTGAATATGGCCATCATGCACCTTTGGAATGTGGCAGGTGTATTGCATAGGCCGAATGGCATCCTCATGAAGGCAAAAATGCCATATGGGCATGTGAAGAAGGTCTTCTCTATATCCTCAGGGGCTATTGAGATCTGATTGTACCCCGAGTACCCATCCAAGAAGCTAAAATGTGATCTCTTTGCCAACCTGTCGAGCATCTGTTCAATGAAGAGAAGTGGGAAGTGGTCCTTACGGGTGGCTAGATTCAGTTTCCTATAGTCCATGCATATCCTCCATCTGGTGACGATTCTTGTTGAGATTAATTCATTGTTTTCATTTTTCACAACCGTCATGCCACCCTTCTTTGGCACACATTCAACTGGTCTAACCCGGCTACTATCAGGGATTGGGAAAATAATTGTCGCGTCTAGCCAGTTTATCACTTCCTTCTTCACCAATTCCTTCATATTCGAGTTCAACCTTCTTTGGTGTTCCCTGGAAGGTTTGTGCCCCTCTTCCAAGAGAATCTTGTGCATGCAGTACGTGAGGCTGATCCCCTTTATGTCTGCCATGGTCCAACCAATGACAGTTTTACATTCCTTGAGTACCTGTATAAGCTTTTGAACCTGCACATCCAGCAAACCAGATGAGATAATAATAGGTAACGTGGAGTTAGGGCCTAGAAATTCATACCTGAGATGAGCTGGTAATGGCTCAAGCTCCAGCTTTGGTGGCTCCTCAATGGATGGTTTTGCTGGAGGGGTCTCTCTCTTTTCTAAGTGTAGAGGTTCAAACTCCAACTCTCTATCCCAAAACCCTTTGCCTTCCAAAGATAGGACCCACTCCGCCAGACTTTCACCATTTACCTCCTCTAAGTTCAGCAGGCATGCCTGAAGTGGATCTTCAGCTGTCAATTCTACATCATCTGTCTCCACTATCACATCTACTGCATCAATGAGAGAGCAATCCGCGAACTCACTAGGGTGCCTCATAGATTTTTGTACATTGAATATGATCTCCTCATCATTTAGCCTCATCTTGAGCTCCCCAATCTCACAATCAATCAATGCTCTCCCCATGGCTAGGAATGGTCTTCCTAAGATTATAGGAATCTCCTCGTCCATTTTGTAGTCCAGAATCACAAAATTGGCGGGAAACACAAACTTTCCCACCTGGATAAGAACATCATCCAATATCCCGAATAGACGGTTAACCGTCCTGTCAGCAAGCTATAATAACATAGAATTAGGCCTGGCTCTCCCGATGCCCAGCCTCTTATAGATCACCAAGGGCATAAGATTTATGCTAGCCCCCAAATCACACAATGCCTTAGCAAAGGCAAAGTTTCCTATAGTGCACAGAATAGTGAAACTACCTGGGTCAGATAGCTTCTCAGCTATGGGTCGAGATACCACTACACTACATGTCTGCGTAAGAGTCACGGTGGCCAAGTCTTGGAAATCAAATTTCCGCGACATCAAGTCTTTCATCATCTTAGCATACCCAAGCATCTCTTTCAAAGCTTCAATTAAGGGAATATTTACCTGGATTTGCTTGAGCATCTCGAAGAATCTCTTGTATTGCTCTTCTTTCTGGTGTTTGGTCAACCTTTGAGGAAATGGGGCTGGAGGCCTCTTCTTCCCAATCACTTGGAATTTTTCTTTCTCTACTACCTGTTCCACAACCGGCTGTTCTGCTGGTTCAACTGCTTTCTCTGTTTCCTGCCGCACATCATTATTTTTAGCTGCTGGCTGGACTGTAATTCTGTCAACCCGGTGGACTCATCCAGTTCAATGGGTATTGGAATGAGTGTCTCAGCCTGCAAATTGCCTTTATATCTTTGCTCTGTATCAAGATCTCCACCGTTTCTCAGGCTAACTGCCATCAGCTGTTTTGGGACTTGATCCTTTGGGTTTGTTTGAGTGTTTTCAGGTAATGTCCCTTGAGGAGGATTGTTCAGTGTCATAGCAATCTGGCCCACCTGCACCTCTATATTCTTAATAGCTGCATCATGTGCATCTATCCTCTCATTGGTTTTGGCATGTGACCCAATTACCTACTGCATCATAGCTTCCAACCTTGCGCACCCATCGTCATGTCTACCCCCATGCTGTGGTGGAGGTGGATGATACCCCTACTGCTGATTGTTGAAGGCCTGAGGTCTATGATATGGAGCCATATTGTTGGGTGACCTCATACCTGCTGCATTGTATTGTGGCTGAGGAGGCCTGTACTGCTCTGGTTTCCCTGTCGCTGCCCTCCATAATTAGCCACGTAGTTCATGTCTTCATGCTGATGATGATGTTCTTGGTCTGCAGCCCATGGATTACCTATGGGTTGGCTTATGCAAGATGTGCATAAATCACCATTAGTAGTATCAATAATATGAACCTGATGCTTAACCCCAGATTCTTCCACCTTTTTCGTTAGGATGCTCATTTATGTCAATAAAGTAGCCATTTTCTCCTCCATAGTGTTGGAAGGATTCAGAGGTACAAAGTGTACCACTGGAGTGATAGGAGCATTCCTGGTTGTCCACCCGGAGTTCCGAGCCATCTTGTCAAGCAAATTTTGGCCTTCTCTCCAGGTCTTGCTCACAAAAGCCCCACCTGCTGAGGCATCTACTATATTCTTCATGCTATCCGAGAGCCACATGTAGAACCTTTGACCCAACATCTGTTCAGGAACCCCATGGTGAGGACACATAACCAGGATACCCTTGAATCTGCCCCAAGTCTCATGTAATATCTCCATCGATTTTTGCTTGAAGCTCACAATCTCATCAATTTGCTGAGATGTCTTGTTAGGTGGATGAATCTTGTTGTGGAATTGCTTGACTAACTCGTCCCATGTTTCTATAGAGTTAATGGGAAGTGAGTTGAGCCATACCTGTGGAGCCCCTGTAATTGAGAATGGAAATAGTAACAGCCTGATATCCTCCGGTGTCACATTTGGCTGCCTCTGCGTCTTGCATATAGAAAGAAAATTCATCAGGTGATACTGTGAATCTTCAACTTGAGTCCCAGAAAATAGTCCTTTGTTTTGCAACAAGTGTAGCATGTTATTAGTGATCTAGAATGATTCAGCTTGAATGGCTGGCACAATAATGGCAGTTGTCAAATTACCAGCAGTTGGTTGTGCCCAATCGAACAGAGCACCTTCATGCGCCTCATGCGCCTCCTGTACGTTCAACCCAGCTTGCTGGTTTGGGTCATTTACATCTCACAAATCAAAATCTAGTTTCAGTGGTTGCTGAGATTGTTGAAGTTGTCTGATTGCCCTGTTACGTGCTCAGAATGTTTGCTTTGAGTCTGAGAGTCCTTCAATTAGTTCTCCAATCCTTGCAAATTTCCCAGGCATGCACCTGAGCACCCAATTCAACAACCTTCAAAATTTTCAGTTTAGAGTGTGTAGAAAGAACCTGACTACACAATAATCTTGTAGTTCCATCAATGGCAATTGATAATTCCGTTAACTCCCCGGCAACGACGCCAAAATTTGATCACGCCCAACTATGCCTTAGAAAAGGACAATGCAGTCGCTGTCAATATAACCCGGTTTATTAAGTCCGGAGTCGAATCCCACAGAGAATTAGCCTATCAATTGCAACTTTCAAAACCCAACAATACTTCTGAATCAGCTTCCCAAACTTTTGAATATCTTTATGAATGGTTTCTACTAACAACTTTTGCAATAAACTAAAGCATTGAAGAAATTAACTAAAAGTGTTGTAAAAAATAATGAGAAAGACTAAGGTATTAATTTCCCCTATTGATGGAATCCCTTCTGTTTATGCTCATACAAATTGTCAATATTTTCTATCAATCATGAACTCTATTTCTACCGTAATTCTCTCCCGAGCAATTATAATAATTTACTATTGTACTCTTCCGAGCTACCCTAGCTAGTTTTAATTTGCATAGTTCACTTTAGATTGCACCCAAGGTTTCATTATTCCTAACCCCACCTTTACGCCCACAATTATAGATTCCTCCAATAATCTAGGTGTGGTGTTGTTCAACAATAACCTAAATATGCACTCTTTTCCAAGTTATGCACACTAAATAGGCACAGCTAATTGAGGATCCTATCAATTAACTACAACAAGAACGAAGTTGAACGAATAGAAATTTAGCTAACAATTTGTATTCACATAAACGAGAAGTTCATCAATCAACAGGTTCCATCAACAACTTAGATAAAGATTTAGCTACTCATAATCAAGAAAACAAAAAAGATAATTGATTTCATAATAAAAAATTCAATGTAAAAGAAAGAAAGATGTTGAGAGAGTTCTCTCTTACTAGTTTGCTTGCAAAAGTAGTCAATAGTACAAAACTTGCATCCTTTGGGCGAATCCTAACAATATATATAGGGTTTAGGTTTTACAACTTTTGTTTTTACACTTAAGTCCCTAAAAGTTCCGCCTTCCACCGCGGTTTGACCGCGTTCGCGGTGGAACCGCGGTGGACACATCCTTCTGATTCTTCAAAACACCTGCAGGCCTTGTTCTACCGCGGTTCTGCCACGGTCGCAGTGGAACCGTGGTCAAACAGTGCCGCTGAATCTTCCGGCTATTTCAGCACCATTTCTTGACTTGTTCCACAATTGGCCTTTTTCACCTTCTTTTGACTCCAAAACCGCTCTTTTAGCCTTCATTAACTCTTGTGTACCTATAACATACTAAAAACACTAATAAGAGCATTTTGTCATCATAAATAATATCAAAACAACAATAAAGTGTGATTATTTAGGGCATAAATATATTCAAATTCACCTATTATAAATATACTTTTTTATTTTCGGATATTGTCTATACTTAATCTCTGTTATGCTATTCGGTCAAATTTTACCCTTACCATCACCAAACTTTTAAAAGTTACCCCTTGATCGTTAAGCAATCCTTTTATTTAAATCACTTGTTGTTCTTTTTACTCCACTATTTCAGAAATTACTATTGATAAGAATGCTAAAGGTACTCGACTATACAAATTATCCATGTATATTTTTAATTACCAACACACTCACTTCTCTTATTGAGGTAATGGTTTGGAGGTGGTTTAAAATTTTATTTATTTTTCAACCATATATTGTGTATCGTAGAATTCAATGGGTGTATTATTGTGTATTATATGTAGCTGATCACATATATATACATATATATTCAAATATATTTTGTTATTGTTTGGTTAGTATAGATTTGATCGACAAATTTAAGAGTGCATAATGCACAGACTTTGATCAAAGCAACGTTGAATTTGAGAATGTACAGTCACCAAGGAACTTCAAAACTATCGCTAATATTTGCAAAGTCTCCGTAACTTGGTGCAAGAATTTTATTGAAGTTGGGATATTATAAATACTTTGGGAATTCAACCAAGCTACTTAATTTAGATTCTTCAAGTTATTCTACTTTGCATACTAACAGTTGTATTATTTTAATATTTCTTTCTCTTATTGTTTTTCAATTAAGAAAGCAGGTAAACGTCAATTTTTTTGAAAATAGTAGATCAAGAAGAAGAATAAAAGACCTAATTAAAATGATTTTTGAGATTCTGGGTCACCTGACGTACTGAGAGAATTTTTTTAAAATTTACTGATGGTAAGGATAAATTTGGTCAAATAATATAATGATAAGGGTTAATTTAGCTGGATAGTATAATAGAGGTTAAATATAAATAATATCCGAAAGTATAAAAATATATATAAACCTTTTTTCTTTTAAATTTCTCGGAAAAACAGATTTTTTACGTGTAAAAAGAGGTAGGATCGTAACATTAAAAAACAATTCGTAAAGAGGCGTGATTATAAAATAATTTCATAAATACTCTGAATCATACATGTGGACATAAAGAAAGGAGGACATTATTGCATAATTAATGCTGGACCTTAGGAGATGTGCCACGATTGGGTAAGGCAATTCATCAATTGCCAAAAATAGGTTTCTTTACTTTTGAGTTTTGACTTTTGACGTCCTCCGCCGCTTCGGATTTGACTTCCTCCAACTAACGCCCTTCTTCATTGAGACTTAGGAAGCTTCATTCGGGCATCTCCAACCTTGCCCCTATTCTTTATAATGAGAATAATTTTGAGAGTTTTTCTTATTTTT
Organism: Nicotiana noctiflora; assembly: GCA_032618575.1. NCBI lineage: Eukaryota > Viridiplantae > Streptophyta > Magnoliopsida > Solanales > Solanaceae > Nicotiana > Nicotiana noctiflora. The sequence continues at coordinate 85,575 of JASVEL010013847.1, forward strand.
GTTCTTAAGATAGGGGATGAATAGTATTTTTCAAATATAAGGGTACACTATTCATCGCCCTGATTTATTATTATTTAATCTTTTATTTTATCTCTTTAAATACACTTAATGATATTTATATAATATTTTATAATATTAATATTATATCTTAACTTTGATGTATAATTTTAATAAATTAATTTTCGCGCATTTATTATTTTTATGTAAAATTATATTTATTTAATTAATCTTGTATCGCAATAATTTTACTTTTTTTTGAATTATTAGTTAATCTATAATAATTGCTTACAAAATATATTATTTAAAATTTTATGGATTTTTTTAATTATAGAAATTATAAATAAAAGATGAAATTTGTTTAATGGAAATTAAAAAATTAAATTGAAATGAAAGATAATAATAAATATAGAAGAGAGAGAAGAATATAAAAAAGTTAGGGAAAAAAATGAGGAATGGTTGGAGTTAGTTATCCCCAAAATGAAAAAATCTCCATTCTCGGGATAAAAAATGGAGACAAAATTGGAGATGGTCTCAGTCCTTGCTTTGTTGACAAAAATGCTTTCACCGAAAAATATCTTTGTGATAGAGTAATATTTTAGCATTTGATATTATTTTCTAACGCTTGATTTAGTATGAAAGTTGTGACATATGATAATCGTATGAGGTCTACAAAAAAATTACGAGAAACAATATTTTACGATATATTGTGATTGCTAGACTGACAATAATATCAAGAATCTGATGTTGCTAAAAAATGACATGTATTTATAACTGAGAAACTTTGTTTTCCCCTTTTAGTAAAAACGGAAAGGGCCAGAATTATCCCTGAATTATTCGTTTTGGAACAATAATGTCCTTCATCCATCTATTGGGCCAAATATGACCTTTCGTTAATATTTTTGGTTAATATAATGTCCGACAATTTATGTAGCTCCGTCAAGTGATTTTGGATATGTCTGTAAATTTTCAGGTCATTCGGACGTCGTTTGGTTGTGTTTTTGATCGAATGTGTAATTCGGAAGTTTTAAGGAATTTCGGCTTGAATCCGACGTGAATTATGGGTTTTGGTGTTGTTAGACGTGTTTGGAGGGTTGGGGCAAGTTCGAATAAGATGTTAAGATGTGTTGGTGTGATTGGATGTGGTCCCGGGGGCCTCGGGGTGTTTTCGGGTGGTTAAACGGAGAGAATCATGGAAATTGCAGGTTGAAGTTTCTGGTTTCTGGTGTTTTCGCACCTGCAACCAATGGACCGCAGGTGCGGCGTCGCTGGTGCAAAGGGAGTGACCGCAAAAGCGGTCTAGAGGCGAAAGGGGGAAATCCGCAGAAGCGGAAGATTGACCGTTTAGGCGGTACCATAGAAGCGGATCCGGAGCGCGGAAGCGGGGCCGCTGGTGCGAACCCAGGTGCACGGAAGCGGAATTTGGGGTTTTTGAGTTAAACCGCAGAAGCGGTTGAAAACTCGCGGAAGCGGGACTGCTGGTGCGGACCCAGGTGCTTGGAAGCGGAAATGGGTGTTTTTAAATTAAACCGCAGAAGCGGTTGAGAAGTCGCGAAAGCGGACTCGCGGAAGCGGTCCAAAGCCCGCAGAAGAGGAACTCGCAGAAGGATTAAAAATATCAGAAGTTAAAATTTCAGAACAGTCTAAAACATTTAGGGCTCGGACTTAAGAGACGACTTGGGCGATTTTGAAGGGAAATTCAAGGAGATTCTTCAGGTAATCAACTATGGACTCAAATTATAGTTTTGTATTTATAAATTATGCAATTAACACCTGAAATTGGAGGAATTAGGGGTGTATTATAGAGGTTTTCACCCTAGGATTGGGTTATATAAAATCAATGATTTGAATGAGCAAATGGAGTCCGATTTTGGTAAATTTTATGTGCTTAGACTCGTGTTGAGGCGAGGGTTCCGAATATGTGACTTTCGTAATTTTTCGAGAAGCGTACCGAAAGTCGGGGTTTGGCAAGTTTGTAGTTTTTGGTGTAAATTGAATTGTTTTGACTGGGTATCATCCCATTGGCCTAATTTGATGTATTTCCACTATATTTGATCAGATTCTACGCCTGCGGAGCTTGATTCTCGTGGCAAGGGCATCACGGATTAGTCATCGAGCCGTATTGAGGTGAGTAATGGATGTGGGTGATGACCAGCTGGTTCGAAACCCCGGTATACCACTTTGTGATCCTGTATAGCGGCGAGACACGTACTCTCTTATGAGTGCGGGGTCGATTGTGATTGGGGACTATGGCTTAGTCCAACTTGTTGATATTATATTGTGATATCGACTATTCTTGAGCCGGTGAACCTCGTTCTCGGATGGTTGTGTACTTTTATGGGCTGTGAGCCAGTTATTGGGATCCTGCGAGGATCGTTATCATTGTTTCTGTGATATTGACATGCTAGTCTTACTACCAGTCCGGAGCTATTACTGTTATTATGATTTTCCAATCTCTGGAACTTTGACATACTGTTTTCAACTGAAAAATAATAAAAGAGTTTTCAAAACTACTTTTGAGCCTGCGAGGATGCATTTGCATATTAGCTGACTGGTAATGGATCGGGCTGCGCACCACAGCGTATTCATGATATTGTGCTTGGGCTGTAGGAGCCCCTCCGGAGTCTGAACCCCCACAGTGAGCACGGGTACCCAAATTGGATCGGGCTACGCGCCGTAGCGATCATTTCATGTATTGCATTGCATTTAGCTACATCTGATAGTTGTTATACTGTGTTGTTGATACTTGTTGGTACAGTTACTGTTGATATTGTGACTGTTACAAGGTATTTGATTACAGCTTTACATAGTGCTATATTGTGATTTCTTATCTACGCTGTCTTACCCCCGTTCATTACCACTGAGTCTGGAAGTACTCACTTTACTCTCTACACCTTGTGTGCAGATCTAGGTACGTCTCAGCAGACCTGATCTGGTAGCTGTTCAGAGGCATTTTGCGGGATAGTCAAGGTAGCTGCAGCGTCCGCAGGACCTGACTCCCCTTCCAGTTGTCTTTTCATTTCGTATTGCTATTTTTTCCGCACTGAATATCGTTGTAAACACTATTGCACTTATGTTATCTTTAGAGGCTCTTGACTCTTGACCCCTCGGTCTTTGGGGAGTTTTTACTGTTTTGGGACTTGATTCCCGCGTTTGGTATTTCTATCACTATTGACTTATATATGTTATGCCTAAATTGGATAAAGTGAGCTCATAGCTCCGTAAGTGTTGTTAATTGGTCGGGCTGGCCTAGCAGTGTGCTGGGCGCCATCACGACCGGGTTTGGGGTCGTAACAAGTTGGTATCAGAGTCTAGGTTTACTAGGCCTCATGAGTCTTGAGCCGGTTGGTAGAGTCTTATGGATCGGTACGGGGACGCTTGTACTTATCCTCGGGAGGCTGCGAACCTTTAGGAAACACTTCACATTTCTTGAACTCTGTCGTGCGATCTTGTTGTTCTAAGAACTGAACTTCTACATTCTATTCTCTCGTAGATGGCGAGAACTCGAGCATCAGGACGAGGTGGACGACCTCCATTGCCACCTGCTAGAGGCCGTGGGCGCGGTCGTGGTAGAGGTAGAGGTAGGGCAGCTGAGGCAATGCCAGCTGACCCGCCCGTTGTACCTATTCAGGAGCAGCCCCCAGCGGTTGATGCTCCAGAAGCCCCAGTTCAGGCCCAGACTGTATCTATTGCTATTCCTGGTCTTCAGGAGACTCTGGCCCAGATATTATCGGTGTGTTCCGGATTGGCTCAGGTAGTATCAGCTACCACTACTGCAGCGACATCCCAGACAGGGGGTAGTCAGCAGACCCCTGCAGCTCGCACACCTGAGCAGGTGGTTTAGGGACTTCAAACTCCGGAGGCGGTCCCCGCTCAGGTGGTTGCACCAGTTATTCCTCCAGCTGTACCAGCTCCAGAGCATATGGTTCAGGTTATGCCCGACGACGAGCAGCGTCGTCTAGAGAGATTTGGTAGACTCCAGCCACCCCATTCTAGTGGTACTGAGGGCGAGGATGCCCAGGGTTTCTTAGATAAGTGCTAAAGGATGCTACGTACAACTGGTATTCTTGAGTCAAGCAGGGTTCATTCACTACTTTTCAGTTTACTGGTCCAGCGTTCAATTGGTAGGAGGAGTTTGAGAGGCGTAGGCTTGCGGGAGCAGCACCTCTCACCTGGCAGTAGTTTTCTACTCTCTTCCTAGAGAAGTATGTACCTCAATCCCGTTGTGAGGAGCTTCGTCGCCAGTTTGAGTGGTTGGTTCTGGGCGACATGTCAGTGACCCAGTATGAGCTGAGATTCACACAGTTGGCTAGGCATGCCACATGGATGATCCCTACTGATAGAGAGAGGATTAGGAGGTTCATTGATGGTCTCAACTACTCCATTCGCATTCTTATGACCAGAGAGAGAGTTCTATCGTCATCTTTTGAGCAGGTTGTGGATATGGCATGCTCCATTAAGGCGGATCGTCGACGAGAGAGGGAGGAGCGGGAGGCCAAGAGGCCTCGTGGTTCTAGTAGCTTCAGTGGTGCCCCATCTAGAGGGAATTTTCAGTAGGGCAGAGGTCGTTCATCTAGACCTTCTCATTCAGGCCGCCCTGAACAGAGTGGAGGTTCTTCTGGTCGTGGTCGACAGGGATTCCAGCAAGGCCAGTCTTCACTTAGTGCCCTCCCAGCCTAGAGTGCAGCACTTACTACTTCTTCAGCCCAGGGTTCTTCTGCGGCGAGGGGTTCCCTTCAGTCCCCTTCTCCAGCACTAGGTAGCTGTTTTGAGTGTGGTGAGTTTGGCCACATGAGGAGGCAGTGCCCTCGACTTCGTAGGGACAAGGCTCAGCAGAGGGATCATTCCTCCTCTTCAGCACCATCTCAGGCTAGTAGAGGTGGAGGTCAGTCTTCTCGTAGTCGCCCCAGAGGCGAGGAGCGATCCAGTGGAGGCCAGGAACGATTCTATGCACTCCCTGACATGCGTGATACAGTTGCCTCCGATGCAGTGATTACATGTATCATTTCTATCTATCACATAGATGCCTCTGTTCTATTTGATCCAGGGTCCACATATTCATACGTGTCTTCTTATTTTGCACATCATTTGGGTACGACTCGTGGTAGTCTTGATTTACCTGTTCATGTATCCACCCCCGTGGGTGAGACCATGTCTATAGATCTTGTGTTATTTCTATTGGGGGTCTGGAGACCCAGGCGGATCCGTTATTGTTAGGGATGGTGGACTTTGATGTGATATTGGGTATAGACTGGTTGTCTCTGTACCATGCTATATTGGACTATCATGCTAAGACAGTTGTCACACCACCTGGTATTTCTCAGATTGAGTGGCGGGGTTCGACTGATTTCGTCCCTAGCCGTGTCATTTCGTTCTTAAAGGCTCAGAGAATGGTTGCAAAGGGGTGTTTGTCGTATCTAGCATTTGTGAGCGATGTGGGAGCTAAGTCTCCTAGCATTGATTCTGTACCTATTGTGAGGGATTTTCCAGATGTTTTCCCCTCAGACCTGTCGGGCATGCCGCCGAACTGGGATATTGATTTTGGCATTGACTTTGTGCCGGGCACTCAGCCAATTTCCATTCCTCCTTATCGGATGGCACCAGCTGAGTTGAAGGAATTGAAAGAACAGCTTTAGGAGCTTCTGGATAAAGGGATTCATTCGCCCTAGTGTGTCCCCGTGGGGTGCACCGGTGTTATTTGTTAAGAAGAAAGATGGTTCCATGCGGATGTGTATTGATTATATATAGTTGAACAAGGTAACAGTGAAGAACAAGTACCCTCTGCCGCGCATTGATGATTTGTTTGATCAGTTACAGGGGGCGAGAGTGTTTTCTAAGATTGATCTTTGTTCAGGCTATCATCAGCTGAAGATCGGGGACTCTGATATTATGAAGACTGCATTCAGGACCAGATATGGCCACTATGAGTTCCTTGTGATGTCTGTTGGACTGACCAATGCCCCAGCAGCATTCATGCATCTGATGAACAGTGTGTTCAGGCCCTATTTGGATTCATTTGTGATTGTGTTCATTGATGACATTCTAGTCTACTCCCATAGTCAGGAGTAGCATGCTTAGCATTTGAGCATTGTGTTGCAGAGATTGAGGGAGGAGAAGCTGTATGCTAAATTCTCCAAGTGCGAGTTGGCTCGAGTCAGTAGCATTTCTGGGTCATGTGGTGTCTCGTGATGGTATTCAGGTTGATCCAAAGAAGATAGAGGTGGTGCAGAGTTGGCCTAGACCGTCCTCAGCTATAGAGATCAGGAGCTTTCTTGGCTTGGTGGGATATTATCGCCGGTTTGTGCAGGGATTTTCATCCATTGCTTCTTCTTTGACTAAGTTGACTCAGAAGGGTGCACCATTCGTGTGGTCGGATGAGTGCGAGGAGAGCTTTCAGAAGCTCAAGACAGCTTTGACCACAGCTCCAGTATTAGTGTTGCCATCAGCTTCAGGTTCATATACTGTATATTGTGATGCCTCGAGAGTGGGGATAGGTTGTGTATTGATGTAGGAAGGTAAGGTGATTGCTTATGCTTCTCGGCAGTTGAAGCCACATGAGAAGAACTACCCTGTTCATGATTTGGAGCTAGCTGCCATAGTTCATGCCTTGAAGATTTGGAGGCACTATTTGTACGGCGTGTCTTGTGAGGTGTATACCGATCATCGTAGTCTCCAGCACTTGTTCAAACAGAAGGATCTTAATTTGAGACAGCAGAGATGGCTTGAGTTGCTCAAGGATCATGACATTACTATTCTATATCATCCGGGGAAGGCCAATGTGGTGGCCGATGCTTTGAGCCGGAAGGCGATCAGTATGGGGAGCTTGGCATATATCCCAGTTGAGGAGAGATTGTTTGCTTATGATGTTCTGGTACTAGCTAATCGGCTAGTGAGGTTAGACATTTCAGAGCCCAGCAGGGTGTTGGCTTGTGTTGTATCTCGGTCTTCTCTATATGATCGTATTCGTGAGCGCCAGTATGATGATCCACATTTGGTTGTCCTTAAGGATAGAGTTCAGCATGATGATGCTAGAGATGTCACCATTGATAGTGACGGCATATTGAGGATGCGGGGCCGGATATGTGTGCCCAATGTTGATGGCCTTCATGAGTTGATTCTGGAGGAGGCCCATAGCTCGCGGTATTCTATCCATCCAGGAGCCGCGAAGATGTACCATGACTTGAAACAACATTATTGGTGGAGAAAGATGAAGATAGACATTGTTAGACATGTAGCACGGTGCCTCAACTGTCAGCAGGTTAAGTACGAGCATCAGAGGCCCGGTGGCGTATTTCAGCTCATTGATATTCCCGAGTGGAAGTGGGAAAGGATCACTATGGACTTTGTTACTGGACTCCCTCGGACAACGAGGAAGTTTGATTCTGTTTGGGTGATTGTGGATAGGTTGACCAAGTCAGCTCACTCATTCCTGTGTGTACTACGTACTCCTCGGAGCGATTGGCTGAGATATTCATTCGGGAGATCGTTAGATTGCATGGAGTCCCAGTTTCTATTATATCAGACAGAGGTACTTGTCACACCTCCTTTTTTCACTGCACATAACGTATAAACGTAAATGTGCTACTGTTTAATACTACATCCCCAGAGAGGGATATAATAATAACCAGTGAAGGAGTTTTTCCAATTAAAGGACAGTCGGAACGCGATCAATTTATTGAGATTAATCAGAGTCGCCACTTGGGAATGATAATGGTGTCCCAAGTCACCGGTTAATCCCGAATCCGAGGAATTTTGACTCTTAAAAATGTCTGCGAAGCAAAGATCCGGATAAGGAACTCTGTTAACCCGGGAGAAGGTGTTAGGCATTCCCGGGTTCCGTGGTTTTAGCACGGTCGCTCAATTGTCGTTCCCGACTCTTGTTTGACTTAATTACAGATTTTAACAACATATAGTGCTTTTTACATTAAGTATTATTTTTTAGAGAATTTGCGGCATCGCGAAAACACGCCTCGAGTCACACCGCAACCAGTACGCCTGTGACTTTCGGTGTATTTCAGCTTTGCCGGGATTTGGATTTGAGTCGCACCAAGTGCACACTCGTTCATAGGAAAGTACGTTAAATCGTGCCCTAAATAACGTCTATCGGCTTTTAAATCTTTTGGGAGAAGCTATGGAATTCGCTATTAGCTTTCCCGAGTCTACTTTATTATCTTATTACTAAATGGGGGCCCCGCTTGATTAACGTTGGGCGAGGCTCGTCCCAATTCAATTTTAAAGTTCGATCCTAAGAAGTGTATACTACGTCTCTCTAATTGTGTTTTTTCCTTAATCGTTTCCTAATACTAGGCATTCCCGGCCCTTTCGATTTCTATTGTTATTTGGGCCTGGACCTTCACGTCAATTAATTAGATCAACAATGGGCGAAGCCCAGGCCTTAAAGTCCAGGCGGTCTTCAGGCTTTCTTTCAATGGACCAGTCAGTTTCGTATGGCAGTTCGGGCCCACGTTACACATAGGGTCCGAACCAAATTGTAATAACAAAGAGTATAACACAAAATTCATATAAAGAAATAAATACTCAGAATTGGAAATGAAATCAAATCACCTTTATTTATTAATAAGGAAACCAATACACAAAAACAGTAGTCTTAAGTTAATGGACTATGTACATGAAGAGCTCAATCCATTGTTATCACTATACGCTCAAAACTAAGAATTTATACTAATATCTAATTATTTGCTAAGGAGGTATTCTAGAACACAACCTACTTACCTAGGAAATTAAAGTGATTTAACTAATTATTCACAGCATCAAAAGAGAAACTAAACGATTAATCACAGATGTTTGCTATATTACCAGTTTCATTGCGAGCTATACCTCTCATCATCACCGGTTCATCCTAATTGAATTGCTTCAATATCTAATTATTTTCCCTTTTAAAACTCAATCGGATTTGAACCTAGATTCACAAAAGCAGACTAATTATGTAAGCAATAACTATATGAGTCTCTATATCTAAGCGATTTAAGGGTTTAAACAGGACCAAACAGTGGGTTTTACAGTGACTTAGTTCATTACAACGTTATTAAATCAGTTACGCTTGACTTGAACTAATGTCTTTTATCTTCTAAAACTTACTTATACTAAAATGTAGATCCACACCAGATGATTATCTACGTGATCATGGCTTATGAGACTATTGGGAAGAACAGTTAACGATTTGGGAACTTATGATATGCTAACTTATGTTTTAATGTTTTTACCTAATTAAACTAAGTGATATGCTATTACTACTACGATACTACTATTATACTACTTATTCTATCACTAAGCTATTACATTTTTTGTGTTTTGTTTTTTTTTCTCTGCAATCTATTGTAATACACTACAAATAAACTTCAAATTCAAACTAACACTACAACTATTAAGCTAACAGTACACATTTGTTAACACGAAAACTTAAAATGAATCTTCATTTTTATTTCATCCAAATCATCAATACAACTTCAATTGTAGAGAAGTGTACCTGGTTTTGAAAGGAATGGGAAAATGGCAAATCAACAAGGCGGTGAAAATACATCAACAACAACAGTAACAACCAGCAGTAGCTTCAACACCTCAATCCCGAAAATCCCAGCAATACGGAGAAAAACAAAAACAAACCAGTAAAAAATAGAAAAGAAAAATATATTCTAGATTTTCTCTTTGTTTTGTATTTCTATCTTTGAACTCTTTTCAATTCTCAAAAGAAACTCTCAAAAGAAACTCTCAAAAATTGAAATTTTTGCCATGTATACTTCTGTGTCCAGAATGTATATCGAGTGTATACTACAGCAGGGAATTTTTTTATTTTTTACTTCTCTTCCTATTTTTCCTCTCTTTTTTCCACCCCTTTTTCATAAATCTTCTCTTCTATTTATAGGCAAGAATTTCGAAAATTTTCAGATTTTTTATTAAAAAGAAAATATTTTTTTAATTTAAAGAAAACCCACTAATCCATGTTTTCCTCTCCTTGTTTTCTTCCTTGATTTCCTTGCCCCCCACTACTTTATGTCATGTAATTATGATTATTTTTTGCTAAAAAAATCTGAAATTTTCTTCTTGGGCCAAGGGTTTTGGGTTGGGTAAGGGTTCTTAGGATTGAGCTTGTAACTTAATTTGCAAGATGGCCCAATCCAAATTTTTTGAGATTTTTACATGATTGCTCCCTTTTCAAATACTATTCTCATAAATGATAGTAATCTTTATTTATTTCAAAACTGGCACATTTGTTAACCTTTTTAGCACTTTCAAATTGATAACTCATTAACTAAGGGATCATTCTATGTCAATGCACATTTACTACATTTTCTTTTCCCCTCTCTTCCATAATTTTTTTTTCTCTTTCATAAATAACACCTACCCAAATATATCAAAGATTCTGAAAAAAGAATATCTAAAAAATAATCTCCTCTTTAATATAAGTTTGTCATAATAAATTTAAAAATCATTATTCCATGATTTCCTTTTTTTTTCACTATTTTCTCTCCCTGCCACAAAATTTAATTACTAAATAAAATTATACGTTTTAAACGTGAAGCATTCATGACTCGTTTTAACACTTTATATAATAGTAATATTATACAATATTTAAACAACTACAATGTGCTCTAAATATATAATATTTATATAAAAAATATGTGGTATATTTTATATTATTAAATTTTAATATTTGAAATATATATCGTATATATTTAAGTTTATTGTATTTGTATAATACTCCTATGTGTTTTAAATTGTGTATATTTCAATTTAAATATGTATAAAACGTATATGCAGGGTATAATCAAGACCTATAAAATATATACTCAAAGCATTTTCCACATAAAACACACCAAAAAGTAACAAAATTGTTCCAGTATTATAATATGTATCATAGTTGCAAATTATGTGTAAGATATATATCTGAAATTCCAAAAAATTTAAATTATGTTAGTGTTTTTTTTTTGGTCGGAAAAATCATGTTAGTTATACAATAAATGGTATATTTATTAAATGCTTAAGATATAATATATTTATTCTAGAATATATTTATTATATGCTTAAGATATAATATATTTATTCTAGATATATTTATTATATGCTTAAGATATAAAATATTGATACTAGAATATACCATAAATTCTTTTAATACAAAATTTGCGCATATATTCAATATATTTGTGAAATACTTATAGTATTAAACTTATTACTATATATATATAAAATCCCATCAAACTAAAAGAATATAAACTAAGGAATCTGTTGGGTTTGGGATTAAAGAATAGATGCTTAGGAGATAAATAAGGAACAAATTTTAAGTTAATACGTTGCAAGATTTTAGGCATATGATTGGGTTTCGGTTTTGGTTAGGATCTGCTATATAAGAAAATATTTTAGGGCTATTATTGATATACTAAGTTTGTTGCTAGAAATATGTATTATATTTTTACAAATTGCACAGATATGTGAAGTTCCCAAATTTTTTCCATTTTGTTCTTCTCCATTATTCAACTTCCTAATTAATAAAGCCCAATATACTAAGATTAATTTATAAAAACTAAAATTATCTTGAAATACTAATATCATAATAATAATTGTCACCTAATTTTAAATGGTAATTAAAATACAATCACACAATTTGGACATTAAAGGCTAAAATGCAAAAAATGCCTATTTTGTGATTTTCATTTTTGTAAGATAAAATCAATTACTCTTAATTGTAGAATTAAATCCTAAATGCAAATGCGATATATATATATATATATATATATATATATATTGTCATTATTTTTTAAAAATGACACTAAATTCACAACAATTGCAAACAACACAAAACTCTTTTATTTTGAATTTTTGGGAGTAATTCTCATATAGGGCAAAAATCACGTGCTCACAGCTGCCTCTCTTTGCGCGTTAACACGAAGAGTTTCTGTGCAAAGACAAGTGAGCGGATACGAGCGACTTTTGCCCGTTTGAGCACTCCATGAGAAGCATTTTTTTTTACCGAACCTTTGCCGAACCTTTGCTTCAAGAGGTTTCCTACATATCCCTGGCTAAAAGGGAATCAGGTCAATGTAGTTCGGAAAATTTTGGTAGCTGGGACTACCAATGAAACTGCGATTTTTGTTGTTACTGTTGCTGCTGTTGCGGTTACTGCTTGCTGACCTCCTTATTACACCGGGGGGGGTAAAATGTAAAATGAAGAAGCTATTCTAAGCTATGATCCTACAATTACAATTGTTCCTAATCTAGCTTTTGCTCTTCTTCCCTTTCCGGTGATGCAGAATCTTCCTTTTTTTGTTGATTTTCTTGTTTTTTCTTGATGACTCTCTTTTTTGTTGATTTTCTTGTTTTTTTTCTTGATCTCGAGCTGAACCTGCTCAAAACAAAACAACAAACTACCTCTTTTTTTTCTTTTTCTGCCCGAGTGTGGGCTTTTAAATATATAAACCATGATGATGCAGAAAATATTCCCGTATTTGAAGGTGGGCGCCTAACAGAAATTAAAACGTGCAATGCGATGCAGAAAATATTCCCGTATTTGAAGGTGGGCGCCTAACAGAAATTAAACGTGCAATGCGAATGCAGAAAATATTCCCGTATTTGAAGGTGGGCGCCTAACGTAAATTAAAACGTGCAATGCGAATGGTGAAAATATTCCCGTATTTGAAGGTGGGCGCCTAACGTAAATTAAACGTGCAATGCGAATGCAGAAAATATTCCCGTATTAGAAGGTGGGCGCCTAACAGAATTGAAACGTGCAATGCGAATGCGGAAAATATTCTCGTATTTGAAGGTGGGCGCCTAACAGAATTGAAACGTGCAATGCGAATGCAGAAAATATTCCCGTATTTGAAGGTGGGCGCCTAACGGAATTTAAACGTGCAATGCGAATGCAGAAAATATTCCCGTATTTGAAGGTGGGCGCCTAACAGAATTTAAACGTGCAATGCGAATGCAGAAAATATTCCTCGTATTTGAAGGTGGGCGCCTAACAGAAATTTAAACGTGCAATGCGAATGCGGAAAATATTCCCGTATTTGAAGGTGGGCGCCTAACGTAATTTAAACGTGCAATGCAAATGCGAGAAAATATTCCCGTATTTGAAGGTGGGCGCCTAACGTAATTTAAACGTGCAATGCAAATGCAGAAAATATTCCCGTATTTGAAGGTGGGCGCCTAACGAAATTAAACGTGCAATGCGAATGCAGAAAATATTCCCGTATTTGAAGGTGGGCGCCTAACGAAATTTAAACGTGCAATGCGAATGCGAAAAATATTCCCGTATTTGAAGGTGGGCGCCTAACGGAATTTAAACGTGCAATGCAAATGCGCAGAAAATATTCCCGTATTTGAAGGTGGGCGCCTAACGGAATTTAAACGTGCAATGCAAATGCAGAAAATATTCCCGTATTTGAAGGTGGGCGCCTAACAGAATTTGAACGTGCAATGCAAATGCAGAAAATATTCCCGTATTTGAAGGTGGGTGCCTAACAGAATTTAAACGTGCAATGCAAATGCAAAAAATATTCCCGTATTTGAAGGTGGGCGCCTAACAGAATTTAAACGTGCAATGCAAATGCAGAAAATATTCCCGTATTTGAAGGTGGGCGCCTAACAGAATTTAAACGTGCAATGCAAATGCAGAAAATATTCTCGTATTTGAAGGTGGGCGCCTAACAGAATTTAAACGTGCAATGCGAATGCAGAAAATATTCCCGTATTTGAAGGTGGGCGCCTAACAGAATTTAAACGTGCAATGCGATGCAAAAAATATTCCCGTATTTGAAGGTGGGCGCCTAACAGAAATTTAAACGTGCAATGCGAATGCAGAAAATATTCCCGTATTTGAAGGTGGGCGCCTAACAGAATTTAAACGTGCAATGCGAATGCAGAAAATATTCCCGTATTTGAAGGTGGGCGCCTAACAGAATTTAAACGTGCAATGCAGAAAAGTATTCCCTCAGCCTGAGGACTGGGGAGTGGATTTTAAAAGATGTTACCTTCCTCTTTTTGGTATTTTCTTTTACCAACTTATCTCTCGCCTGTGAATTTCTCCACTTATTCGGCAGACTTTCTCTTTTTGGTATTTTAAATTTTCCACATTGGTCACATTCACTTTAAAGTGATTAGTGACGATTTGTTTCTGCATGAAACAAAATTTATTAGATATAAGCTGCTGGCAACTGGCATCTGCCGTCCCCACTTCTTATTGCTTCCTTTGTTTTTGCTTTCTCATGTTGCATGGCTTTTGACTTCTCGTCCCTTTCAGACTCTTTTTTTTGTATTTTTCTCATTTCTCCATTTTTGTTTTGTTTTCTTTTCCTTTGGCCATGTTTTCCAAGCTTCTTTATTTCTTTCCCCAATCTTCCATCCTTTCTGATCCAGTGTTATTTCAACTTCCGTTATCAGGAGCTGGTAGTTAGCTCTCAAAAAGGTAAACAATTAAATGCAGAAAAATGAAAGAAAGGTAAGGGTATTTTGGAGAGATGACAGAACTTATCTGGGTATTTGCTGGCTGATTCCGCTGACCATGCCATGTATTTAAACTCCGACCCAGTTCGTTCCAATCATTATTCTGACTCTGGATTGCCTTTGACCCAAAACCGATACTCTTTTTTGTTGCTTTTCTCTTTTCTGATAGTCTTCACGATCGCCTTACGGTGCCTCGAAAGGTTTTCACCAATAAGACTCTCTCATTTATTCTCTCAACCTCACAATCATCTCACAGCGCCGATTAAGATTTTCACTGATGAGACTCTCTCATTTTATTTCTCTCAACCTCACAATCGCCTCACAGTGCCGGCTAAGGTTTTCACTGATGAGACTCTCTCATTTTTATTATTTTTTTCCATTTTTCCTTTTTGTATTTTGTTTTCTGTACCACGGGTATTATTCGATGCTTCGCTCTTCCTTCGCTGTATTTGTTATCATTTCAAAATTGATCAGAAGGTCTTTCTTTGGACTGTAACGTGGCTTTCGGGTGGGTTAAGAAAGAAATATATAAAGGCTCAAAATTTCAACGAGGGTTAAAAATATTTACAACTCTCGGAATTATTAAACATAACTTCTGCCCCAGTTTCAATATGTGGGGAATTTTTGGATTTTTTCTTTATTGTGACTGAACCTCAGTGAGGCTGCCTACGTACCCTTTCGGGATCAAGTCAGACGTAGTTCATCCAACTTTATAAGTTAGATGGATTTCTTTTTGACTTTTTCCCGATTTTTGTCTTTTTCTCTTTTTTTTTTATTTTTCATTTCATTTTTTCATTTTTCCATCATTTCATTTTTCATTCTGGCAATTTCGATCTTATTGCACTAGAGCGATTCCGAGAGAAGGATATGAAAGAATTCATTCATTAAGGCTCAAAGGGGTTATCAATGGATAAAGTGTTTGGATAGAGAATAAAACGCTTTCGTCATTTCAATTCCAAAATCACAACAAAATACAAAACACATAATTGAAAGGAATCATACATAGTATCTTTCGACCGCATCTGAATTGATAGCAGTCTCTACGCACCTTCATTCAACATCTGTTAAATATAATGCTCCATTGGACAACACCCGTGATACCACAAACGGTCCCTGCCAATTTGGCGCAAATTTGCCCTTTGCCTCGGCCCAATACGGTAAGATACGCATCGCAACCAAAATGAGCCTATGCCGATTGGAAGCTGTTGGCTCTATCGGACCAATAACATTTATGCCCCTGTTTCAAAGCAAAGAAAAATATGTTAGTTTAAATGCGGTGGTTGGTTGTGGCCTTGAACTTTGATGGCGACTGCTTTCCACTCGAGTGCCTTGCCTGTTCACCGACTATCCATTTTTACTTCTTCTTTGTTCAAAATCCACCTCTCTTTAGGTATGTATATTGTCCCTTTCTTGACGGATACCACAAACTCCGATCTCAATTCCTTTGATGACTCCACTTGACAACCTTTGGTCTTTCTCTTGTCCGAAGATATACCCCTCTCTGTTCGAACCCCGTACTTCCATTTGCTATATTTTCCTAGAGTTGGCACCTTGCCGACCCTTGTGTCTTGCATGATCCTCATTGCACATGTTGCTCTTGTGGGCTTAAATCACTGGCCTTGTCATTCCCTGACCTGCGACAATCGTCGTGTTGGCTAAATCCCATCTTGTGCAATTGGAAAGCTTGGTGGCAAATTTTGAAATCATTTCTATACTTGTTATGACCTGACTGACTCGATAAGAAGGAGGGTAAAACAAAGTGTGAAGAATAAAGAGAAAGGAAAATACAATTCCTAACAAGAAACCTACAGACGAATGACCTAACGGATTTTGAATACCGACTCTAGCGACCTTGACATGCACTTTTGGCCTTCTCCGTATAGCAAAGTTGATGTTCAACTCTTGTTGCAAAGTTCTGCTGTGAAACCGGTCTTCAATACTTCATTTCTTTGATCTGATCCTTATTCGACTTGCAGCGCCCGTAGGGTTTTCGCCAACAAGCCTCTCTCATTTGATCTTTCTTTCTCTCAACTCACCGTCGCCTTACGGTGCCCGTGCGGGTTTTCACCGATAAGACTCTCTCATTTTGACTTCTCTCATCTTGGAGTCTCGTGGTGGTTTGAGTTCTTCATTCTCCTTTGTTCGGACTGGAGTGTTGCCCCTGATGTGATTGACCTTTGTTCGCTTGACTCGGCATTTCTTGAAGATTGATCGGAAGGTCTTCCTTTGGACTGTAATGTAGGCTTTTAGATGGGGTTTAGAAAAAAGGATATAAAGGCTCAAAATTATTTCAATGTGGGTTAATGATTACAACTTTCGGAATCTTATTTCTTCAAAAATTCTGCCCCAGTTTCCTTCTCGGGGAATTTTTTTTTTTAGATTTTCAAATTTTTCATTTATTGTGACTGAACCTCAGAGAGGCTGCCTACGTACCCTTTCGGGATCAAGTCAAACGTAGTTCGGACTACGTCCGTATTCATTGTTGCATCTTGACTTCTCCCGATTTCTTTTTTTCTTTTTCTTTTTCTTTTTTCTTTTTCTTTTTTTTTTCTTTTTTTTTCTTTTCTTTTGTTTCTCCATTTGATTTCCCCGCTCAATTCTCAATTTTTGTCGTTGATTCCGAAAGAGGGATATGAAAGAAAAATATAATAAGGCTTGAAGGGATAACAATGGATAAAGTGTTTAGATAGGCGAAAAAAATGCCTTCGTCATTCCAATCTTCGAGACCTACCAAGTACAAACTACACATTTAAACACCTTTCGATCGATTCACATATTTGCCTTCGGTATTTGACGATTCTCAGTGCCATTGGGCAACAATCTCGATACCACGAATGGTTCCTTATCTTTGGGGTATTTTTGCCTTTGGCTTTGAATTGATGATGCATTTCCAAGGCATTTCTTTATGTTACGCTTTCCCCAATTTTCACTTGATTCCGGCTTCACAGTATTCCAATATGTTTTTATTTCTTCCGAGTATCATTACATCTTCAACATTGTTTCATTGACTTTTTAAAAACCAGGCTTAGAATTATGTGCATGTCATGTTGCTAAAGTCAGTATGAGAAGAAATGCAAAGTGATCGGAAATGGAATGACTAGGAATGATGGGAAACAAAGAGTTGTACTAAACTGATGGGTTGAAACAAAACGAACAGACTAGACTAGAATTACAAACCTAGACGACACTAAACAATTTTATTACTAAACAAAGCAAAGTGGAAAGATAGAAGGGTTTTGACTCTCAAGACAACGTCCGGATTACAACCCTGAAATAACCCGGGCAAAAGAGATGACACCAAAATATACCACCAAAACTCCAAGAGACGGAGCGCCTTCCCAATTGACAAGCATGGCATCCTAGCCACTTCTTGCGTTTTTTCAGCCGTTGCTCTAATCTCTGCAATCTTTGGGCCATTTCTTCATGTACCTTCTTTCGGGTAAGCTTCTCAATGTTTGTAGGAAGATCAAACGAGTATGAGTGGTACTCGAGAGAGTGGTACTGTTCTTGCTGTATAGCAGATTGTGACTCATGAGAAGGCTGTCCTTGGCCATTGACCCATGCTTGACGCATTTTGGTCATTTGTTGTTTCAATGTTCTGTTTTCCTCAACCACAGTAGGCCCTTGTTGAACTTTCCGACCCTGAGTCTCTTCAACACTCGTAACAGCTTCGATGTCGGTTATCATTTTCCTTGGATCTTGTTTACCACAACCAACCACCTCAACTTTCTGAATTAGCAAAACGAAACCACCGTGTTAGCGTTAAGGTATTCCGCTTATTGATTTCTCTTCTTTTTTTTTTTCTGCTATTTTCTTTTCTTTTTCCCTTTTTGTGGTTTTTTTCATTTTTCCTTTTTTTCTTTTTGTAGTTTTCCGTTTTTTTCTTTTTGATTATGGAAATGGTCGAATCCTATGTGGATTGCCTACGTATCATGACCCCGCATGAATCAGACCGAGCGTAGTTCTTGCAAATTAATGCAAGAAATAAAGAGATGTTTATTTGATTCTTTTTTGTTTTCTTTTTTGAAGAAAAATTGTAAAAGCCGATCCCAACTACAAACTCACACCTTGTGCCGGAGATTTCTATAAGAATAAGAATATTTTTGGTGTCAATTATGACTATTTTCTACAAAATTGGCCACATAATGGCTTATTTGACAAAATGACTATTTTTGCAAAAATTTATTTAAGAAAGATAAACTTGAAAATTTTTTTTTATCCTGTGGCTCATGGGGCATCGTTCGGCATCACCATGAACCAACACAAGACTATTTTTCATAAATGGGCCATGTAATGGCTTATTCAGACAAAGTGGCTCTTTTTGCAAAAATTATTTAAGAAAGATAAACTTGAAATTTTTTATCGTGTGGCTCATGGGGCATCGTTCGGCATCACCATAAACCAACACGAGACTATTTTTCATAAATTGGCCATGTAATGGCTTATTCAGGCAAAGTGGCTCTTTTTGCAAAATTTTATTTGAGAAGATGCGAATTCGAAAGCACCGACACAAGCCAACACAAGACTGAGGAAGTTAAAATGCAAAAATGTGGCTATTTCAGCAAAATTTCGGCCATGTAATGGCTTATTTGATAAAGTGGATATTTTTGAAAAGTTGAGCAATGAC
This sequence comes from Nicotiana noctiflora, assembly GCA_032618575.1. NCBI lineage: Eukaryota > Viridiplantae > Streptophyta > Magnoliopsida > Solanales > Solanaceae > Nicotiana > Nicotiana noctiflora. The sequence goes on from JASVEL010013847.1 coordinate 104,656, forward strand.
TCAAACTTAATTTTGCGGATACAGCCTTTCGACATTTCCGCGAGGGAACATTTCAAGGTTGTGTCCAAAATTATTTACAAACGACTCGAAGTGGCTATTCTTGCAAAAACAACCTTCCAGCGTCCTTTTGAGGGACATTCGACTTATTTTAAGCAAGAATAGCATCACCCGACTTATTTATAACAAAATAAACAAAATTTGACATTTTTTTTTTATTATTTTTGCAAAAGGGGTGTGAACCCCGACTTGATTTTGCGGCTATGGCCTTGCAACATTTCCACAAGGAATATTTCAAGGCTATGCATGCAAATTATTAGAAATGATTCAAAGTGGCCATTTTGCAAAAACAGCCTTCCGGCGTCCTTTCGGAACATTCGGCTATTTTCAAAAACGGCATCACTTTGATTTTATTGACAAAAACACACACATTTTTTTTTGATTTTTTGAAAGGGGTGGTTGGACCCGATGAGGGTTGCCTACGTATCCCACCTAACGGCGAGAATCAAACCTGCGTAGTTCGGTCAGATTAATTGACCAATTATTTCGACAAAATTGTTTTTTCAAAATTTTTTTTTTTTTTTTTGGATACCCACTTTCACTAACTCTTATTTCTCTCTTTTTTTTTTCAACAATTTTTCTACCCTCGGGATTTTCGCCGGTCCGCATAATGATCAAGGACAATTAAAAATGCAACACATAACATGCTCGGTCTTTTTCAATACCGGGTCACCTGTCCTAGACGGACCCAACCCCTGTGTTGAGTCCCCTAAGTCAAATATGATGCAAATAATCATCCTAGACCTATGTTCAAAAATCTTACGGTTTCATAGATTGCTAGACCGTGTACCCGAGCGGACAACTCGAATCGAGGAGGGGATTACGTACCGGTGACCCGCGGAGTCAATCGGCTTTGTAACTTATCCGGCCTCTGTTTTCTTAATTTAAGGTGACTTTAACAGAAAGGGGAGTCTCAACCAGTAAGCACATCCCCGGGGGTGAAGAGAGAAAGGTTTTCGGCACAATTTTATATACAATCCACATAATATCAAAGCGATAAAGCACATAGCATGTTGTTCAAATCATATAATGAAGTCAAATAATAACGCGAACGGCAATTCTAAGGAGCTCGAGTTCTTAAACCCTGAAACCGAGGTTCTATTATATCAGACAGAGGTACTTGTCACACCTCCTTTTTTCACTGCACATAACGTATAAACGTAAATGTGCTACTGTTTAATACTACATCCCCAGAGAGGGATATAATAATAACCAGTGAAGGAGTTTTTCCAATTAAAGGACAGTCAGAACGGGATCAATTTATTGAGATTAATCAAAGTCGCCACTTGGGAATGATAATGGTGTCCCAAGTCACCGGTTAATCCCGAATCCGAGGAATTTTGACTCTTAAAAATGTCTGCGAAGCAAAGATCCGGATAAGGAACTCTGTTAACCCGGGAGAAGGTGTTAGGCATTCCCGGGTTCCGTGGTTTTAGCACGGTCGCTCAATTGTCGTTCCCGACTCTTGTTTGACTTAATTACAGATTTTAACAACATATAGTGCTTTTTACATTAAGTATTATTTTTTAGAGAATTTGCGGCATCGCGAAAACACGCCTCGAGTCACACCGCAACCAGTACGCCTGTGACTTTCGGTGTATTTCAGCTTTGCCGGGATTTGGATTTGAGTCGCACCAAGTGCACACTCGTTCGTAGGAAAGTACGTTAAATCGTGCCCTAAATAACGTCTATCGGCTTTTAAATCTTTTGGGAGAAGCTATGGAATTCGCTATTAGCTTTCCCGAGTCTACTTTATTATCTTATTACTAAATGGGGGCCCCGCTTGATTAACGTTGGGCGAGGCTCGTCCCAATTCAATTTTAAAGTTCGATCCTAAGAAGTGTATACTACGTCTCTCTAATTGTGTTTTTTCCTTAATCGTTTCCTAATACTAGGCATTCCCGGCCCTTTCGATTTCTATTGTTATTTGGGCCTGGACCTTCACGTCAATTAATTAGATCAACAATGGGCGAAGCCCAGGCCTTAAAGTCCAGGCGGTCTTCAGGCTTTCTTTCAATGGACCAGTCAGTTTCGTATGGCAGTTCAGGCCCACGTTACACATAGGGTCCGAACCAAATTGTAATAACAAAGAGTATAACACAAAATTCATATAAAGAAATAAATACTCAGAATTGGAAATGAAATCAAATCACCTTTATTTATTAATAAGGAAACCAATACACAAAAAACAGTAGTCTTAAGTTAATGGACTATGTACATGAAGAGCTCAATCCATTGTTATCACTATACGCTCAAAACTAAGAATTTATACTAATATCTAATTATTTGCTAAGGAGGTATTCTAGAACACAACCTACTTACCTAGGAAATTAAAGTGATTTAACTAATTATTCACAGCATCAAAAGAGAAACTAAACGATTAATCACAGATGTTTGCTATATTACCAGTTTCATTACGAGCTATACCTCTCATCATCACCGGTTCATCCTAATTGAATTGCTTCAATATCTAATTATTTTCCCTTTTAAAACTCAATCAGATTTGAACCTAGATTCACAGAAGCAGACTAATTATGTAAGCAATAACTATATGAGTCTCTATATCTAAGCGATTTAAGGGTTTAAACAGGACCAAACAGTGGGTTTTACAGTGACTTAGTTCATTACAACGTTATTAAATCAGTTACGCTTGACTTGAACTAATGTCTTTTATCTTCTAAAACTTACTTATACTAAAATGTAGATCCACACCAGATGATTATCTACGTGATCATGGCTTATGAGACTATTGGGAAGAACAATTAACGATTTGGGAACTTATGATATGCTAACTTATGTTTTAATGTTTTTACCTAATTAAACTAAGTGATATGCTATTACTACTACGATACTACTATTATACTACTTATTCTATCACTAAGCTATTACATTTTTTGTGTTTTGTTTTTTTTTTCTCTGCAATCTATTGTAATACACTACAAATAAACTTCAAATTCAAACTAACACTACAACTATTAAGCTAACAGTACACATTTGTTAACACGAAAACTTAAAATGAATCTTCATTTTTATTTCATCCAAATCATCAATACAACTTCAATTGTAGAGAAGTGTACCTGGTTTTGAAAGGAATGGGAAAATGGCAAATCAACAAGGCGGTGAAAATACATCAACAACAACAGTAACAACCAGCAGTAGCTTCAACACCTCAATCCCGAAAATCCCAGCAATACGGAGAAAAACAAAAACAAACCAGTAAAAAATAGAAAAGAAAAATATATTCTAGATTTTCTCTTTGTTTTGTATTTCTATCTTTGAACTCTTTTCAATTCTCAAAAGAAACTCTCAAAAGAAACTCTCAAAAATTGAAATTTTTGCCATGTATACTTCTGTGTCCAGAATGTATATCGAGTGTATACTACAGCAGGGAATTTTTTTATTTTTTACTTCTCATCCTATTTTTCCTCTCTTTTTTCCACCCCTTTTTCATAAATCTTCTCTTCTATTTATAGGCAAGAATTTCGAAAATTTTCAGATTTTTTATTAAAAAGAAAATATTTTTTTAATTTAAAGAAAACCCACTAATCCATGTTTTCCTCTCCTTGTTTTCTTCCTTGATTTCCTTGCCCCCCACTACTTTATGTCATGTAATTATGATTATTTTTTGCTAAAAAAATCTGAAATTTTCTTCTTGGGCCAAGGGGTTTTGGGTTGGGTAAGGGTTCTTAGGATTGGGCTTGTAACTTAATTTGCAAGATGGCCCAATCCAAATTTTTTCCATTTTGTTCTTCTCCATTATTCAACTTCCTAATTAATAAAGCCCAATATACTAAGATTAATTTATAAAAACTAAAATTATCTTGAAATACTAATATCATAATAATAATTGTCACCTAATTTTAAATGGTAATTAAAATACAATCACACAATTTGGACATTAAAGGCTAAAATGCAAAAAATGCCTATTTTGTGATTTTCATTTTTGTAAGATAAAATTAATTACTCCTAATTGTAGAATTAAATCCTAAATGCAAATGCGATATATATATATATATATATATATATATATATTAAATCCTAAATGCAAATGCGATATATATATATATATATATATATATATATATATATATATATATATTGTCATTATTTTTTAAAAATGACACTAAATTCACAACAATTGCAAACAACACAAAACTCTTTTATTTTGAATTTTTGGGAGTAATTCTCATATAGGGCAAAAATCACGTGCTCACAGTACTCAGTTTACTTCACAGTTCTAGAGGACATTTCAGCGGGAGTTGGGCTACTAGGTTGAGTTGAGTACTGCATTCCATCCTCAGACGGACGGACAATCCGAGCGTACTATTCAGATCTTGGAGGATATGTTGAGAGCTTGTGTTATTGACTTTGGTGGTTCGTGGGCTCATTACTTGCCTCTCGCAGAGTTTTCCTATAACAACAACTACCAATCCAGCATTCAGATGGCGCCGTATGAGGCTTTATATGGGAGACGGTGTAGATCTCCAGTTGGTTGGTTTGAGCCCGGTGGGGCAAGGTTGTTGGGGACAGAGTTAGTCCAGGATGATTTGGATAGGGTGAAGGTTATTCAGGAGAGACTTCGCACAACTCAGTCGCGCCAGAAGAGTTATGTGGACCGGAAGGATCGGGATGTGTCTTATTCTGTGGGTGAGAAAGTCTTATTAAAGGTTTCGCCGATGAAGAGCGTCATGAGATTTGGGAAGAAAGGAAAGCTCAGTCCGAGATTTATTGGCCCTTTTGAGATCCTCAGGAGAATTAGAGAGGTGGCGTATATGCTTGCTTTGTCATCCAGTCTATCAGGAGTTCATCCAGTGTTTCACGTGTCCATGCTCCGGAAGTATGTTGGCGACCCATCACATGTGCTGGACTTTAGCACTATTCAGCTTGATGATGACTTGACCTATGATGTGGAGCCTATAGCTATATTGGGTCGTCAGGTGAGAAGATTGAGGTCTAAGGATATTGTATCAATTAAGGTTCAGTGGAGAGGTCGACCCGTGGTGGAGGCCACTTGGGAGATCGAGCGGGAGATGCGGAGCAGATATCCTAACTTGTTTGAGACTTCAGGTATGTTTCTTGACCCGCTCGAGGACGAGCGTTTGCTTAAGTGGGGGAGAATATGACGACCCGGCCCGTCGTCACTGGAATTACCACCCCGTTGCCTTGTATTTATATGTTTTATGCTTTTATATCAGTGTTAGAGTCTATCGGGTGAGTTAGGACTGATTTTGGTTGAAAATGAGGCAAATAGCTTTTTTGAAGGAAGCTTGAATATGAAAAGTCAACCTGGAGTTGACTATTTAGTTAGAGTGCTCGGAATCGGATTCTGATGATTTGGTTAGTTCCGGGAGGTGATTTGTGACTTAGGGGAGCGATCAGAATTGAATTTGGATGCCCGGTGTAGAAATAGGCTTGAATTGGCTAAGGTTGAATTTTGGAGAAATCCTATCGGTAGGTGAGATTTTGATCTAGGGGCCGGAATGGAATATCGACAATTTCAGTAGCTCCGTCATGTGATTTTGGATATGTCTATAAATTTTCAGGTCATTCCGACGTCGTTTGGTTGAGTTTTTGATCGAATGTGTAATTTGGAAGTTTTAAGGAATTTAGGCTTGAATCCGACGTGAATTATGGGTTTTGGTGTTGTTAGATGCGTTTGGAGGGTTGGGGCAAGTTCGAATAAGGTGTTAGGATGTGTTGGTATGATTGGATGAGGTCCCGGGGGCCTCGGGGTGTTTTCGGGTGGGTAAACGAAAGAGAAAAATGGAAATTGCACGTTGAAGTTTCTGGTGTTTTCGCACCTGCGACCAATGTACCGCAGGTGCGGCGTCGCTGGTGCGAAAGGAGTGACCGCAGAAGCGGTCTAGAGGCGAAAGGGGGAAATCCGCAGAAGCGGAAGATTGACCGTTTAGGCGGTTACCGCAGAAGCGGATCCGGAGCGCGGAAGCGGGGCCGCTGGTGCGGACCTAGGTGCGCGGAAGCGGAATTTGGGGTTTTTGAGTTAAACCGTAGAAGCATTTGAAAACTCGCGAAAGCGGAACCGCTGGTGCGGACCCAGGTGCGCGGAAACGAAAATAGGTGTTTTTAAATTAAACCGCAGAAGCGGTTGAGAAGTCGCGGAAGCGGACTCGTGGAAACGGTCCAAAGCCCGCAGAAGCGGAAATCGTAGAAGGATTAAAAATATCAGAAGTTAAAAATTCAGAACAGTCTAAAACATTTAGGGCTCGGACTTAAGAGATGACTTGGGCGATTTTGAAGGGAAATTCAAAGGAGATTCTTCAGGTAATCAACTATGGACTCAAATTATGATTTTGTATTGATAAATTATGCAATTAACACCTGAAATTGGAGGAATTAGGGGTGTATTATAGAGGTTTTCACCATAGGCTTGGGTTATAAAAAATCAATGATTTGAATGGGCAAATGGAGTCCGATTTTGGTAAATTTTATATGCTTAGACTCGTGTTGAGGCGAGAGTTCCGAATATGTGACTTTTGTAATTTTTCGAGAAGCGTACCGAAAGTCGGGTTTTGGCAACTTTGTAGTTTTTGGTGTAAATTGAACTGTTTTGACTGGGTATCATCCCATTGGACTAATTTCATGTATTTCCACTATATTTGATAAGATTCTACGCATGCGGAGCTTGATTCTCTTGGCAAGGGCATCAGGGATTAGTCGTCGAGCTGTATTAAGGTGAGTAATGGATGTGGGTGATGACCAGTGGGTTCGAAACCCCGGTATACCACTTTGTGACGCTGTGTAGCGGCGAGACACGTACTCTCTTATGAGTGCGGGGTCGATTGTGATTGGGGACTATGGCTTAGTCCGACCTGTTGATATTATATTGTGATATTGGCTATTCTTGAGCCGGTGAACCTCCTTCTCGGATGGTTATGTACATTTATGGGCTGAGAGCCAGTTATTGGGATCTTGCGAGGATCGTTATAATTGTTTCTGTGATATTGACATGCTAGTTTTACTACCAGCCGGAGCTATTACTGTTATTATGATTTTCTAATCTCTGAAACTTTAACATACTGTTTTCAAATGAAAAATGATAAAAGAGTTTTCAAAACTACTTTTGAGCCTACGAGGCTGCATTTGCATATTAGCTGACTCGTAGTGGATCGGGATACGCGCCGCAGCATATATTCATGATATTGTGCTTGGGCTATAGGAGCCCCTCCGGAGTTTGAACCCCCACAGTGAGCACAGGTACCCAAATTGGATCGGGCTACGCGCCGTAGCGGTCATTTAATGCATTGCATTGCATTTATCTACATCTGATAGCTGTTATACTGTGTTGTTGATACTTGTTGGTACAGTTACTATAGATATTGAGCCTGTTACAGGGTATTTGATTATAGCTTTACATAGTGCTATATAGTGATTTCTTATCTACGATGTCTTACCCCCGTTCATTACCATTGAGTCTGGAAGTACTCATTTTACTCCCTGCACCTTGTGTGCAGATCCGGGTACGTCTCAGCAGACCTGATCCGGTAGCTGTTTAGAGACATTTTGCGGGATAGTCAAGGTAGCTGCAGCATCCTTAGGATCTGACTCCCTTTCCAGCTGTCTTTTCATTTCGTATTGTTATTTTTTTCCGCACTGAGTATCGTTGTAAACACTATTGCACTTATGTTATCTTTAGAGGCTCTTGACTCTTGACCCCTCGGTCTTTGGGGAGTTATTACTGGTTTGGGACTTGATTCCCGCGTTTGGTATTTCTATCACTGTTGACTTATATATGTTATGCCTAAATTGGATAAAGTGAGCTCATAGCTCCGTAAGTGTTGTTAATTGGTCGGGCTGGCCTAGCAGTGTGCTGGGCGCCATCACGACCGGGTTTGGGGTCGTGACATTTTTCTTCAATTTTTACTAAAAAAAAGTTTTAGAAAATTTGCTTTAGAAAGTTATTTTTTGTGTATGAATAATGTGTCTTTTTAATTAATTAAGAAATATTTAGAATGAGCCAACGGGACGATGACATGTGTCTCTCCGTTAACTCAAAGGACATTTGTGAGCCGAAAACATTAACGGAACGGCATATTTGGCCTAATAGCTGGATGAATGACATTATTGTTCCAAAACGAATAGTTCAGGGGCAATTTTGGCCCTTCTCCGTAGTAAAAAAACACTTTTCTTGGAGATAAAAAGATTTCACAATTCAAGGTAATTAAAGACTAGAGAATGATGCAAAACGTACCTGCCTCATTTTCCTGCACATCTTTCTTCCCCCCTATTTTTACTTCTATCTAATTTCTCTAATTGTCTCTTTAATTTATTTTTCAGTTTTGGTATATTTTACACAAATAGCCGGTCGTATTCGTTATTAACTTTCTCTTGTCAGATACTTAGATTATATATTAATTATATATGATTATACTCATATAATACATAAATTATGCATATATATACCTCAATTGACTATTTTTAGTTTAAGTGATTGACAGATTTACTATTTGGGTTAATTCTTCTACTTAATATGTATTTCTTTTGTACGGGACAAAATCATATCAAACAAATTCGGTACGCGGAGACAACATGACGAGGTCAGATAGTCATCAATAAGGCCGAGGTCGGGCAGGATGAGGCCGGACAGTCATCAATAAGGCCGAGGTCGGAAAATCATCAATAATGCCGATGCCGGGTAATGATGGAATAGCTAGTTTGGTTTGGAACCCTCAAAGGGAATATTCTAATGAATATTCCCTATTTAGGATTTTCTACGGATAACCCCTTATAAATAGGAGGGGAGGACTTCCCAAAAGGGGTCTCTCTCTCTCTTTAGAAAACATGTAAATAGTCACCTTTAAAGAGATTAGAGGATCTGTGATCGCAGACTTTCATGAGATCCAGAAAGGGTCCTAAGGTTCTTATCTTGATCTATCATTCATCTTTATCAAATGAAAGAGGATCCGCCTCACTCAGGACTGGGTGACTTTTTTCCATTATTTATATTTTATTGCTTATTTAATGTTACTTAAGGTAAACAACCCCCCCTTCCAACCAAGAGGTTGTGAGTTCGAGTCTCCCCAAGAGCAAGGTGGGAAGTTCTTGGAGGGAAGGATGTTGGGGGTCTATTTGGAAACAACCTCTCTACATCAGGGTAGGGCAAGGTCTGCATACACACTACCCTCCCCAGATCCCACTAAGTTTGATTACACTGGATTGTTATTGTTGTTGTTATTGTTGTTGTTGTTGTTGTTAATGTTACTTAAGGCATCTCTATTTATGCTATTAAATCTGGCTATAATCACTGCCAGCGCTTATACTCAGCTATATTTTTCTATTCATATTATTCATTTCAGATCTAGAATTAATTATCATTAACTAGGATTTAACCTTATCATCATTATTAATTGATTTAATCAAGAGGGTTTCAATATCTTTTGGTCAAACAATTTGGCGCTGTCTGTGGCAATTTTTAGTTTAAATTTTAGTTTCCTCTAGATCTAAAATTTGATTCTAGCAAGTTCGTAGAGTAGCATCGCTGTTTGGGATTGCTGCACAAAAACAGGATCAAAATCTATCTAGATCTAGATCTAGTCGAAAATGAAAAAATTCTGGCGATTACTGTGATCTCATACTTATTTGACTATGTACAGATTTATCATTATTACACTGATCCCTCCTACTCATAGACTAAACAAATCTCTCAAAATTACCCAAAATTCCTTAAAACAAACATGATAGTGTCGCGCCCGCCTTTTTCCTCGCGAAGTTCGGGTTTCGACATTTATTGGATCAACTCATTTCCTTTTCAGAATTGGGTATGAAATTTGAAAGGTCGTCACCTAACGGTTTAAGGTGCGTTAGGGCACCTAGAGCAAATAACTCATAAAACCGGTTTGTGTTACCAGGGACTTGGGTAATGGCTTGAAATAACCTTGAGAGGAAGGTGTTAGGCACCTCTCACGGTCCACAATGGTGGTTCCCCGACCGAACTCGAATTATGTGAATTAGTCATGTAACAGATAGGCAGTTTAAGAACACATATAAGATAAATAAAATTTGACAAATAAGCAATCTAAGCACACATATAAGATAAACAAAATTTGACGGGTAAGCAGTCTAAGAACACATATAAGATAAAAGAAAATTTGACAGATAAGCAGTCTAAGCACACATATAAAATAAAGAATATTTGACAGATAAGCAGTCTAAGCACACATATGTAAATAAGATGAGGGGAGTCCTAGGTTTGTTGGCCTATATGATCACATCTGTACAATACCCGGTAAGCCTTCCTTAAATTGAGGGGTTACACATGGAATTAGCGTAAAAGTCATCATATTCTTTACTTCCCAATTACCCCCCTGGTCACAGCCTTAAACGTTATAGCAACCTTAAGATGCATCTTATACGTGCATTACCTGTCCCTTTACTTATATAGTCCCGGAGGTATTTATGACTTCTAATTAAGGTGGGTCTAGACTCTTATATAGTAATTAAAAGGAGAAAATTCTAGGCAAAAAATAAAACACGTAGGACTGGACCAAAGATAGAGCAGTTAAAAGGCTCACATTTTACCTCTACAAACATAGCAAACAAGTGCACGTCTCAAACTACAAATTTTAAAAGTTTCAGAGAGGTCCTAGAACATGATATCTAGGTAGGCATGACAAGCAAAGAATTGAGCTAAGGCAAATCATTAAAGACCTAATCAGTTGGCCTACTGATTTTAGAATCTATTGAATCTGGCTAGTTCACGAATAAGCGCAACATAGTTCTAATTTTTATAAGATTTTAATTACCTACAGGCTTGCCTAGGAGGAGATACCCTATAAATATGCTATCTAAAATGTAATCACGATCAATTTAGAACTTTTCATATAGGCATGCTGGTCTAGGTGCTGAATGTTACAGAGCTGGTTTATATACTTTTAGTCCTAGAACATGATATCTAGGTGTTGAGATTGCTTTTAAACAGGATAGTTGTTGATTTATGCGATGTAGACATAGTTTTAAAGCGAATGCAATAATAGTCCTAAATCAGGATCTCTAATGCACATAACGAATGAACATTTTTGTTAAGCAGTATTATAGCAGTAATTTATTGACATAATTTCTAGGTGATCATGATTATGCAGAAGCAAAATTTCCTGATGAAAGAGGTGATGAGCCTATAATATACTTTCAAGTATGCCAAACAATCCTAAAAGTATGGTTTCTAAAGCACGCAAAATAATAAACCTAAGGCATGATTTCTAATGCAAGTAAGCATAGTAAACCTAAAGGCATAGTTTCTACCCGATTTCCCTTACAAAAATCATATATGAATCCCTCTTTTAATAATTTTCCCAATATTTGTTTCTAAAAATTATTATTCCAGCCATAAATGAATTAAATAATGAAATAAAGCTATAATATAGAGAGCCTGAAATAGGACCAAAGCAAACCTAAAAGTATTAGGCCTTCTAATAGTCGCATGCGTTTTTTATCAACCAAAACCCACCCGCGCGGCAGTCAAGTCCGCTGCTTGACTCAGCCCTTTCCTTTCCAGCCTATGGCCAAGTTTCTCACGGCAACAAGTTTGGCTCAAACAAAACTTAGGCAACGAAAACTAGGAATTTAATAACACCAGCATGTACGGGAACAATTTTCCAACCTTTGCATTAATATGAAAATATACAAAGGACCCTCAATTTTGGCAAGAACACATGTCGTTCTTGGCCAACACTAAAACCTGCCCAATGCCCAGCCTTAGCCCCTTTTTGAAACACTAGAAACCCTCACGTTTCTTTCTTGTTTCCCTCTTGTAATCTCACCCGAAATTACACTCATACTTCTGCCTAAGTTAAAGGCCCTATTTATAAATCATAGGCAACCCTTAAACTTGACAACACATGACACATGTTGTCTTAAGCTTTGCCACTTGTCTTACTAAGCTTAAACCTTGTTCCTAACATGTAGTTGACATACCCAACTACTTAGGACACATAATACACGAAATGGATAATGGATACAAGCATAATCAGATCATGGGAGATCATGGGGGATCATGGCCTAAGAACAAGGTAACCGCCAACCGCTCCCATGTGCTTTGCATGTGCTTCCTTGACTTGGCCAGCTGAATTTCGCCCAAGGCATGCTTTGTGCCATGCCTTGGCTCGCTTGGACATTGCTCTGCACCAATGTCTTTTCCCGCAACCCGCTGGCACAGTTTTCTCGCACACGCCCGGCGCCGCTGCCGCTCATGCACTGCCTTGGCCCTGTTTCTGCCTTGTCTTTGCCAACCTTCATTTCCCTCGTGCCATTGCTTGTATTTTCTTTCCAATAGCCTTGACTTAGCTATTGAAAGCCTTTGCCATCATCCCGCCTTTCCGTTTTGATTTATCTTAGCCCGCATCTAGCTGCCACAACCCAAATGTGCCATCCGACCGGTTTTGGCGTGCATGCCATGCCATGCCGCCCCACTTCAACCTTGCTGCCTTCTCAAGCCTTTGCCAACCACACCTTGCCCATGCCAAGGTCTTGGCGAATACTTTTTCTTAACAGCCCGTTGTCCGCATGATCGTTCCGCCCGCACGAAGCCCATTGGCAAGGCCATCACACCCAAATCCTTGCCACAACTGCACCCGTCCGATGTTCAAAGTTGGGGTCCTAACAAACCACCCGCACCCTTTGAAATCAACGTCCTCGTCGAGCCAACTCAATTAATCAACCCCAAAGGGTTGCTGACAAACACCCCACCTGGTGCTTCCTTTGCATCTGCCACTAGGGCATTTGCTTCCGCCACTTGTTCCTGTTTCTCCACAGCTAGCATCGCATTTACCCTAGCCTGCACCGGACAGTCCTTCTTCAAGTGCGGTCCACCACAAGTGAACAGCCTTTGAACTTGCTGTTCCTTTCCTTGCCCTTGTGATTTTCAAGTCTCATATTTTTGGCAAGTTCTTCGTCTTCGGAAGCTTGGCCCTTCCCGTTTCTCTTCCATTCCCTTTCTTTGTCCTTCCGATCTGACTTCGAATGCGAAGATTCAATAGGTCCATCACCTATATTCAGGTCCTCCAACGCATCTGCGGCTGCAATGGCAGTCGAGAGGTTTTGCACATTCTGCCTCCTCAACTCCAATCGTGCCCAGCCCTTCAAGCCACTCATGAAGTAATGCGGCTTATCTTCTTCTGCCATATTACTTACATTGAGCATCAAGGATGAAAATTCCTTGACATACTGCCTAACTGTGCCACTTTGTTTCAAGCGACGCAGTCCATCTCGTGCCATCCACGACGAATTTGTAGGAAGGAATTGGGATTTTAATTCCTTCTTCAGCATCTCCCAAGTTCCGATCTTGGGCAAACCAGCACTTTCCCCTTCTGCAACTCGTGTCCACCACCACACCTTTGCATCATCCATCAAATACATTGGTGTGATCACCACTTTTTCATCATCCGGCACACGTGCAGACTGGAAATACTGTTCCATATCCCACAGGAAATTTTCCAGTTCCTTGGCACTTCTCGCACCACCATAAGCCTTTGGCTCCGAAATCCTTAACTTAGTGCGCTCATCATTTCTTAGGGCAGAAATTTGCAATGCCCTTCGAAGATCAGCCACTTCCTCACGAAGTTCTTCTTTCTCTTGGCGTACCAAGGCCATTTCTGCCAGCGTTGTCTCGTGTCTCGCTGCATAATCTGCCTCCATCCGTGCCATTCTAGCAAGAACAGAAGAATCTCCTTCCGAATCAAGAGCCTGTCCAACTAGTGCTTCCAACTGCTCAATTCTTTGACGCAGTTCCGCATTTGTGCCACCAGCCATGTTTTCAAAAATTCCGACGTAATCTGCCACTGATCGTTTTGCCACTGCCACGAACTGTTCCGAGTCATCGTCGCCGCTCGCTCGGCTCAGCTTCGGCTTTGGATTTGGATTTGTATTAGGTCAAGCGACCGATTGATTAATATTTGGACCAAATTTATTTGTTAATAGTAAATATTAACATAAATGTTATTAATTATTTGGTTTAATAACAAAATATAGTTATTAAAATAAATTTAAATGTTAAATCTAATTTTCAGTTTTCTGTTTTTCTAACATTATCCATGCGCCGAGGGTCGATTGGAAACAGCCTCTCTGCCCTCTCGGATAGAGGTAAGGCCTGTCTACATATTACCCTCCCCAGACCCCACCTTGTGGGAATATACTGGGTTGTTGTTGTTGTTGTTGTTTTTCTAACATTAAATTAACTACCCTTTAATTTTCCATCTTTATTGTTAAGTAAATAACCATTTATATTATGGCATTTATTCTTTGGTAGTTTTGCAAAATTAGTTATTCTGAAGAGTTGCAGCTCTTCAGATTTCAGTCCAACTTTGGTTATAAATACAACTCTATTCTGCTCAGAATTTTCATACGAATTTTCTGAGTTCTTCTCCTTTCTTCTGTATATTTTAACTTCAAAGAATGTAATAGTAAGTGTGATTTGAACTTTGTGTTTGCTGAAACACCGGGTTGAAGTACCACTACACCAATTTGTAATTCTAACCTATCCTGAGAGGAAATAATCCATAACCTTGAGTACCAGAAGGGGATTAAATTCCTTAAGAAAACACTGTGAATTCAGTGGGCTCGAATTGTTCTTTATTATTTCATTTACATTTATTTTATATATTATTTTATTTTCTCCGGAATTGTTTTACAAATCGGAGTACTACCATTAAATTCTGAACTCTGCGTGAGTTTTTATTGTCAAATTAACTTTACAATTATTATTTAAATATTTTATTTATATATCGCAAAATATAATAAGTAAGTAAAACCAAAATATAAACTTTGTATGATGTAAATACCGTCAAATAAAACTCAAAGGGGAAACCAGAAAGTAGGTGTTTTCATATACAATAAAGCTGCATATAATTAATTTGGCATTTCCTAAATCCCTACAAGAAAAGTTTAGTGCACTGAATTGCATCTTATCAAACACAAGAGAGCGAATATTCTATCTGAAAATGGGAATATGACACTGAAAATGGTTGTTTTATGGAGGTACAAATGAGCACGTAGGCTGAATCACAGCCGCATCTAATTTGTGGCAAAAGATAATAAACGATGAGGTCACGTGTGGTAAAAAATCCATTGATTGACTAAAATAGATTATCTCCGTTTCTGGAGTGTTCATAAAATCTAACGGCGCTACTTGGGGAACCACGGGCTGTTTGTGTGCTCAAACCAAAGGAAGAAAGAAACGTCCAACGATGAAAACGGTGGCTTGAGCTTCTCCATCCACACAGCAGCATGCAATATCAACCTTTTGAATAATTACGTCAGGTTAGAATACTACTACTTGAGTAGGGCCTACATTGATAATGACTAATAAGTTATCGCTAATCATATAAATGTCATGAATGGTTTAATATCACAAAATTTAAAAGATCGTTAATTATTGGAATTAGTTTAGAATTTCATTTATGTATCGTTTGGTTATTGATATTAACTAATATATAGGATAAACATATTTGAACCAAACGACCCTTAACCGTGGATAAAATATCATGGTATAGCCAGTTTTCACACCGGTCAACGAAAAATAGCCACCGCTTACCAAGTCAATAAAAAATAGTCATTATTTTGCTGCAACAAGGACTGGTCCCGTATAATATACGGGAGTTCGGTGCATTTGTGTACTAACTCCAACATATTATACTACACCGGTATACTTTGTTGACTCCCGTATAATATACGGGAGACTGAAGCATCTATGCCCCAAACTCTAGTAATTATACTGGACATTTATACTTGCTGGAACTCCCGTAAAATTTGCGGGAGTTCCAGCATAATTATGCTTGACCTCCCGTAAAATTTGCGGGAGTTCCAACATAGTTATCCTGGTTCAAGCATGCTTATGCTGGAATTCCCGTAAAATTTGCGGGCGTATTTTTTCGGATTTTAAACAGTATTTTCGCTCAAATTTAAAGTAGCTAAATTTTGATGACTTTTAAAATTTGGCTATTTTTCAACGACCAATGGTAAATCTGGCTATTTTTGAATTTCTCCCTTACCTATGGGATAAATAAGGATATGCGGTGGGCTGATTAATATGGGATCACTAACACTATTATTTAACTATATAATTTACACCAATATTAGCTAAAAGTCCTAACCAATACGGAATACATGCAATGCCAAAAATCTATTCTAGGATTAGATCCTTACCTCAATAATCAAACAACTCCCAAGACTATTGTAAAGAAAATTCTTTCATTAAAAACTTCGTATTAAATTAGACATGGATGTACAATATAATTATAGAAGATTATGTATAAATTAATTTTTCATCATTAACTACTAATCTCGAATTCAAGTCCTAAATTGAATTGCCCTCACCAATTCAAATGAGTTGGGGTTAAATAAAGGTATAGAATATTCATTATTTACTTTTTTTTAGTGGTATATAAAGAACTATCTGAATTACTTTTTTAATTAGTTGGATAAACTACTATTTGAATTTTAATACTTAAAAAAAAATTACGTGCAATCAAACGTCACACAAACTAGTGCATTTGTCTAGAGAAAATCTCTCCTTTTTTTTCTCTGGGTCCGTTACTTTGACCTTTGACTGAATCTGTATCACCCGTTTTCCGCTTTTACTATCTCCACAACGTGCACTCCACATACTCCCTATTTATACTCCTTGCTCCCCTGTTCACTCTTCCCCGCTCTCTGCAACTGCAACCCTAATTCACAATCTCTTCATCTTTCTCACTACTAATATACTATAATGGCGGACAACAAACAACGGCGGTCTTCTCCCGATGACCGGCGACAACCAAGTCGGTTACA
Source organism: Nicotiana noctiflora (assembly GCA_032618575.1). Classification (NCBI taxonomy): domain Eukaryota; kingdom Viridiplantae; phylum Streptophyta; class Magnoliopsida; order Solanales; family Solanaceae; genus Nicotiana; species Nicotiana noctiflora. The sequence goes on from JASVEL010013847.1 coordinate 121,492, forward strand.
ACGGCGAGCGCCGGCTTCTATACAAGTAAATCGCGCAACCGATTGGAATGTGGCGATACCGCTTCTATCGCCGCTGATAACTTCTCCGACTTCTCCCGAATCGGACAATTTAAAGGCGGCGATAAACTCGTTTTCCAGCTCAGCTCATAAGGACGAGGTGAGGAAAGAGCATTTGGAGAAGCCGATGATGGTTTTTAAGAAATGGCAGCATCCGGCGGCCCCGTTTTGCTACGAGCCGGCCCCGTTGGTGCCTTTTGTATGTACAGGAAGCACCGATAGACGATGAAAGTAAAATATCCGAATCTTAATCTTAGGTTGTAGCTGTCGATACAATCTGACGGACAATATTCCTTTTCACGATCTGTAATTTGCAGAAGGAATATAGAAGATGTAGTTTTAGCCTTTTAAAATATTAAACTCTGTTGATAACTGCTTTAGCTCTTTTTTTCCTTACAGTCAGTACAATTATTAATTTTTGGTTACTGATTATGAAGGATATTCTGAATTTCCATTGAGAAAACTCAAAATGAGACTGGGCAAATGTTGTTTTGCTACTATCTTTTAAGTAATATCCAGTTAATTTATGGACATTATGATTAATTCAGCATATACCTGCCGCCCCGCCCCGCCCCGCATAGGAATATTTTCTGTTTTCAAACCACCCCGCCCCGCCCCGCATAAACCCGCCCCGCCCCGCACCGCAAAGTAAAAAAAATTCATTTTTCATTTTTTACAAGTAGTTTCTCTTTTAAAAAAAACCTAAAAAAATTAATGATAACCTATTACCTTCTTTTCTAGGTAGTTTCACCTATGTCCATAATGTTTTCAATATTTTATGAAATTTCAATTGAATTTTTTTAATATTTTATAAAATTTCAATTGTATTATTTTATGGATCTATTAACATTATCAATAATGATCAGTCTGGTACATGTATCATGTATGATATATTTAAGTTAATTATTAGTATATACAAGAAAAAATCAAATTATTGAGAAATATGAATCAATCCTTAAAATAATTCATCTTTTACAAGGTGATATACACATACGTCATACGCAGATTGAGATGGTTAGGGAAGATCTACGATTACAAATATTTTTTAAGTTATATACTTATATGTTCATTTTCATATTAAACCGTTAAAAAGACATAAGAAATCTTTGGATTATGTTTATTCAAATTGTAATTAATTATTAAACATCAATTACGGTATGTCTTCTATTAATCCTGTTAGAAAATATTTTTTAGCATAGTAATTTGATTAGTAAGTTAATTATAATAATCAATTTTAAATATATCTTCTTAAAACTAGTATGCAATATTTCTACCGGATAGGCGAACCAATATTTTAATGCTCCAAAAATTGATAATATCCTAATATGTTGATAATGTATAACTAGGGTATATGATATTACCCACACATCTAAGCTTAAAAGAGCAAGAAAAGAGGAGATTAATGAATACAAAATTTAAAATTAAAATAAAGATATAAAAATAAGCAAGGGAAAGTTTATAAAACAGATTCTAATTAAGAAAAAAGATTGCAAAATGCATGAAAAGATTTAATCTTCTTTGACGAAAAGCAGCAAATATGCGATGCAAGTATTACACAAATGCGTAACCCGCAACCGCCCCGCAACCGCAATTAAATTTAAAAAATAATTCTTGAACCCGCCCCGCCCCGCCCCGCCCCGCATAAACTGAAAACCGCCCCGCCCCGCATAAGCTGAAAACCGCCCCGCCCCGCACCCGCCCCGCCCCGTTTGCCATTCCTACTTAGTTCTATGTCACTTTGAAAATTACTTTCATTAATTTATGATGTTTGATTTGTTTAGTGATTGAAAAATAATGTTATAAAAATTTGTATTCGCAATATGTATGTTTCTTAACCAAACAAATAAGCCTGAACAATTAAGACCCTCTTTCCTTCCGAGACATTTCTATGAATGGCAAACGGTGCGGGACGGGGCGATTTTTCAGCATTCGCGGGGCGGGTTATATTATTTGCGGGGCGGACGGGCATAATTTTTTTAAAAAAATTTAATGCGGGGCGGTGCGGGTCGCGCGTTGCCATGAGTTGTTCAATTGATTATTTTCTTAGTATATAAATTTTTATATCATCATACTAAGATTATCTATATATAATAACAGATAACATAAAAATACAATAAATAAATATGATATAATTGATTAAAATGCAAAGATAATATAATAATATTTACACCGTCAATGTACACAATCCTTACAAAATTAGTACAAGAATTAAATAAGAAAATGGAAATTTGCACATACGCTAACATGTGTGAACTTACAAATGTATGTTAACTGAATTGCTATGCAGTTAAACTTAAAGCAAACGTGTATATTTTCAAATCAATTTCGTTTGGGTGAGATATATAATTTCGAATTATAATACTATGATAATTATTCTACAAATTTATCACCCAAAACATACACCCTCGTTATACCAATTCACTAGGCAACTTGTGATGAACAGACAATGGAATATTACCTAACAATATCTAATACAAATATAAAAAATTACTTGGTTTACTAGATCGGATTAAAAAAAATTAAAAATATATATATACTGGGCGGGGCGGGACGGTTTTTCGCGGGACAGGATGAGGCAGTGCGATTAAAATTAAAAAAATTTGTTTTGCGGGACGGTGCAGGACGAATTGGAATCTTCGCAGTGTGCGCGGGTGTACCCCGCAACCGCCCCGCCTTGAACCGTTTGTCATCCATAGACATTTCTGACCAGGATAAAAGGTTAAACTAAAGAAGGAAGACAGCTCTTGAATTGACAGGTGGAGGAGCATCCTTTTTCCATTGCAGAACCCGAAGTCGAAAGTGGAAGAGAAACACTGCCACTGCTCTAATCCACGAATTTTCTAATCCAAATATATGTAACCGCAACAGCACAGGAAAATGTAATTATCACTGAATAAGCGGAAAAGGGCCATAATTACCGAGCTGGCAACCGAAATAATGTTGAAAAACACAAAAAATACCAAAATAAACCAAAAAAAAAAAAAATACATAATTAACCATTTCGCAGTATAAAACTGCGAAATGTACAAACGTCCGTTTGTACATTTCGCAGTTTTATACTGCGAAATGTATTAAAAATTTTTTTTTTTTTAGAAAAATAGGCCGTTACAGTTAATGAATAAAAAAATTTTTTTTTTTAAAAAATAAAGCATTTCGCAGTTTTATACTGCGAAATGCCTAGTCTTGTTATATCCGCCCGCCCCTTCCTTCCTCTCCTCCACTCTCAAACTTCAAATTCTTCCAAATTCCCCTCGGCCCCCCCTCAAATTCCCTTCAAATTTTTGCCAAAATTTTGATTTCGAAGTCCCACCCGTCCCCTTCAAGTGCAATATAAGTGGGGCCCACCCGAAGATACTGTTGGACACGAATTCGGTAACAAAATTTCAGTTTTACAACTTTAATTTGAGGTATTTGAATAAATTTTATTTTATAATTTATTAGAAAATATGTTAATGTTGGTATATTTATTGTTTTAGTATTACATTAATATGTTATTGTATATCATGTTAGCGTAGAGCCTGTTAGCGTAGAGCCTGTTAGCGTAGAGCCTGTTAGCGTAGAGCCTTGTAGCGTAGAGCCTTATTTAATTTTAGCGTAGTCTTTTAGTATGAAAATATTAAAATTGAGATTTATAATAATTAATCATTAATATGTGGTCCCGGGCCTCAAAAATCAAGCCCGGAACCTTTAAACAACCGTTATATGAAATTATACGTAATTTAATTAATTAAGTTAACAAAATTATGAAAATATTAAAATTGAGATTTATAATAATTAATCATTAATATGTGGTCCCGGGCCTCAAAAATCAAGCCCGGAACCTTTAAACAACCGTTATATGAAATTATACGTAATTTAATTAATTAAGTTAACAAAATTATGAAAATATTAAAATTGAGATTTATAATAATTAATCATTAATATGTGGTCCCGGGCCTCAAAAATCAAGCCTGGAACCTTTAAACAACCGTTATATGAAATTATACGTAATTTAATTAATTAAGTTAACAAAATTATGAAAATATTAAAATTGAGATTTATAATAATTAATCATTAATATGTGGTCCCGGGCCTCAAAAATCAAGCCTGGAACCTTTAAACAACCGTTATATGAAATTATACGTAATTTAATTAATTAAGTTAACAAAATTATGAAAATATTAAAATTGAGATTTATAATAATTAATCATTAATATGTGGTCCCGGCCTCAAAAATCAAGCCTGGAACCTTTAAACAACCGTTATATGAAATTATACGTAATTTAATTAATTAAGTTAACAAAATTATGAAAATATTAAAATTGAGATTTATAATAATTAATCATTAATATGTGGTCCCGGGCCTCAAAAATCAAGCCTGGAACCTTTAAACAACCGTTATATGAAATTATACGTAATTTAATTAATTAAGTTAACAAAATTATGAAAATATTAAAATTGATATTTATAATAATTAATCATTAATATGTGGTCCCGGTCCTCAAAAATCAAGCCTGGAACCTTTAAACAACCGTTATATGAAATTATACGTAATTTAATTAATTAAGTTAACAAAATTATGAAAATATTAAAATTGAGATTTATAATAATTAATCATTAATATGTGGTCCCGGGCCTCAAAAATCAAGCCCGGAACCTTTAAACAACCGTTATATGAAATTATACGTAATTTAATTAATTAAGTTAACAAAATTATGAAAATATTAAAATTGAGATTTATAATAATTAATCATTAATATGTGGTCCCGGGCCTCAAAAATCAAGCCCGGAACCTTTAAACAACCGTTATATGAAATTATACGTAATTTAATTAATTAAGTTAACAAAATTATGAAAATATTAAAATTGAGATTTATAATAATTAATCATTAATATGTGGTCCCGGGCCTCAAAAATCAAGCCCGGAACCTTTAAACAACCGTTATATGAAATTATACGTAATTTAATTAATTAAGTTAACAAAATTATGAAAATATTAAAATTGATATTTATAATAATTAATCATTAATATGTGGTCCCGGTCCTCAAAAATCAAGCCCGGAACCTTTAAACAACCGTTATATGAAATTATACGTAATTTAATTAATTAAGTTAACAAAATTATGAAAATATTAAAATTGAGATTTATAATAATTAATCATTAATATGTGGTCCCGAGCCTCAAAAATCAAGCCCGGAACCTTTAAACAACCGTTATATGAAATTATACGTAATTTAATTAATTAAGTTAACAAAATTATGAAAATATTAAAATTGAGATTTATAATAATTAATCATTAATATGTGGTCCCGAGCCTCAAAAATCAAGCCCTGGAACCTTTAAACAACCGTTATATTAAATTATACGTAATTTAATTAATTAAGTTAACAAAATTATGAAAATATAAAATTTTTCTATGTAATAATTAATTTTTCTTATTTATAGTACACGACATGGCATCTCGTCAACTTGCACACCCTGGACCTTTGGCAGCAGGATTATTAGTACTGCAGGGTGACCATAGATCTGAGTCTATTTGGCACGGCCATCTAGCTCTTCAGACTATACGCCCCAGGAGGCCGGACGATCTGTGGGAGTTTTTGGCGCAACATCCATTTCATCCACGAGTAGTAGACCTTCTACAGCAGACCGGCTTGTACAGCATATTTGAGCTGGGACGGATGCAGCTTGACTGGTCGCTCATCACAGCGTTGATAGAGCGGTGGCGACCAGAGACGCATACATTTCACCTGCCTACTGGAGAGGCTACGATCACTCTCCAGGATGTGCAGGTGTTGTATGGATTGCGCATTGAGGGCCGCGCATTGACAGTGCCCCAGGAGTGGAGACGGATGACCCGCGCACAGCTGGCGGATGCGATGGCACGGATGACAGGTTTGCACCCGGAGGGCAACGTTGGTGGTAGTGGTCTCCAGATATCCGTCATTAGAGATTTCATGGCGGAGTTGCATCCACAGTTCACGCAGGAGACAGAGGAGCTGTGGATTATCCGTTTCTCTCGGATGGCATTACTCATGCTATTTGGGTGTGTCTTGTTTCCCAACACGTCGGGGAACAAGATATCGATGCGGTTTCTCCAGCCTCCGGAGGATATGGAGCAGGTGCATCAGTACAGTTGGGCAGCTGCTGTTCTGGCGTATCTCTACAGGAGCATGTGCCGGGCTAGCATCGGTGCAGCTATTGATATTGGTGGTTTTTTGCCACTACTGCAGGTGAAAAATACTTTCAAAATTAATTAAGCACAAATTATATATTTTAAAATGACTCATAATTTACATCAATATTTTTTGTTAGGTTTGGGCGTGGCAGCGTATCATGCCACTACAGCCACCTCTGCCGGCACAGGACTATCCGCCCCTCCCGCTAGCTGTGAGATGGATTCTCCGGCGGGGGAATTACCGAGGAGTGGATGTGCACCACAATCTCCCCCTTATTAGGGATCAGTTGGATATGTTGCATACTGGACAGGTAAACATTTACATAAAGTTGGTTGTTTTAAATGTAGTTGTACCTTGCATACTAATTTATTGTTATTTGTTGTAGTTCATCTGGATGCCGTACACTGATGAGCTACTTGCGCACCTACCTGCTATTTGCTCGGCGACTGGCTCATATGGAGCAGCTCCGTCCCATTGATATTCTGGGAATTTGTTGAGTATCATGCGACGGAGCGTGTGCTTCATCAGTTTGGTCGTCATCAGCCGGTACCGAGTGATCCCTCCTGGGACCCTACTCATTATCAGCGTGACGACCGTCACAACATGAGCCGGGATTATGCAGCGTGGCTGCGTGACCAGGTAGTCCATTGGGAGGAGCGAGCTCAGCGCATCCCGCCACCGCCGACACCGTACCAGGAGGCTAGTATTGCGATTTATGAGGCCTGGTACAGACGTCACACCCGGAAGTATGTCGGGAACCCCAACCACATGGTTGACGGCCGGTACAGACCGTATGCCGGACGACACGAGTCACTGGTATGTTATTTTGACTTATTAATATCATATAATTATGGCATAGAGTAATTTACTTACTAATTGACTTATTTCACAGGTTAGTTGGTTTCACCGGGTCTACCAGTCTAGTGTAGATATCCAGCAGTGTGAAGACAACCCTAGACTGGTTGAGTATGGACAGACGGTTGCCCACATGTGTCGTTTGGGACTGGAAGAGGCGAAGGAGGGCAATAGGTTAGATGATGAGCCCGATTATATGGATCCAGACGCGTACCAGAGGGGTAGGCCAGTCCCCCGTGCAGGGGCTAGGGCTCGCAAGGGACGACGACGACGTGCACGGCGAGGGGGTGTTGAGGAGCCGGTCGACCCACCTGCAGGGTTTGGAGCTGGGGGGTTTGGAGATGAGCAGGAGGGTTATGTGCCTCATCCAGCTGACCCTTCCAGCAGCATGCAGCGGGATTTTATGACCTATCCAGCTGACCCTTCCAGCAGCATGCAGCGGGGTTTTATGACGCATCCAGGTGACCCTTCCAGCAGCATGCAGCGGCGTTTTATGACGCATCCAGGTGACCCTTCCAGCAGCATGCCCTCATACGACCCTGGCAGCAGTATGCCCTCATACGACCTTCAGTTGTCATTGCCAGCGACACAGATGACCCCATCCGGACCATTGCAGATTATGGGTACCTTTGACGGGGATGTACATGAGTACTTCGCTGGCACATCTACTGCAGGTGAGCATCGGCCGACCCGTGACGTGGATGGCGGTCGTAGGTTGAGTTATACATCGTCCCCTGCATTTGATGCGGTATGTTTGTATTACTTTTGTTTTTCAATTCTACATTATTTTACTTTCGATGCAATAAATTCATTACATCTGTTTTTATGCAGTCTTCATCTCAGACCATGTTTGACCATACTACATGCGATGATGAGCTGACCATCGATGAATATACGCAGGACCTCGACGAGACCATTGTGAGAGAAATAATTTGTTAACCATAATAATTTAAATACCTCTCATATTTTATCTAACATTACTTATTTTTTATAGGTTGGTGCCGGCCCAACGGCCTATTCCTCCGACCCTGCAAGTTGTGTTGTAGATGCCGCTGCACATCCTCCCATAAAAAGGCGGCTTGACGATGATGATCCAGATAGTGTGCCAGACCGACAGGGGATGCGGCTTAGGCCAGCAGCAAATTTGAGGCACAAAGCATGCGGCACTCATTGATTTCATTATGTATATACACTTGTGTAAATAATATTTATTCTGAATAAATAAATATTTTTTGATTTCATTAATGTATACATACAAACATAGCATTAATAGTAGAAACAACACTTCCAATTCAAATATAACTAAAGCAATAAATAGAACAATGAGCCAAATATCTATAAACAACACTTCCAATTCAAATATAACTAAAGCAATAAATAGAACAATGAGCCAAATATCTATATATAAAATAGAACACAAACATAACATTCCAATAAAACTTACAACATAATATTCCCATAAAACTTAAAATTGTTCAATACAAACACAAACATACTATTACAGTTAAAATGAAATGACACTTAAACGAGAGTAAAATCAAGTAGACGTTCTATGAGCTTCCATTTATTCTGCGTTCTAGCCACTTAAATTGTTCTAGCAATCGTTCTTGTTCGTCTTCTAACTCTTTTACTCTCGCCTTAAGCTCCGCAATTTCCTGTTTATTTTTTTGGTTTTCTCCCATAGCTGATGCCAATTTCCATTCTGCTCTTAGTTTTTTATTTTTTTCTTCCCTCACCTCGTCCCTGAGTTGTATCCTTCTTATATTGCTATTGTAGTTGCTTTCTGCTTGCGCTAACCACATATTATGCAGATTAAGCATTCGTTCTCTGTAGTTTGCTTGGAGACACTGTTCCTCAGCCCATTCATTGAACTCACACATTGGCTCATTCGGATTTTTGTAGCAATCCATCCGGTTCATGCACATCCAGTAGTGGCGTCCAACATCATCACCTTCCCAACATGTTTGTTGCACACATTTTTTTCCACATTAACACACTGGTGTTCCATATTGAGCCATTTAAAATATTGCACAGTAACACACTTTGAAAATATGAAACGTTCGCAAGAAATATTTGCGCTATGTAAGATTTTAAGCACATGTAATGACGGTAATGAGCCCCGTATTTATAGGCAACATAAACATAAATCGTTATATAATACTACGATTTGCATTTCGTAGTATTAAACTACGAATTACAAAAAAATGCAGCTTTTTCGTAAGAAGTGACAACTTTTTGTAAAGTACGAATTACAAAAAAATGCAGCTTTTTCGTAAGAAGTGACAACTTTACATTTCGTAGTATTGAACTACGAATTACATTTCGTAGTATTGAACTACGAATTACATTTCGTAGTATTGAACTACGAATTACATTTCGTAGTATTGAACTACGAATTACTAGGACACTAAAAATCACATAATTTTAAGGTTTTTTCAAATAAAAGGACAAATTTATATTTGTAGTATTGATCTACGAATTACATGGACGAAATGACATAGATATGACTATTCACATGCTGTTCATAACTTCACTTTTCGTATTATTATACACTATTTAAAAGTGCACAACATCACATTAAGAAAATTACAACAACATACGTAATTTGAAGAATAATTTTATTTCAAATGCACAAAAGGTACTACATACATATATTACAACTAATAATACAAAAATAAGGAACTAATGTTATGGTTGATAGTTGGGTACATTGGACGAACTTGCACCTGAAGGACATTTACGGCGGTCATGTCCAGTTTGGGAGCATATGCTACATTTACGTGCATAAACAGACTCACCAACATCCATTTGGTTTGGTATACGTGTTCTCTTTTGTACTCTCAACTTGCGCAAGTACTCCTTGTTACATACCAACTTAAAAGGTTCCGTCGGCCAATAATGCTCGGCACCTAAAGGATGCAACTTCCCACTATACGTGTCTACGTATGCTGCAACACCGTAGTGCCTATCAATGTAGTTTGTTGCCCCATAGCCAACTTGTTGAAAGCACTTCAATGCATGTGGGCACGGCATGTGGTAGATGGTCCATTTCCCACACGAACATAACCTTCTACTTTCATTCACCGTGTGTACATTATTCCCACGGTGTGCACGATTACTTGTCTTAACTTCGAAAACACCTTGTTCATTGTCGTACTGAAGATAAGAATGCCACTGTGCTCGCTTCCTGTACTTTTCGAATCTTTCCATGGGTTTTGGCATAAATTCAACACCTCTATCAAACAATGACGATGCAGCTGCATGCCTTTCAACAAATCTGTCTGCACTCTGTTTGAAAGTCATGCGGACCATGGCAGTGACAGGCAGTCCACGGGCAGATTTCAACAAGCCATTAAATGACTCCGACACATTCGTGGTGAGGGCTCCCCATCGTATGCCACCATCAGCATGCAATGTCCACATTTGAGTGTCATGTTGCATCAACCAACTATAGGCTCGTGGTTCCAACTGCCGGATTGCTTCCATGCACCTATTGAATTTACATAGTTGGTGCTCAGTTGCAGCCATCCACATTAAGTCATGCAACGCCTTGTCAGGAAATCTCTTTTGAAAATTGGCCTTTAGGTGCCTCACACGGTAACGGTGGTATGCATGCGGTGCCTGCCATTCAGGCAAGTGACGTACAGAACTTAAAATACCACCATGCCGATCAGAAATTAGACAAATACATGAACGCTGTTTCACAACGTGTTGCTTCAAGTGGTTCAAGAATTGCGTCCACGTCTCTTCACTTTCGTTCGCACAAATGGCAAAAGCAAGTGGAAATATTTGGCCATTGGCATCTATAGCAACTGCAATCAAAAGCTTAATATCATACTTTCCATAGACATGAGTACCGTCTACGGAAATTACAGGACGACAATGCACAAAACCATCTATTGCTGGTTTAAATGACCAAAATACATAGTTGAATATAAATTCCGGACCGCCAGGACTTCGCTCGCGCCTCCATTCAACAATAGTACCGGGGTTAAATTGTTGCAGTGCAGCCATGTACCTGGGAAGATTTGAAAAGGACTTATCCCAATCGCCATAAATTAGTTCAAAGGCACGTTTGCGACCGAGATATGCCTTTCTTTTACTTATAGTACAACCATACTCCTTGTGGACAGCTGTAATACACTCTTTAATCTTAAATCTAATAGACACTTCCAAAAATGGAACCAAGACAAGAGAAATCAAGTCAACATCCAGGTTGAAGTGGTTCTCATTGAATGTGTCCATTTCACATCTATGATCGCTAATAAATTTACCAATTTTCCACAAACCAGATTTTTTCTTTGTAGCACGAAGCATCCAATGACAGCCCAAGAACCACCGGCGACATACAACCTTGTATTTATCCCTAGTTGACTCATTTATCGTCATCTCACGAGACTCCCTTATGGTATAGATTTTTACAGCCCTAACTAGGCGAGCTTTGTCAGGGAAATACATGCCCTTTGTAACAACACCCGGTCTACATTCATCCCACATCTTCGATCGTAATTCATCATAATCCCTTGTCAATGCATCAACATTAGGCATGGCAGGCAAATTATCCAAGTATGGAATATTTCTCTCATGAAAAGGCACGTGGGATTCATACACTCTTCGTCTAACCGGGAGGGGGGGGGAGGAGGAACATGCTCCCTAGTCAAATCAGGCTCCACATTCACTTCCTCCTCCTCATCGTCACCCTCCACATCATCACCCTCCTCACGGAAGGGTGTCTCATCACCAGACTCATCCGCATTGTTATCGTAATCACTATCATCCTCCTGACTCTGCGCATCTGCTAAGTCACGAGTAAAAACATCGTGTACGGGCAACTTTGTTAGTCCAGGAGCTTCTAGAAGCTCGTTTTCACTGCATATAACCAACAAAAATTTAAGTATCCTAATAGTATTTTCTTGAAATTTAAATGTACATATCACTACATCACTATACTTACAACTCGTATTGTCTTGAAGTCTCATGCTGGCTTTCTTGAGGTTGCTGATAACTACCAGAGGGACCACCGTGCTCCAATACTGCAGATTTTTGCAAATTCCAACTAGGGACGTGGTCATAATTTGTCAAATTCAATTCCGGACGATACACCCTATGAAAATTACAACTATAAATACAAATCCAAATAAAACATAAAGAAAAAGATTTCACTAAATTTAAGTTTACCGGTCGTCTTCTTCATTATACGAAGTAGTAACATTATTTTCTGGCTCCTCATTCGCCCGTGGTGACAAATTCAAATCAAGAGAACCTCTTCCATCTCCAACCTGTCCGCCTAATGCTCCTCCAAAATAACCATCCGATGAATGTGGGTTATCACTTATACGCACTCCCTCATTACTACTAAGGTCTTCAACCTTGACATACATTTCTAATAATTTTATTACAATGTATTCTCTATATTCGTCCGAACCCGCAAAAAATCTCTAAGACTTTCATCATCGTCAATGTTAAACTCCGAATAATAAGCAAACCCATGCGGAGTCACTGAATAAGGAAATCTTCCGGTTACTTTAATGCTAACCGAACGCCTTCGCTCACTCATTTTTTTACGTAACAACGATACCAAAGTATTGTATTGCATATTAAGCTGCAATTTAACATGACACTGTGGAGGAGAGCTATACCTCACTGAGTTATTATCCACAATAACCTCACCCCCCAATACAATGAAACCCTCATTTTGGCAACTTGAGACATTATAAATAATGGATTGATAAGGAGAAGAGAGAAAAACCGAATTTTGTGTTGATATAGTTTTGACGAAGTTCAGTCGTCTATAAATAAGAAAATTTTGAGAATCAAATTCGCACTACAAAACTACGAATTATGATTTTTAATTAAAAAGTGGGCCCATTTGCAGCCTATTTCGCAGTTTTGTACTGCGAAATAGCCTATTTCGCAGTACAATACTGCGAAATAGGCCACTTTTGAAAACACGGCCATTTTTTAAAAATAAAAAATAAAAAATGACATTTCGCAGTATAAAACTGCGAATTGCACTAACGTCCGTTAGTGCAATTCGCAGTTTTATACTGCGAAATAGGTAATTGTGTATTTTTTTTTTTTTGGTTTATTTTGATATTTTTTGTTGTTTTGAACATTATTTCAGTTCCGGACCCCATAATTACCCTCGTCCTTACTCAGCGCCACACTTTTCCTCCGTTAAAAGATTAGCTGTTTTATGACTCTGCTGTTACTGAAATGGAGTATATTTGTCCTTACTTTCAAATACAATTAACGGAATCTAAAACAAACAGAAAAAAATACAATCTTTTAACGGAAAAGGACAAAAGTTCTCTCTTCGCATTGTTCAGGGACAATTTTGCCCCCTTCAGTTTTCTTTAGAAAAAATCTGACTAATGCCTTTTTGGTCGCCTTAATTAATACTTATTCTATACTAAGATTATTTGGTTAGAACGATATTTAAATTGATTTTCTTTCCTAAATTCTAAGTACCCATCTACTGTTTGTTGTGTGTTTGTGCTCACAAACCTATACGAATTGGTTTTTGTATTTTAATTTAAGAAAAATATTAATTGGTATTTATATTTATCACATAGTATGAATTTTATGTTCTATCTACTCTTACATCAATGAAAACAAAGAATTTGAATTTCAAATTAACATTTACTAAATTAATATATTTTGACTTCTGTCAATTTATAACATATCTATTGTGAAGAAATGAGGAAGACTGAATTAAGCGACGTAAAAAACCCCAAATGCTAATTTGACTAATCAGTCCCTCGTAGTTTATATCTTGGACCATTCTTTTCACTGCGTTCTATTATATTACTTATTTGTCTTTTTTTTTCTTTTTTTTCTGCATACAATAATTACATTATGTGACTTTTAGAAGTTTTGAAATTTTTTTACCATTAACTGATTAAGGTTGCAAATGAATAAACGAGTACTAGCTAACTAAAAGGAGCTAAAATTCCCCCCTAAACTATGTGGAAAGGACACTTATGCCCTTTTTCCATTAGAAATTTGAATTTATCTTATTTTATTAAAGATTCCGTTAACTGATTTTGAGAATTAGGCAAATTTGACCCTCTTTTATAACGGCAGGGACATAAAACAAACGGAGAGCAAATGTTGCCCTGAGCGAAAAAGTAGAGAGGCAGTTATGCCCTTTTCCGTTGAATAAAAGGTTGAATGGAGATAAGAGATGCTCACTACTGATAAAGAAACATAACAATAAAAGGGATTTTTTTGGAATTCTATAAATAAATCGACACTGAGTATATTGAAAAAATTACTATCCCTCTCCAAAATAAGTAATTTTTTGAATGTTTTCACGCATATTAAGGAATTTACCTTTTAGCATTTAGCAATTGAATTAATTATATTAACTTTTACTATCTCACATAAACACTTCCAAAACATATTCCAACACCATTAACTTCAAGGATAATGTAGGGAAAAAATAATTAATTTATTTTTGAAATCCAAAAAAATTAATTATTTTGGATCACAAAAAAAAATAAAAAATTACTTATTTTGGACCGGAGGGATACTAATATACTATTCTTATGGACCGCTGTTCAATTGATTGTTCTCGAAAGCATAAAATTTGTATGCTCGTGCGTTCTCACAAACAACACGACAGAATATTCAACCCAAAGCGAACTGCAAATACGTGAAATTTTTTTATTTGTGTCACATAACTATGAATTGCAAATAAGTGAAAAATTTATTTTGTGTCTTATATAATTGATACTAGTCTGTGAAATCTCTTTTTTATCTTATAACTTTGTGATCTCATATTTTTGCGAATTCAAATGTATAAGATATAAGCCCCATAAATGTGTGAGATAAAAAGATGCACCACACAATTAATATTAGTTATGTGAGACACACCATAAATAAGGCTGCAAAACATATTCAATTAAAGGGTGTGTTTGTTACGAAAGAAAATATTTCCTTGGAAAATGTTTTCTAGGAAAATATTTTCCATTTTCATGGAAATGAATGGTTTTATCAATTATTCTTCTAAACTAGATGATGCAACCGTGCGATGCACGGGCCCAATTGTTATTTCTTTTTTTCTTCTTATTTTCATCCTTTTAATATTTCTTGGTCCATTGTTAATTATATACTTTATACGCCTTTAGGGAAAAGAAGAAAGAGAATAGGTTTTTCTATAATAACGTATAGAACCACGATGACATGTATTGTTATTAATCTTTTGTATTATGTGCATTTTAATTTTTCTGAAATCGTATTGCTATACCAATCACTTTGAAACACTTGTCGAGTTTAATGCTTTATTATACATTGATTAGATAATAATTCAAGTAGAATTTAAATTATTTCTACATAGGACTTCTTTTATTTTAATATATATTTTTTACATCACTAAGCCTTAAGTTAATTATTATTAAATAGTAATTAAAAAGTCAGTTGAGAAATAATTCGTTATATATATATATATATTTTTTTTAAAAAATTGAATGATATATAGTTTTATTCTTTTAGTATTTTCAGTGTGTTAATGCATTATCTTTTTCTTTTTTACTAATCATAATTTAAATACTAATATTATTCCAAAATAGTTGATGAAAGGGTATTTTATGGTTCTTTTAAATAATAATCGTGATTTTAATTATTAAGAATTTTAACGAGAAACTTTGTGATTTCTTCTAGTTGAATGACATAATATTATAAATAAATTAATACTCCGACCACTCTATATACTAATCAAATCGACCGTAAATTGAAATATTAAAGTTTTTTTTAGTTTCATTCGATATGATTGAGATACTGTTTAGGGTATACTGCAATCATCATCACAATAGTAGTATTTGTTGAGACTATTTTTAAAATATTAATTGTATATTTATCTATTTTGAAATTTTTATAATGTTGAATTCTAATTGAATATAGTATGTACTCAACTAACTTTGATCATAGAGGGAGAAGTATAATACTGTATGACGATACTCTCACACTTCTTAATATATAAAGATTTTTAAAATAATAATTTAAAAAAGTAGTTGTCTTAATTTTTACTTCAGATATTCTCAACTCATATTTTTAGAGAGGGGATAATTATTATAATTTTTTATATTCTATAATCAAAAAGGGAACTTGAAACTATATTTTATTCTTAAATAAAACATTTTCTGAATTTTATGAAGTATTCCAATTGAAATTTGTATAAAATGATATCAATTGATAATGATATAATAACATTTTAATGTAAATCTACATATAGTATCATTATAAATTAATACTCCGACCACTCTATATACTAATCAAATCGACCGTAAATTGAAATATTAAAGTTTTTTCTAGTTTCATTCGATATGATTGAGATACTGTTTAGGGTATAATGCAATCATCATCACAATAGTAGTATTTGTTGAGATTATTTTTAAAATATTAATTGTATATTTATCTATTTTGAAATTTTTATAATGTTGAATTCTAATTGAATATAGTATGTACTCAACTAACTTCGATCATAGAGGGAGAAGTATAATACTGTATGACGATAATTCTCATACTTCTTAATATATAAAGATTTTTAAAATAATAATTTCAAAAATTAGTTGTCTTAATTTTTACTTCAGATATTCTCAACTCATATTTTTAGAGAGGGGATAATTATTATAATTTTTATATTCTATAATAAAAAAAGGAACTTGAAACTATATTTTATTCTTAAATAAAATATTTTCTGAATTTTATGAAGTATTCCAATTGAAATTTGTATAAAATGATATCAATTGATAATGATATAATAACATTTTAATGTAAATCTACATATAGTATCATTAATTTTTTTTAATGAAATATTCTTTACTAAAATAGTTAATAAATAATTAATATTTCTTAGAAAATAATAGAATTGTCATATATAAATGTATGTGACCTTAGTATTTTTAATCGGGCGAACATTTGAATTATAAATTATCAAATAATTATTCTAGTTAAAAGTACTTGTTGAAAAAAATAATAATAACAATCAAGTAATGCATTTAATAAAGATAGTAAAGGTTGAATGAAAAGTGGGGTCCAACTAAAGAATTTAATAGCTTATGGGCACGTTAGTTTTGGTTTTTTTCGGTTATTAAGAACTCACAAATAAAATTTTGAGCCTAGTATACAAACAAATAATGCACTAATATATTTAAAATGACCATTATACCCTTGGTCAACCACCTCTTCTCTTTTCTATATAATAGAAAAATTCAAACAAACTCAAAGGACCTGATATGCTGCTTTATTTTTTTATGCAAAACTAAAAAGTTGAAATTAGCGCTCTATAACTTAAAAAAAATATTCTTTTTTCTTGTCGAAGAAAGTACTATTTCTACAACATGAAAATAAAGTACTCATTTTGTCGAAATGAAAGAAAATACTTTTTCTACAACATGAAAAGAAAATACTCATTTGTTAAATGAAAGAAAATATTTTCTGCATCATGAAAAAAGAAATATTCCTTTTGTTGAAATAAAAGAAAATATTTTTTACTACATCATTTTGTTGAAATAAAAGAAAATATTTTTTTACATCATAAAAAGAAAGCATTTTTTGGTTAAGATGAAAAAAATAAATATATTAACAACCACAACCCAGTAAGATCTCACTAGTGGGGTCTGCTGAGGCTAGTGTGTACCCAGACATTATCCCTACCCCGAAGGAGTAAAGAGACTGTTTCCTGAAGACCCTCGACCCAAGAAAATAAAAAGACAAAAGGAGACAATATTAGTATCACCACAAAGTCATAAGAAAAATAGTAACAACATTATATCTAGAAGAAAGATGCAAACAAAAGCGACATCTAGTAAATAGGTCCTGCACAGAAAAATAAAATAGTAAGACACAACATTGCCACTAGCTATCTTAGACAAAAATCTTACCAGACTAGCTCACAAAGGTACGAAGTAAGACAAGACTCAACTATCGTCTCATAACCTACAACCCTAATACTCGACCTCCACATCTTCTTATCAAGTGTCATGCCCCCGAAAATCAGAAGGCTCGCCATATCCTGCCTGATCACCTCTTCGAATACTTCTTAGGCCCCCTTCCTCTTCTTGTGCCGTCCACAACCAATCGCTCACACCTCTTTACCGGAGCGTCTGGGCTTCCCCTCTGAACATGCCCGTACTATTTGAGTTGCTTCTCGCATCTTGTCATTAATGGGAGCCACGTGCACTTTCTCCCGAATATCATCATTCATAATATTATCCATCCTAGTGTGCCGACACATCCACATCAACATCCTTATTTCAGCTATTTTTATCTTCTGAATATGTGAGTTCTTAACAAGCCAACACTCAGCCCTATACACCGGTCTAACCACCGCTTTATAGAACTTACCTTTGAGTATCGGTGATGCTCTCTTGTCAGACAGAACTCCAGATGCTAACCTCCACTTTATCCATCATATCCCAATACGGTGTGTGACATCCTCGTCGATCTTCTCCCCCCTCTGGATGACAGACCCAAAATACTTGAAGCTGCCTGAAAAAAGAAAAATTATATCATAAAAATAAAATACTCATTTGTTGAAATAAAAAAAAAACTACTCTATCTATAACATAAAAAAAGAAATTACTATCAATAATATTTCTATTTAGGATGGAGGTGGGGCAAGTGTGGAGTAGGATAGGGGTAGGTATAGTTGGGTGGGGTCGGGGTGTGGGAATGGAAAATGGGAGGAAGATTGGAAAAGAGTTTCGAAAAATATTTTTCCTAGGGAAAATATTTTTCTCTAATAAAAGAAAAATAAATTTGCAGAGGAAAATATTTTTCAAACCCAAAGTCTTTAATGTTTCATTTTGACAGAATTCAAAAGTTTAAAAATAAATATACTCTAAAAAGGGTGCTAACCCGCATGCCTTGTGGTTCAGAATATTATGTAATCCAGTTTTCCAAGTAACTACACGTCAATTTTGTTTAGTTAATCTACGCCTAGGGCTGATTCTATTCCACATGTTGTGTCTTTCATCTCACAGTTTTTGAGATGATAGCTACCTAAGTTTTTTTTACAAATTTTAAACTCATAGCAGTAGATTATCTGAATTTACTACGTAAAATATGAAATTACAAAACATAACTAGCTCCATGACTACGTAAGTTATTCTAACGTGTGAAATTAATCGCTATCAAGTCTGGTTATGAACAAATTATTCGAAAGCCTATTGTTTAACTTTGACTAAAGTGTCGTTTGTTTGTGCATTTGACTTGAAATAACGAGGTTACGGTTTGCAACTTCTTGATTGTTAATTTGTGAAATTGGAGTAAATTTGATCATTGATAAGTATGCATCTTTTGTTTTGATAAGTTATGCATCTTTTATTTTGATGATTTGATAAACTTCACGATAAAATTAAATAAGGAACCTGATACAATTAGTTTCGTAGCGTTCAGAGTAACTAGTCAGTTGTCTGGTTCAATTCTCAAAGAAATCAAACAAATGAACAGTAGAGGGATTAGATAGGGATCAGTTCTGCTAGTCATCATGCAATCAACTCTATAGCTGTAAAAGCTGTTGCATTGTATCGTCTAGCAGTAGCTCAGATAGCAACACAGTTGTATCTTGCTAAGGCCAAACTAAAGGACGCTCTCTTGCATCATTTCTCATGACCTCACAATTATATTATCAATATGATGCAAGAGGTTTCACTTAGCACTTGTAAATCCAAAAATCATATTCTCTCAAGTGCTAGCCACCACCTCTATTAAGGAAACAGCTGGTACAACCTTGAGGACCAAATTCAGAGATTGAAATATCTTAAGTCCTTAGGTTTGTTGATTTTTTGTTATTTTATTGTTCACCTATAAACCTACACTACTTTCAAGAAGTGACTTTGACAGATTTCAACCATTATTTGATTTGGTGTCTTGACTAAAGTTAGTCAGGATTTGTTGCTTTATAATGGAGTATTTCAAGGGCTTATAATAGAGATATTATAAGGGGTGAGAGATCAAGAGTTTAATTCCTAGATTGCAATTGGCTGTAATATGAAGTTTGCTCGATTTAGTAGAGTTGAAATCCTACTATGGTAGGTTGTGTTTTTTAATCCCTTGAGCAAGGAGTTATTCACATAATTATCGTGTATACTTTATTTACTACTTATTTACTGTGAAAATAGATAGAGAACTTGGGTTCCCTATACTATTTTGTTTTACTTTCTGCTTATTTACTTTGAGAACTGATAGAGAACCTAGTTCTCTATATTGTTTGATAGACTCCTAGTTTGTATCAGTTGGTATTAGAGCATATTCTTTCTAAAATGTTGACAACTAGAAAGGATCCTCATGGATTCTACACCAAACTTCTAGGAAGGACAATCAACCTACAGACGACCAAGATTCAACAGTCAATATTATGGTTGATGGAAAGCAAGAATGCATGATTTCATCACGGCTGAGGACTCAGAGTTGTGGGATCTAATCTGTGATGAACCTTTTGTTCCCATGAAAACTGTTGGCGAGGGAACAATTACAATCCCAAAAATATGAAAGAGTACAACGATGCTAATATAAAGGCTACCGAGAAGAATTTCAGGGCAAAGAAGATTATTGTTTGTGACATCGGATCAGATGAATACAATCGAATTTTAGCATGTTAGTCTGCTAAAGAGATCTGGGAACCTCTCCAAACTGTCCATGAGGCTCATGTTAAGGAGTCAAAAATTGATATACTTACTACTGAGTATGAGCTTTTCAAGATGAATGTCACGACCCGGATTTCTCACCGTCGGGAGTCATGATGGCGCCTACTAGTGGAAGCTAGGCAAGCAAATTCTTACTTACATTTCCATTAGTTACAACTCTCTTTTTAAAACATTAAATAAAATTATGCAATTACAGGGGAATAAATAAATTTAGCAGAAGACTTAGCAAATTTTACTAGATACGATACAGAAAACCCAAACATGATATACTACCCAAGACTGGTGTCACAATACTCACAATATATAATATCAGAAATAATATGAACAATGGAACAAAACTTACTTTCATGTCTCAATTCATTTTCATTTCGTATCTTATGGTAGGCGTACCACTCGCTCCCTGATTTAATAATAGGCTACCGGCAACTATGGCCAATGCCAACAATCATATAACTTTGTGGCCGGCGTGCCACACGATCCCCTTTTCTTATTATATAAGTGGTCGGCGTGCCACACGATCCCATTTCTTTATTATCTAAGTGATCGGCGTGCCACACGATCCCAATTCTTTAATATATATTACCGGCATTGTACCAATAATCTCTGATCAATAATATGTATATAAATGTATCACCGGCATTAAACCAAAAATCTTCAATTCAACAACATTTATATTACCGGTGTAAAACCAATAATTTTGTAATTCAACAATATTTATATTACCGGTATAAAACCAATAATAATTCCTTTCATATAATCATATAAGATTAATACGAATTTAATACATTTAAGACCCACGGTCATGCTCGACCCTCAACGTATAGATACTTGTCACCATACCTATACGTCGGACTCCACACATAACAATTAGCACATAAGCTCAATTTCTATTCCCTCAAACTAGCATAGAACAAATACTTACCTCGAAAGTTTACGAACGATTCAATCCATAGCAATGCCTTTTCCTTTCGAATTTGGCTCCAATCCAATCGCATCTATACACAATTGGTTTAATATCATCAATACTACTTAACAAACTAGTTCATATGGCCAAATATAATTTTGACAACATTCTGCCCGGAATAGTAAAAATCGATCCCGGGCCCACATAATCAAAACTCGAGGTTCGAACCAAAATAAATTCACCCATCCCTTCACGAGTTCAAATATGTAATTTGTTCTTAAGTTCGACCCCAAAACAAGGTCTAGATCGCAAATTCTTTGAAAACCCTAACTATGCTCATTTCTCTCATTTTTCTACCTATTTACACATGTTTAGGCCTAAGAATTCGAATAATATTGATGAAATATGAAGAAAACGAGTTAAGAATCACTTACCCAATAATTTTGATGAAAATCGCCCAAGAATCGCCAAGAAATGGTGTTGGAAAAGAGAGAGTTTTGAGAAAGGGATGAAAATCCCGTTCTATTTCTGTTTCTGGTATAAAAATCACTGGGCGAAATATTACTCTATGCGATCACAGGGCTTGTGATGCGACCGCATAGAAGAAAATAAAGGGGTAGAAAAATTACACTATGCGATTGCGGAGCAGCAATGCGATCGCAAAGTAAGCTGTGTGATCGCATAGAAGGGGAAGACAATACTATGCGATCACAGGGCTACCATTGCGATCATATAGAACAAAAATGGGCAACAAAATTTACTCTATGCGATCGCAGGGGCTGCTATGCGATCACATAGTGTAACGTACCAGATACCAGCAAATAGCAAAAATACCAAATTTTCTAAGTCTAAAACATCCCGTTACCTATCCGAAACTCACCCGAGCCCTCGAGGCTCTAAATCAAATATATACACTGACTCAAAAATATCATACGAACTTGCTCGCGCGAGCCAAAATAATATCAAAATCAACGAATTGAGCCTTAAAACTCAAGAATTCTTTAGAAAATTCATAACTTCCAAAATTTCCAATTTAAGGTCGAAACACGCCAAACGACGTCCGTTTTCAACCAAACTTTACCGAAAGCGCTTAACCAACATATACGACATGTGTCGGCCGTCGGAACCAAAATACGAGCCCGATACCATTACTTTTTAATCAAATTTCAGATTCATTTTTCTTAAACATTTCCAAAAAACAATTTAACAGAAAAATTCTTTTACCGGGGTTCAGACCTCAGATTTTGATTCCGGGCATACGTCCGAGTTCCATTTTTTTCTACGAATTTTCAGAGACCGTCAAACCATAGGTCCGGGTCCGTTTACCAAAAATATTGAACAAAGTCAACCATATCAATATTAATATCAAAATTCTTCAAATTTTTCACACATTTCATATATTTCAACATGAAATTTTTTTGGCTTCACACTCGGACTGCGCACACAAATTGAGGCAACTATAAATGAGGTTTTCAAGGCCTTAGAAGCTTGAAATGATTGAAAAAATTAGTGATGACCCTTTGGGTCGTCACATTCTCCACCTCTAAAACAACTGTTCGTCCTCGAACGGACAAAAGAAAGAAGTAGCTAAGTCAGGGAATAGATGAGGATATCGGCTCCGCATGTTAGGCTCGGACTCCCAAGTCGATGCCTCAGGAGGCTGACCCCTCCACTGAACTCGCACAGAAGGAAAATTCTTTGACCTCAACTGTCGAACCTGCCGATCTAGAATAGCTATTGGATCCTCCTCATAAGATAGATCCTTGACCAATTGGACAGTGCTGAAATCTAACACGTGCGATGGATCACCGTGATATTTTCGGAGCATGGA
This sequence comes from Nicotiana noctiflora, assembly GCA_032618575.1. NCBI lineage: Eukaryota > Viridiplantae > Streptophyta > Magnoliopsida > Solanales > Solanaceae > Nicotiana > Nicotiana noctiflora. The sequence goes on from JASVEL010013847.1 coordinate 144,950, forward strand.
TATATGAAACACTGGATGCACTATAGACAAGCTAGGTGGCAAGGCAAGCTTATAAGCCACATCTCCCACACAATCAAGAATCTCGAATGGGCCAATAAACCTAGGGCTAAGCTTGCCCTTCTTTCCAAATCTCATCACGCCCTTCATATGCGACACTCGGAGCAATACTCGCTCCCCAACCATGAATGCTATATCTTGAACCTTGCAATTTGCATAGCTCTTTTGCCTAGACTGATCTATACAGAGCCTATCTTGAATGATCTTGACCTTATCTAAGGCCTCCTGAACTAGATCCGTACCCAACAACCGAGCTTCTCCCGGTGTAAACCATCCAACCGGAGAACAACACTGTCTACCATACAAGGCTTCATAAGGAGTCATCTGAATGCTCGATTGATAGCTATTATTATAAGAAAACCCTGCCAAAGGTAGTAATTGATCCCACGAACCTCCAAAATCAATAACACACACTCGAAGCATATCTTCCAATATCTGAATAGTCCTCTCGGATTGACCATCCGTCTGGGGATGAAAGGTTGTACTTAGCTGGACTTGGGTGCCCAACTCTCGTTGAACCGCCTTCCAGAAATGTGAGGTAAACTGCGTACCTCAATCTGAAATGATTGAGATAGGCGCACCATGGAGGCGAACAATCTCTCTGATATAAATCCCAGCTAATCTCTCGGATGAATGGGTAGTGGCAACCAGAATAAATGAGCTGACTTGGTCAGCCTATAAACAATAACCCAAACAACATCAAACTTCTTCCGAGTCATCAGAAGACTAGAAACGAAGTCCATAGTGATCCACTCCCACTTTCATTCAAGAAGCTCAATTCTCTGAAATAAACAGTCAGGTCTCTGATGCTCATATTTAACCTGCTGACAATTTAGACACCGTGCCACATATGCCACAATATCCTTTTTTATTCTACGCCACCAATAATGCTGCCGCAAATCCTGATACATCTTTGCTGCGCCTGGATGAATAGAATACCGCGAACTGTGAGCTTCTTCTAGAATCAATTCCCTAAGCCCATCAACATTTGGCACACAAATGCGCCCTTGCATCCTTAGAATCCCATCAGCATCTAAGGTGACCTGCTTGGCACCTCCTCGCTGAACCGTATCTTTAAGGTCTCATAAATAATAATCATTATATTGTTGATCGCGGATACGCTCCAATAATGAAGAGCGAGCGACCGTGCAAGCTAACACTTGACTAGGCTCAGAAATATCCAACCTCACAAATCGGTTGGCTAAGGACTGAACATCCAAAGCAAGCGGCCTCTAATTGACTGGAATATAAGCAAGACTGCCCACACTGGCTGACTTCCTACTCAAAGTGTCGGCCACCATGTTTACTTTTCTCGGATGATATAAAATGGTGACATCATAATCTTTCAGTAATTCTAGCCACCTTCTCTGTCTCAAATTCAATTCCTTCTGTTTAAACAGATATTGAAGACACTTATGATCGGCGTACACTTCATATGCCACACCATACAAATAATGCCTCCAGATCTTCAATGCGTGAACAATCAACGCCAATTCTAGATCATGAACTAGATAGTTCTTTTCATGAATCTTCAACTGCCTTGAAACATAGGCAACAACCTTGCCATCCTGTATCAACACTGTACCAAACCCAATACGGGAAGCATCACAATAAACAATATAAGGTCCCGTACATGTGGGTAAAACCAATATTGGTGCTATGGTCAAGGCTGTCTTGAGCTTCTGAAAGCTCAATTCACATTTATCTGACCATTTCGAACTGAACATCTTTCTGCGTCAATCTGGTCAGTGGGGTTGTAATAGATGAAAAACCCTCCACGAATCGCTGATAATAACCCGCTAATCCCAAGAAACTCCAAATTTCTGTGGCTGATGTCGGTCTAGGCCAGTTCTTGACTGCCTCAATCTTCTTTGGATCAACCTGAATACTTGCTGCCGTCACAATATGACCCAGGAATGCAACTGAACTTAGCAAAAATTCACACTTTGAAAAATTTACATATAGTTGGATATTTTTCAGAGTCTGCAGAGCCACTCGGAGATGCTGCGCATCTTCCTCCTGACTGCGGGAATATATTAATATGTTATCAATACTGACTATTACAAATAAGTCTAAATAAGGCCGGAACACCCGATTCATCAATTCCATAAAAGCTGTTGGGGCATTTGTCAACCCAAAGAACATGACCAGAAATTCATAATGTCCGTACCCAGTGCAGAATGATGTCTTAGGGACATCATATGCCCTAATCTTCAGCTGATGATAGCCAGATCTCAAGTATATCTTTGAAAAGACCTTGGCACCCTGAAGCTGATCAAATAAATCATCAATTCGGGAAAGTGGATATTTATTTTTGATAGTCACCTTGTTCAACTGCCGATAATCAATGCACATTCTCATCAAACCATCTTTCTTCTTTACAAATAATATCGACGCACCCCACGGTGAAACACTGGGTCTAATGAAACCATTTTCAAGTAAATCCTACAACTGATCCTTCAATTCTTTTAACTCTGGCGGAGCCATACGATATGGGGGAATAGAAATGGGCTGAGTGCCTGGAGCCAAGTCAATGCAAAAATCAATATTCCTATCGGGTGGCATACCCGGTAGGTCTGAAGGAAACACTTCAGGAAATTCGTGAATCACGGGCACAAAGTCAATAGAAGGAACCTTAGCACTGGAATCACGGACATAGGCTAAATAAGCCAAACACCCTTTTTCAATCATACGCCGAGCCTTAACATAAGAAATAACATTGTGGCTAGTGTGACCAGAAATTCTTTTCCACTCTATACGAGGCAAATTCGGTAGAGCTAAGGTCACAATCTTGGCATGGCAATCTAAAATAGCATGATATGGAGATAGCCGGTCCATGCCTAATAAAATATCGAAGTCCACCATATTTAGGGGCAATAAATCAGCACGGTTCTTAAGACCCTCAATCACTACAATACATGACTGATGAACTCGATCAACCACAATAGAATCGCCTACTGGTGTAGACACATGAACATGAACACCTAGTGGATCACTAGGCTGAACCAAGTATGGTGTAAAATAGGAAGACACGTACGAATATATAGACCCAGGGTCAAATAATGCTGATGCCACTCTATCACAAACTAAAATAATACCTGTAATAACGGCATCGGAGGACTCAGCCTCTGGTCTGGCAGGAAGTGCATAACATCGGGGGCTAGGCCCCACCAACCTGAGTAGTATCTCTGGGACGATCAGCCGCTGGCTGGTCTCTATCTCTATCGGTATGGGCTCCAACTCTATGACCTCTACCTTCACCTCTATGTCCTCTACCCCTGCCTCTAGCTGGCTGGGCAGGCCGTGGGGGAACCGGGGCTTGAACCATAGCACGAGAACCCTACTGTTGAGAGCTGTCAGAATCTCGAAGGTAATACCTTGCAATATGCATAAGGTTGCCACACGTGTAACAAGCCCTCGACTGCTGAGAATAATAGAGTGGTGATGCGCTGATAGGCTGTTGATCATAATAGTGTGGCTGAGGATTATGACCACTGGAAGCATCGTGAGAAACCTGAAGAGCTGACTGATAAGGACTAGGAGGATGGCATTTACCATGAGAATCTCTACCTCCAAACGAGGTACCACTGAATCTGCCTGAATTACGGGGCCTCTTATCTGACCCATGACCTGCTCCCTATGACAGAGCCATCTCGATCCGGCGGGCTGCATTGGCCGCCTCCTGAAAAGTGATTTCTGTCCCTGCCCCCATATCCATCTGCAGACAAATTGACTGACTCAACCGCTCAATAAATCTTCTCACCCTTTCCCGATCTGTGGGAAATATAACAATGGCATGACGAGCCAGGTCAATGAACCTACTCTCGTACTGTGTGACAGACATAGAACCCTGATGAAGATGCTCAAATTGCATGCGCAAAGCCTTCCTCTGAGTTGCTGGAAGGAACTTTTCCAAAAACAATTATGCAAATTGGCCCCAAGTCAAAGATGATGATCCTGATGACCTAGATAGACAATACTCTCTCCACCAAGTCTTGGTAGAACCAGATAATCGAAAAGTGGCAAAATCAACACCATTAGTCTCCACAATACTCATAGTACGGAGAACCTCGTAGCAGCTATATAGGAAGTCCTGGGGATCCTCTGAAGGAGTGCCACTGTAGGTGGTAGTGAACAACTTGGTAAACCTGTCCAACCTCCATAACGCATCAGCAGACATAGCTGCACCATCACTAGCTTGAGTCACTATGACAGGCTGAACTGCCTCAGCTGGGCTGGCTGAATCACAGGAACCTGAGCCTGGGGAATTACTGTCTCCGTGGTGCGCATAGCAGGAGTCTGATTACCTCCTCTAGCCTGAGAAGTGGTTGGTGCTACTGGCAGTAAATCTGCTCTGGTGATATTGTCCATAAAACCTTCTATCCGGACTAGAGCATCCTGAAGGTCCGGTGTAAACATAACCCCTCCCGGGACCTGAGTTGGGCCCATTGGAACTGCTGGGGCTGGAACATTCTCCTCAATATGAACCTGAGGTTCTGCCACTTGTGCTGCTGCTCGGGGCTGAGCTCTGATCCTACCTCGGCCTTTAGGACGGCCTCGACCTCGGCCTCTGCCCCTAGTGGGAGATGCTGCTGCTGGGGCCTCGGGCTGCTGGTCAATGGATGAGGAAGCACGTGTTCTTGCCATCTGCGGAAGAAAATAGTAGAAATTCAATTAGTATTGAAGGACCAAAGTCGCATGACCGGAAAAAATAAAGGGAAAATTTTCCTAACTTTGTAGTCGCTGGGTGATAAATACAGACGTCTCCGTACCGATCCTTCAGACTCTACTAAGGTTGTTCGTGAGTTGTGAGACTTGTGCAACCTAGAGCTCTGATACCAACTTGTCACGACCCGGATTTCCCACCATCGGGGTCATGATGGCGCCTACTAGTGGAAGCTAGGCAAGCCAATTCTTACTTACATTTCCATTAGTTACAACTCTCTTTTTAAAAATTTAAATAAAATTATGCAATTACAGTGGAATAAATAAATTTAGTGGAAGACTTAGCAAATTTTACTAGATACGATACAGAAAACCCAAACACGTTACACTACCCAAGACTGGTGTCACAATACTCATAATATATAATATCAGAAATAATCTGAACAATGGAACAAAACTTACTTTCATGTCTCAATTCATTTTCATTTCGTATCTTGTGGTAGGCATACCACTCGCTCCCAAATTTAATAATAGGCTACCGGCAACTATGTCCAATGCCAACAATCATTTAACTTTGTGGTCGGCGTTCCACACGATCCCCTTTGCTTATTATATAAGTGGTCGGTGTGCCACACGATCATATTTCTTTATTATGTAAGTAGTTGGCATGCCATACGATCTCAATTCTTTAATATATATTATCGGCATTGTACCAATAATCTCTGATCAATAATATGTATATACATGTATCACCAGTATTAACCCAGAAATCTTAAATTTCAACAACATTTATATCACCGGTGTAAAACCAATAATTTTGTAATTCAATAACATTTATATTACCGGTATAAAACCAATAATAATTCCTTTCATATAATCATATAAGATTAATAGGAATTTAATCCATTTAAGACCCACGGTCATGCTCGACCCTCAATGTATAGATACTCATCACCATGCCTATACGTCAGACTCCACACATAACAATTAACATATAAACTCAATTCCTATTCCCTCTAGCTAGGATAGAACAAACACTTACCTCGAAAGTTTACGAACGATTCAATCCGTAGCAATGCCTTTTCCTTTCGAATTTGGCTCCAATAAAATCGTATCTATACACAATTGGTTTAATATCATCAATACTACTTAACAAACTAGTTCATATGGCCAAATATAATTTTGACAACATTCTACCCGGAATAGTAAAAATTGACCTCGGGCCCACATGATCAAAACTTGAGGTTCGAACCAAAATAAATTTACCCATCCCTTCACAAGTTCAAATATGTAATTTATTCTTAAGTTCGACCCCAAAACGAGGTCTAAATCGCAAATTATTTGAAAACCCTAACTATACTCATTTCTCTAATTTTTCTACCAATTTACACATGTTTAGGCCTAAGAATTCGAATAATATTGATGAAATATGAAGAAAACGAGTTAAGAATCACTTACCCAACAAGTTTGATGAAAATCGCCCAAGAATCGCCAAGAAATGGTGTTGAAGAAGAGAGAGTTTTGAGAAGGGGATGAAAATCCTATTCTGTTTCTATTTCTGGTATAAAAATCACTGGGCGAAAAATTACTCTATGCGATCAAAGGGCCTGTGATGCGATCGCATAGAAGAAAATAAAGGGGCAAAAAAATTGCTCTATGCGATCGCGGAGCAGTAATGTGATCGCATAGAAGGAAAAAAAATTGGGGGGGGGGGGGGCTGAACTTGCTCTATGTGATCACAGGGATTGGTATGTGATCACATAGAAGGATTTCTGGGCCTAAAAATTTTACTCTATGCGATCGCGAAGTAAGCTGTGTGATCGCATAGAAGGGGAAGTCATTACATGCAATCGCAAGGCTACCATTGCGATCGCATAGAACAAAAATGGGCAACAAAAAAATTACTCTATGCGATCGCAGGGGCTGCTATGCGATCGCATAGAGTAACGTACCAGATACCAGCAAACAGCAAAAAATCCAGATTTTCCAAGTCTAAAACATCCCCGTTACCTATCCAAAACTGACCCGAGCCCTCAGGGCTCCAAACCAAATATGTACACTAACTCAAAAGCATCATACGAACTTGCTCGCGCGATCAAATCGCCAAAATAACATCAAAATCAATGAATTGAGCCTTAAAACTCAAGAATTCATTCAAAATTCCATAACTTCCAAAATTTTCAATTTAAGGCCGAAACATGTCAAACGACGTTCGTTTTCAACCAAACTTTACAGGAAGCGCTTAACCAACATATATGACCTGTACCGGGCGTCGGAACCAAACTACGAGCCCGATACATTTACTTTTTAATCAAATTTCAGTTTCATTTTCCTTAAACATTTTGAGAAAACAATTTAAAAGAAAAATTGTTTTACCGGGGTTCTAGACCTCATATTTGATTCCGAGCATACGCCTGAGTTCCATATTTTTCTACGGATTTTCTGAGACTGTCAAATCACAGGTCCGGGTCCGTTTACCAAAAATATTGACCAAAGTCAACCATATCAATATTAATATCAAAATTCCTCAAATTTTTTACCTATTTCATATATTTCAACATGAAAATTTTTCGGCTTCGCGCCCGGACTGCGCACGCAAAGCAAGGAACTATAAATGAGATTTTCAAGGTCACAGAAGCTCGAAATGATTGCGAAAATAAGTGATGACCCTTTGGGTCGTCACAATAAGGGAGGATGCGTTTATTTAGGACATAACATACATGTTTCCCCTATATTATTAATGAGCTTAACTCCGTTGGAGAATTCATTTCAAGAAACAAGTTGGTCCAAAAAATACTTAGTGCGTTACCAGGTTCCAGGAAAAGTAAAGTAAATGCTATCACTAAAGCCAAGGATCTGCAGATGAAGAGAAAGAAACACCTTAAAAGAAGAGAGACCAAGATGGAGAAGAACCCATTTTTCAAGGCTTCCAACAATGAATCAAGTAGTGATAAATACGACAAGACGTATCCAGTTGAAGAATCCAAAAGAAGGTTCAAAGAAATGGTGGAATCTCAAAGAAAGGAATTTCTAACAGGAGTTTCAAAGGAAATGATTGCTGTCATAAGTGTGGAAAGTATGGACACTTCATTAAAGACCGTCCTCTTCATAAATAGGATCATTACATAACCAACTAAGGCATCTAAGAGGAACCTGACCCCTAATAGAACGTTCAAAAGAAGAGATGTTACTGACAACAAGGTGAATCACTGGCTGTCTCAAGAGATTCCTCTAGTGAGTTTCAAGATGAAGATGACCAAGGAGATAAATCTATATGGTTGTTGACAATGGATCTTCAGAATATGAGTCAAAGTTTGCACCCATGGCCAAATCTGATGATGAGGAGGACATGGAGAAAGATGAGGTAAGTTTTCTTTATGTTCAAAGAAATTTGAAAACTTACTCTATGAAAAAATTGATGTCCTTAGCAAGTGTGTTGATTGATGCCTATCAGAGCCTTATTAATGAGAAAAATGCTTTAAATGACTATATTGGGCCGGGTCAACCCACAAACTAGCTCACATAATCAATTAAAATTAACATTTTAACTGGTCCATAACCCACAGAATCCTAATCGAATCAACCTATTAATTTAAGGGTCCCGAGTCAGGCTATTATATTTTGACCAACTGAATCAGATCGGACATGAACCGATAGCTGAGCCGCATGTCAACCACCCCAGACCAACTGGATAAGAATTATTTAAAAAAATATAGAGTGTATTAGAGTTTTAAAAACAAAGAATTAGAGTATATTAGAATATCATTTTTCTTATGTATCAGACTGTTAGTTATAGAAATAGTTGAATTCCATATGTTTCTCAACTTTTAAAGTTAATAATGTATGATTTTTCTTTTTATTTCTATTCTAATAGTCTTCAAGAATATGTATATTTTCAAGTTCGTATATATGTATAAAAGTTTGAAGTTTTTATCATTTATCAGTTTTTTGACTTAATTTGGATTCGGCCCACTAGGACTCGGGTTACGGGTCAGGGCCGGGTAAAGAGATTTTGATTAATCGATCAAATCTGAATAAACCCTATAAGAAAGTGAATTGGATAAGACCGATTAAGGACCCACAGGCAAAGAGTTAACTAGTTCGGGGAGACCCATTTAACAGGTCTAACTATGGTCGATAATTAGTTATGTACTCATTGTGGTCAAATTGGTCAGCACAAGGACTTTTGTAAATTTAAAATTTAGTCTCTATAGAAAAATAAATTTTTGTTAAAAAGAAGCATATTATTGACGAACTTGGTCTTCTAAGAGAAAAATAGGTGTTGCCTACATAGGCAAAATGAAGTTTGATCCGCCCGTTATATCATTACAAGGGACCCAAGCTGGCTTGGGTTCCTACGCCTAATCAGTAATTTCATGTATAGGTTGGAGTGAGAGGTAGTGGTCAAAAACAGTACATGGATAGTGGCTACTATAAGCATATGACCGGAATTATGGATGATCTCATCTCGCTCTAGACCTTCCAAGTTGGGAGTGTGTCCTTTGAAAACGGCAAGAAGGGCTATATTTTTGGTGTTGGAAAAATTGACAACACTCTCCCGTACAATTAAAAATATGTACTATGTGAATGACTTGAAATATAGCTTGTTGATTGTGTCTCAAATATGTGATAAAAGAAAATAAAGTGAAGGTCTTGTCCAAATATTGCACTATCACCAATCTTAAAATTGGTGAAGTGGTGTTGATAACCAATAAGGTTCAAGAACATTTATGTTGGAGACCTTGATTTACTGAATGATGGTGATATAACATGCCTAAGTGTTATTGATGATGATGTTGAGTTACGACACATATGACTGGGGCATGTGAGTTTTTATTTGCTAAAAAAGTTGATTATAGAGGATTTGGTTCATGGGCTAAAGTAGTCAACACTGCCTGCTACATGATTAACAAGTGCATGATGAGGTCCCTCCTAGATAAGTCCCTATATGAACTGCTTAATGGGAGAAAACCCAAGTTAACTTGCTTGAGAACCTTCATATGCAAATGTTTTGTTCTCAACAATGTTGGCAAAGGGTCACATAACAAAAAAGATGAAGATGAAAAATTTACAAATGCTCCTCGGAAAGCTATAGATATTGCAAATGGAAAAACAGATTTGATGAGTCAAGTCAAGCAGAGTGATGAATGGGATGCAATAAGATCTCTAAAAGGCATAGATGAATATGGTCCCTCTATCACCATGACTAAAGCTGAACAAAGGGTTGCTGACTCTGCTTTAGATACTCTTGATATGGAAAAAAGAAGCGAAAGTCATAATCCTGTTGATGACAATGACGTTTCAAATATGCAAGAACGTGTGCTTTCCAATTCTGCTATTCAAGTATCCAATTAGAAGCAAAAGAGTTCATATTCCTTTCAAAGTTTGATAATATAAGTGCTATAAAAATGTCAAAATATCCTTTACAACATAAGAGGACAAAGTATATTAATGAGCGACATCACTCTTTGAGGGGACAATGTCGCACAAGGTTTTTTTATAAAGGTTTGCAAGTCAGAGGATTACGTAGAAGATATCTTCACCAAAGAGCGGAGCAAAGAATACTTTGAAAAAAATCATCTAGAGTTTGGGTTGATCAAGATTAACTAAGGACATGATCCCTCAATGACTGGCTATGTAAAGAAGGAAAGGTACAATGCTAACAAGTGTTTTTCTAGCAGCATCTAGCTCAGTTATAAACCACTATAGGTATACATACATGATAGTTTCTGAAGAAAACAAGTATGCATGACATTACACTTCTAGAAGTTTTTGATCAAATTTTTAAAAACCGACAAGGAACCTGGTTCCTGTGACTCAAGTTAGTAGTCTCTTCAATACTTATATGTCTTTTTAAAATGATGCAGTGATTAACTTATTCCCGTATCTCTCCTAATTTGAAGTTCAAAATGTAAAACTTTTTTTGAGCTGACCAGTTGCCCCAAAAAATCATTTCCTTCTCTTAAACCCAACCAAAACCTATTCTTTTCTTCAAAGCCGAAATCAACCTTGTCTTGAAAAGATTACTTCTATCAAAATATACCAGAAGTGAACCTATCTCTGTCATCTTCCAAAATCCTAACTCCATCTGAATCAAAACCCTAAGAAATATTTGGTATATTTTGATGACATTCTTATTGAAAGGGAACATGGCATATCTAATATCCTAGAGGATGAGGCTAAATTTATAGCTGGGTTTGGAGAAATCTTGAAGGATGGTGAAATTGGTAAATATGTTAAAAAAGGAAAACTAAATGAGAGACCTGAGATCCCTCTAGTTTGTCCCAGGATATGATTTCTGATGATGCCTTTTCTTTTAGGCTATGTATTTAAGAAATTTTTTTTGATCCAGTAAAAAGAATTAGGCTGACTAGTGATAAAGTGGCACCACTTTATGACATTGTGTATGTGGAGTATGGGGTGAATATGGTAAAAATCTCCACTCGCGAGAAAGAACACAAAGAAGAGCTAAATGGAGAAAGGAAAGTCAGTTGAGAAAGATACAACAAATGATAAGGGTGAACATATTATGAAAGAGAAGTCGGAGACCTGGTCTCTCAGGAAAAGAAAGGATAGTGTGAATGAGGAGCTTGGTTCCTTACAGAAGCAAAAAGGTTGAGTTATCGGAGTTGGAAAGGAATGATACTCTAAAGTCTCAAAATGTGTTATTTGGCAGAGTATTTTACTATGATATTGCTGAAAAATTAAGGAACCTCTTGACAGTGTTGAGTTCCAAAAATAGAATCACCTCTTTGTTCTCCAAGTTCCAAAGTTTATGAAGAATAAGTAAAAACTTCTATGCAAACTTGTCTGTTACTGGTGATAATACTATGATATTGTATGTGAATGTGACTGAGTTTTTTCTTGATGATGAGAAGCTTGGGGAGATACTTGGTATTCTGACGGATGGTTCAACACGCCTAGAGAGGTAGAGAACCAGGTCCATGTAGTTCTTGTGGCAGAATAGAATGCTCAACTAAAGGGTGAGATTGAGGAAAAGGGTGGAGGACCTCAGAGGACAGCTGATCATTGATAAAAAAACTGCGAACGAATGAATGGACAAACTCATCAAGGCCTTAGCCCTTTACCTTTCTTCACGGCCATGTCCATGTCTTTCATATCTTCCAAATTCCTTCGAATTCCTATCTTCTTTTGATCCCTATGTTTGATGACATTGGTATTTTAGTTGTTTAAATTGTCATATTCTGTATTAATTGAAACTAGTGTGCTTTTGTTATAATTACTCTACTACAGGCAATCACTCTATTTTTTGCAATGATATTGACTTGTTGTTCTTGTAATTGTTTGTGATGTGTTGGATAAGTGGCATGAGTTAATGTTACTGAACTTCTTTTTGATTGTGCTTCCTCTATTATTATTTTTAATGATGCTAAAAAGGGAAAATTACTTAGGTGTCAACATGGGGGAGGAACAGATTTGTATTGATATGTTGTGTTGTGCATGAAAGCGAGGTCTGCTTCGCAGGAGGAACGTTGTTGGTGTGAGCACGTGATTTTTGCCTTACATGAAATACTCCTAAAATTTAAAATAAAATAATTTTTGTGTTATTTGGAATATTTGTGGATTTTGCGTTAATTTTCCTTTTTGTGTTATTTGTACTGGAGTGTGCATGATTATTCGATTAAATTAACAAAAATACAAAAAAATATATATGTGTTGTAATAGCATTGGGGTTTTAATTTTTTTTAGGAGCGTTCAGTTACTTACCTTATGAAAAATGATAAAATATTGTATTTTTGTTAAAATGTCCAAATTGTGTGATTATTTTATGCTAATTACTATTTAGAATTAATTGGATTTTTCCTTTAGTTAATTGTGTATTATCTCTTTAAGTTCTAAGTTTTGGCTTTAATGGATTGGTCTTCAATAAGGAAAATGGACTGGGCCGTCCAAAATTGCAAACAAAAATGGCCCAAAGAAAAGAGCCTCACCTAGCCCAAACCCGATCAGCCTTAGAGAAGGCCATACGACGCCGTTCAGTGGCGTCTGATCTGAGCCGTTCATCCAGTCTCATCGAACGGTCCCAAGCTCCCCTCACGACCCACGCCTGCCCCGACCCAGTAAACCCAGACCGACCCAGTCCCCAATTAATCAAAACGATACCGTTTTGATAACCCAGGAGATCCTGGCCATTAATTATATATGATCCGACGGCCAGGATCGAGCCCCTACCAACGTATATATTCCTAACCTATCACCCCCACGCCCCAAACCCCCCCTCGTCTTCATCGTCTTAGAGACGATCAACACCACCATACTCCGCCGCCCTCCGCCTACCGGAAATCGCCTCACGGCGGTTCCGGTAGGCCAAACCTCCCCAAATTAACACCATGGCTTCTCCCAAAGCCCCTCTACACGGATCCGGCATTGGTTAGTTTCGAATGTTGCTCGAACACTTCGAATATCAATTCGAAGTTCGTCGGAACTTGCCAAGCCTCCCAAACCATTTCAAATTCACGCCAATCACTCCTCACACCTCCCTCACGCCCCTACTAACCCTGGCTTAGCTCAAATCTCACCAGAAATGTCAAAGCCCTAAAGTCGAGCCTCAAGAACCCTAGAACCCAAAATCAGGGATTTCGCCGAGTCAACGGTAATTGAAGGCAATGGACCTTAATTGGAGTGTTTTTCGTTTGAAAAACACTTCAATTAAAGTCCGTTTACTTCAAAGGAGTGCAAACTCGAAGCCTTTGGAGCCGAGTCCATCCAATTTTGATCCCTCTTCTTGAGGTATCTCATTATTCATCTTTTTCTTCTGTTTTATTGTTGTGTTCGTCGTATTGATTTAGTTGTTCGTTTGTGATTGATTTTAAGCTTCTCTGCTTCTACCTCGAAAGGCCTTATTTGGTCATTCTTATTCCGTTGTATGTCAGGGTGTATTAAGATATAGAAATGCGAATTGGTTGTAATCGATACTCAAGTAGCTAAATTCTGCATTTTATGTTTTGTTTGCCTGGGCATTTCGAATCACTAAGTCAAGGATTGATTGTTGTTGTTTATATGAGTCATACGAACATTGTCGATTAGCTTCGTAAGTCTGTTTATTAGCTTTTATGGCAGAAATTGAGTGCATATGGAACCACTGTTGGATTGTGTTTATTTGTGATTAGGGATTGTTTGGATATAGCTATAAGATGACTAGTCAGAGGTGGCATATTTTAGGATTCAATGTCCTGCACAGCCTAGTGGAGCCTGCTGTTACAGCAGGGCACTCCACCAGGTTTGCACTTAGCATTTAAGTTAATTTAAGCCCATACTCAGACATGTTTTAGTGGCTGAACAGAGAATATAATGGGCTGGCAGAGAAGAGAGATGAGCAGGGGTCTGTTCTGCAGATTCTGGTTGTTCCTAGGTGGTCTTTGGTTATAAATAGGGATACACACACACATAGAAAAAAAAATTTTTGGAGAGACACACAGGCATACACTGGATTTTTGAGAGAAATAGTTCTAAAACATATAGACCCACATACCCAGAGGCTTGGACGGTGAGAGGCTAGACATATATTTTAGAGCAGGATATAGAAAACATTCTTTGTCTTTAGCTCACTGCTTCAGGCAGTCTTCGAGGCCATTAAGTTGTGTCTTGATGCCACATTGGTTTTTTTGAGTTCCTGGAGTAGCCACTAGGTATTTTGGAAGTTAAGGTTGGTCTATTAGGATTGTTCGATATCAGGAGAAAAACGTTGAGACCTACAATAATTTCAGACCTACACAGTGGTAGTGATTTTTGAGGAAGGATTCTGGAAATATAGTGATAGACAGACGTTGATATCCATAGATATCTTAGAGAAAACAGTGGTATAGAGATTGAAATAGCTACCGTTTCATTGGATGGTTATTTAAAGTTTACAGGGGTCTCTTGCATCAGTTTCTGGTTTGTCTGTTTCTGTTGGTCAAGGTTGTCACACCTCTTTTTTACGCTGACCCGCGTGGGCGCAAGATATAAAAGAGT
>JASVEL010013848.1:0-101191 GCA_032618575.1 Nicotiana noctiflora
AAACTCTTTTATATCTTGCGCCCACGCGGGTCAGCGTAAAAAAGAGGTGTGACAGTTGGTAGTTGATTATAGGTCTGATCCATAAAAGATAATGTGAGGAATTGTCACGATCCTAGTTCACCAATCGTGAACCTGTCATGACGGCACCCAGTCCCCGCGACTAGGTAAGCCTAACACGATGCAGAATATACAAGTTTATGAATATTAAATAAGAAATGGCGGAAAACGAAATAAAAAGGGAATGTAATCAGTGCCGCTTGGCACATACACTCGTCAACCACACCGTATAATATACCACCAAGACCCGGAATCCCACGGGTAACATAGACTAAAAAGGGAAAGTACAACTGTGGCTCTATACATCAAGAGTATCTAAAAACAAAGAAATGAGGGAAAATATCTACTATCACTATCAGAAAAGAAGGAGGGCCTCCAGATTCGCGGACGTAGCAGATCATACCTCGAGGTCTCCGAATGTGCTGCTGATATCACTTAGTATGAACCTGTCCAGATGTACCTGGATCTGCACAACAAAAGTGTGCAGAAGAGTAGCATGAGTACACCACGGCAGTACTCGGTAAGTGCCAAGCCTAACCTCGATGGAGTAGTGACGAGGAAGGTCAGGGCCCTACTGAGAGAACAATAACATAATGGTCAAAACAGTAATAAGCAGGAATAAGTAAGAATGAATATGAAATAACAACAATAAAGTAATTACTACAACCGACTACGATTAGCTAACTACAAGTAACCAACACAACATAAACTCAAACCAGCAAGTCCAGGACCTGTGGGAATTGAACCCACAGTTCCACTCTATATTCAACAACCCAGGAGCTACGGGAATTTAACCCGCAATCCCAATATCAGTATCTCTGGGTCTCCGGGAATCGGACCCGCAGCCCGTGTCTCAATATCTCAGGATGTGTCTCAATATCTCAGAATCTCCGGGAATCGAACCCGCAGTCCATATCTCAATAATATATCAATAAACTCCGGGTCTACGGGAGTCGAACCCGCAGCCCTTGGATCTCCGGGAATCGAACCCACAGTCCACTAACAATACCACTCCGGGTCTCTGGGAATCGAACCCACAGCCCTGGGATCTCCGGGAATCGAACCCGCAGTCCACCAACACAACAAATAAAGAAACGCATAGAGGAAATATAATAAGCTTAACTACAACTTCACCAAAAACTAGTGCCAACAATTATCAAGAAGTTCAAGTAAGACAATTAGGCAATTAGACAAATAAATCCTATCTAATCATGCTTTCCTAAGGAATACCAGGTAAAAGTCACAATCTCATCAACTAAGAACAGGGATATCACGAATTGGACAATTCAAGTAAAGTGCGTTACAACAACCAGCGCATGTACACGCCGTTCACCTCGCGTACAAGGCATTTAAACTATCACATAATATCCTAGAGGTGAAGGTTCCCCCACACAAGGTTAGACAAGCCACTTTCCTCGACTCCGGTACAAAATCGCTAAGAGACAACTCTCTTGCCACGAATATCGGCCTCTATAGGTGTAGTATCTGATCAAAATCAATAGAAATACATCAAAATAGGCCAATTGGGCATTACCCAATCGAAACAATCCATAATACACCAAAAACCACAAGTTGCCAAAACCTTACTTTCGGTACGCTTCTCGAAAAGTTACGAAAGTTACATATTCGGAACCCTCGTCTCAACACGAGTCTAAGCATATAAAATTTACCAAATTCGGACTCCACTTGCCCATTCAAATCCTTGATTTTCTAAAATTCAAGCCTAGGGTGAAAACCCCCATGATATACCCCAAATTCCTCCAATTTCAAGAGATAATTGTATAATTTATCAATATAAAACCATAATTTGAGTCCATAGTTGATTACCTGAAGAATCCCCTTGAATTTCCCTTCAAAATCGCCCAAATTGCCTCTTAAGCCGAGCCCTAAATGGTTTAGAATGTTCTGAAATTTCCAACTTCTGATATTATTAATCCTTCTGCGATTTCCGCTTCTGCGGACAAATTCCGCCTCCGCGAGATCGTATCCGCGACCAACTGGTCACTTCTGCGAATCCCAGGCCTAGCTGGCCACTTCCGCTTCTGCGAGCACAGGACCACTTCCGCGCATCCGCTTTCGCGATTGAACCACCACTCCTGCGAAAAATCCCGCTCCTGCGCACCAGAGTCCGCTTCTGCGGACTCGCATAGGCGATCAAACATCCGCTTCTGCGGATCTTCCCAAATCCGCCTCCTTGACCGCTTCTGCGGTCTCTCCCTCGCACCCGCGATGCCGCCTCAGCGGACAAGGTTCCGCTTCTGCGCGACCAAGCGCTTCTGCAGCCCACCGTCCGCTCCTCCGGGCTCGCCTCTGCGCTCCGTTTTTCCGCAGGAGCGAAAATAACAGAATTGCTCAACCTGCAATTTTCCATGATTTCTTCCGTTTAACCACCCGAAAACACCCCGAGGCCCCCGGGACCTCATCCAATCACACCAACACATCCTAATATCTCATTCGAACTTGCTCCAACCCTCAAAACACGTCTAACAACACCAAAACTCACAATTCACATCGGATTCAAGCCTAAATTCCTTAAAACTTTCAGAATTACACATTCGATCAAAAACTTGACCAAACGACGTCCGAATGACCTAAAAAATTCACAGACATATCCAAAATCACATGACGAAGCTACAGAAATTGTCAGAATTCCATTCCGACCCCCGGATCAAAATCTCACCTATCGTTCGGATTTGCCAAAATATCAAACTTCGGCATTTCAAGCCTAATTGAGCTACAGACCTCCAAAATACATTCCAAATGCGCTCCCAACCCCGAAATCACCTAACGGAGCTAATGGGACCATCGAATTTCTGTTCCGAGGTCGTCTTAACACTGTTTCGAATACAGATCATTTTCCAACTATAAAGCTCCCATGTAGGGACTAAGTGTTCCAAAACACTCCAAATTCCAGAACCGACCCTCCCGGCAAACCACAATAGCATAAATGAACTTAGGGGAACAATTAAATTGGGGATCGGGGTGTAAATTTCAAAAACGACCGGCCGGGTCATTACATCTTACCACACTTTAAAGATTCGCTCCTCCTCAATCGAGCATAGAAAACATACCTGGAGTGGTGAAGAGATGAGGGTACTGGTTGCGCATATCCTGCTCGGTCTCCCAAGTCGCCTCCTCGGCCGGCTGACCCTGCCACTGAACCTTTACTGGAGCGATGTTCTTTGACCTTAGCTTCCTGACTTGCCTGTCTAGTATGGCCACCGGCTCCTCAACATAAGACAGATCCTCGTCTAGCTGAACAGAAGTGAAATCCAACACATGCGACGGGTCACCATGGTATCTCCAGAGCATAAAGACATGAAATACGGGATGGACTCCGGCTTGGCTAGGAGGTAAGGCCAACTCATAAGCAACCTCCCCAACACGCCTCAAGATCTCAAAAGGACAAATAAATCTAGGACTTAGCTTCCCTTTCTTCCCAAACCTCATAACGCCCTTCATGGGCGAGACTCGAAGCAGAACCCGCTCGCCAACCATAAAAGCCACATCGCGGACCTTCTTGTCCGCGCAACTCTTATGTCTAGACTGGGTTGCACGAAGTCTGTCCTGAATCACCTTGACCTTGTCCATTGCATCCTGGACAATCTCAGTACCTAGCAGTCCGGCCTCGCCCGACTCGAACCAACCCACGGGAGACCTGCACCTCCTACCATATATAGCCTCATACGGTGCCATATGAATACTAGACTGGTAGCTATTGTTATAAGCAAACTCCGCCAGTGGAAAGAAGTGATCCCATGAACCTCCAAACTCAATCACGCACACATGGAGCATATCCTCCAAAATCTGAATAGTGCGCTTGGACTGACCATCAGTCTGAGGGTGAAACGCTGTGCTCAGCTACACCCGAGTGCCTAACTCCTCCTGTACGGCTCTCCAGAATTGTGAAGTGAACTGAGTGCCTCTATCTGAAATTATGGAAACTAGAATACCATGCAGCCGAACTATCACCATGATATAGATCTCCGCCAGTCGCTCCGATGAATAAGTAGTGCTCACCGGTATAAAATGGGCGGACTTGGTCAGCCGATCCACAATAACCCAAATGGAATCAAACTTCCTAACAGTCCGTGGAAGCCCGGATACAAAGTCCATGGTGATGCGCTCCCATTTCCACTCTGGATAATCTCAATCTGCTGCATTAACCCACCCGGATGCTGATGCTCATACTTCACCTGCTGGCAGTTGAGGCACCTAGAAACATAATCAACTATATCCCTCTTCATCCGCCTCCACCAGTAATGCTGTCTCAAGTCCTGATACATCTTCGCGGCACCCGGATGGATGGAATACCGCGAGCTATGGGCCTCTGCTAGAATCAGCTCTCGAAGATCATCTACATTGGGAACATAGATATGCCCCTGCATCCTCATGACTCCATCATCCCCGATGGTAACATCTCGAGCATCATCACGCCAAACTCTATCCTGAAGGACAAGCAAATGAGGGTCGTCGAACTGACGCTCCCTCATGCGATCAAATAGAGAAGACCGAGAAACCACACAAGCTAGAACCCGGCTGGGCTCTGAAAGATCCAGTCTAACCAACTGCCTGGCCAAAGCCTGAACATCCATCGCCATAGGCCTCTCCGAAGCCGGTAGATATGCCAAACTCCCCAAACTCTCTGCCCGACGACTCAAGGCATCAGCAACCACATTAGCCTTGCCCGGATGATAGAGAATAGTAATATTATAGTCCTTCAGTAGCTCCAACCATCTCCTCTAACGCATGTTCAGGTCCTTCTGCTTAAGCAAGTGCTGCAAGCTTCGGTGATCGGTGTAGATCTCACAAGCAACCCCATATAAGTAATGACGCTAAATCTTCAAGGCGTGAACAATGGCAGCTAGCTCCAGATCATGAACATGGTAGTTCTTCTCATGTACCTTCAGCTGTCTGTACGCGTAGGCAATCACCCTACCGTCCTGCATCAATACTGCACCGAGTCCAACGCGTGAGGCATCACAATATACTGTATAGGACCCCGAACCTGTAGGCAATATCAAGATATGGGCCACAGTCAAAGCTGTCTTGAGCTTCTGAAAGCTCACCTCACACTCATCCGTCCACTGAAAAGGGGCACCCTTTTGGGTCAATCTGGTCATAAGTGCTGCGATCGAAGAGAACCCCTCTACGAAGCAACGATAATAACCCGCCAAACTAAGAAAACTGCGAATCTCAGTAGCTGAAGAGGGTCTGGGCCGACTCTGCACGGCCTCCACCTTCCTCGGATCCACTCGAATACCATCGCTCGACACCACGTGGCCTAGAAATGCCACCGAACTCAGCCAGAATTCACATTTAGAGAACTTGGCATATAGCTGCTTCTCCCTCAGAATCTGAAGCACTGTCCTCAAATGCTGCTCGTTCTCTTCCCGACTCCGGGAATATACTAGAATATCATCAATGAAAACAATCACGAACGAGTCCAGTTATGGCCAGAACACACTGTGCATCAAATGCATAAAGGTTGCTGGGGCATTAGTCAGCCCAAAAGACATCGCGAGGAACTCATAGTGACCATACCGAGTCCTAAAGGCAGTCTTTGGGATATCTGGCTCCCGAATCTTCAGCTGATGATAACAGAGCGCAAATCAATCTTAGAGAACACATGTGCGCCCTATAGCTGGTCAAACGAATCATCAATACGTGGCAAAGGATACTGGTTCTTCACTGTAACTTTGTTCAACTGACGATAGTCAATACACATACGCATAGAACCGTCCTTTTTCTTCACAAACAACACATGAGCACCCCAAGACGAAACACTGGGTCGAATGAAACCCTTACCCAACAACTCACGTAACTGATCCTTCAACTCCTTCAACTCAGGAGGAGCCATACGGTACGATGGAATAGAAATGGGCTGAGTGCCCGGCAACAAATCAATAGCAAAATCAATATCTCTGCCGGGCGGCATGCCCAGGAGATCAGCTGGAAATACATCAGCGAAATCACGTGCCATTGGAACGAAATCGATAGAAGGAGTGTCAATACTGACATCCCGCACATAAGCTAGATAAGTAGCACACCCTTTCTCAACCATACGCTGAGCTTTGAGAAAGGAAATAACACGGCTGGGGGTATGATCTAGAGTACCACTCCACTCAATACGTGGAATGCCTGGCATAGCCAGCGTCACGGTCTTGGCGTGACAATCAAGAATATCATAATGGGGCGACAACCAGTCCATGCCTAGAATAATATCAAAATCGACCATCCCGAGCAACAATAGATCCGCTCTGGTCTCAAAACCACAGATAGTAACCAAGCACGACCGATACACATGGTCCACAGCTAAAAAATCTCCCACAAACATAAATGGGGGCACTCAAAGAATCCCAAGGCACACCCAAATGTGAAGCAAAATAAGAGGGTACATATGAAAAAGTGGAACCATGATCGAATAGAACTGATGCCTCTCTGCGACTAACCAAAATAATACCTGTGATAACAGAATCAGATTAAACAGCTGCGGCGCGATCAGGAATAGCATAAAATCTGGCCTGACCCCTCTCTCGAGGATGGACTCTAGCTCCCTGATCCCCGCCCTTGGTTGGCTGGGCAGGTGGAGTGGCAGCTGGGGCTGGAATAATGGCCTGCTGACCTTGTGAACCACGTTGAGGCTGCAAGGACTGTGGAGGTGTTCCTCTACTATGCCTGGGGAACTCCCTAAACAGATGGCGAGTATCCCTACACTCAAAACAAGCTCTGGGAGGACGCGGTGGCTGTGACTGACCGGCCTCACCCCTACTAGTCTGACCCCTAGAGGTACCCCGCGCAGGAGGCGAACTGGAAACTGGGGGAGCATAATAAGGCTCCCGAGGTGCTGGAAGAGCTGGAGTACTACTTGCTGCTGGAAATGCTGAATGAACTGGATGACCGGAATAACCCCTGCCAATACAACCGGCTGCTGAAGTGCGGGCACGAGAGAAATGGCCCGACTCGCGAGACCTCTTGGCCTCCCTCTCTCCCCGCTCTCTAGGGAGCATACTCTCGATCCTCCTAGCAATGCTCACCGCCTGCTGATAAGGTATATCCGTCTCCAACTCTCTGGCCATGCTGGACCTGATCGGCGGGATAAGGCCCTCAATAAATCTCCACACTCTCTCCCGGACCGTGGCTACCAAAGCCGGTGCATGCCTGGCTAGACGGGTGAAACTAATAGCATACTCCGATACTAACATGGAGCCCTATCGCAACCGCTCAAACTTCGATCGCCAAGAATACCTAATACTCTGGGGAACAAACTTCCTCATAAAAAGATGGGAAAACTGCGCCCAGGTCAATGAAGCAGACTCATCTGGACTATCCAACTCATACGTGCGCCACCAATCATAAGTGGCCCCACGAAGCTGAAAAGCAGTGAAGGAAACCCCGCTGGTCTACACTATCCCCATGGTGCAAAGAATACAATGACACTCCTCCATAAAACCCAATGCATCATCTGTAGCCAACCCACTAAACATTGGAGGATCATATTTCTTGAACCTCTCCAATCTACGCTGCTCGTCCTTGAAGGCAGCTGGCCCACCTCTGGGCTGTACTGGGGCGGAATGAGGCATAACAATAATCTCTAGAACCTGTCCTACTGGCACTCGCTGCTCAGGTGTAGCGGCTGCGGGAGTCTGGGCCCCTCCCCTGGCTTGAGATAGGGCTGCAGCGAGGGGAAGTAACCCCCCCCCCCCGAGCTAAAGTAGTGTACATGCTCATGAACTGAGCCAGGGTCTCCTAGAGCTCTGGAGTAGTAGTAGCTGTAGTAGGTGTACCAGGTGCCTGCGCTCCAACCTGATCAACCGGCGGTGCCTCAGCGGTAGCACGCGCGGGTGCTCTGGCTTCACCTCGGGTGCGTCTTCGACCTCTACCCCGGCCCCGGCCTCTAGCGGCGACAGCCGGGGGCACGAGTGCCTGATCCTCTCAAGTAGCACGTGTCCTCATCATATGTGAGAGAATAGAAGATAGAAGTTTAGATTTGGTGGTAAATATCGCACGACAAAGAATTCTGAAGAAATGAAGAGTTTCCTAAATAATTACATAGCCTCTCGTAGATAACTACAAACATCTCCATATCGATCAGCGAGACTCTAAGTAACTGGTTTGTGTCCCGTGACTCCTATGAACCTAGAGCTACGATACCAACTTGTCACGACCCTAGTTCACTAATCGTGAACCTGTCATGACGGCACCCAGTCTCTGTGACTAGGTAAGCAAGCCTAACACGGTGCAGAATATACAAGTTTATGAACATTAAATAAGAAATGGGGGAAAATGATATAAAAAGGGAATGTAATCAGTGCCGCTTGGCACATACACTCATCAACCACACTATATAATATACCACCAAGACCCGGAATCCCACGGGTAACACAGACTAAAAAGGGAAAGTACGACTGTGGCTCTATATATCAAGAGTATCTAAAATAATGAAATGAGGGAAAATATCTACTATCACTATCAAAATAGAAGGAGAGCCTCCGGATCCGTGGACATAGCAGATCATACCTCGAGGTCTCCGAATGTGCTGCCGAATCACCTAGGATGAGCCTGTCCTGATGTACTTGGATCTGCACAACAAAAATGTGCATAAGAGTAGCATGAGTACACCACAGCGGTACTCAGTAAGTGCCAAGCCTAACCTCGATGGAGTACTGACGAGGAAGGTCAGGGCCCTACCGAGAGAACAATAACATAATGAGCATAACAGTAATAAGCAGGAATTAGTAAGAATGAATATGAAATAACAACAATAAAGTAATTACTACAACCGACTACGATTAGCTAACTACAGGTAACCAACACAACATAAACTCAAACCAGCAAGTCCAGGACCTGTGGGAATTGAACCCACACTCCCACTCTATAATCAAAAACCCAGGAGCTACGGGAATTTAACCCGCAGTCCCAATATCAGTATCTCTGGGTCTCCGGGAATCGAACCCGTAGCCCGTGTCTTAATAACTCAGGATATGTCTCAATATCTCAGGATCTCCGGGAATTGAACCCGCAGTCCATATCTCAATAACATATCAATAAAATCTGGGTCTCCGGGAATCGAACCCGCAGCCCTTGGATCTCTGGGAATCAAACCCGCAGTCCACAAACAATACCACTCTGGGTCTCTGGGAATCGAACCCACAACCCTGGATCTCCGGAAATCGAACCCGCAGTCCACCAACACAACAAATAAAGAAACGCACATAGAAAATATAATAAGCTTAACTACAACTTCACCAAAAACTAGTGCCAACAATTATCAAGAAGTTCAAGTAAGACAATTAGGCAATTAGACAGATAAATCCTATTTAATCATGCTTTCCTAAGGAATACCAGGTAAAAGTCACAATCTAATCAACTAAGAACAGGAATATCACGAATTGGACAATTCAAGTAAAGTGAGTTACAACAACCAGCGCATGTACACTCCCGTCACCTAGCGTACAAGGCATTTAAATTATCACATAATATCCTAGAGGTGAAGGTTCCCCCACACGAGGTTAGACAAGCCACTTACCTTGACTCCGGTACAAAATCGCTAAGAGACAACTCTCTTGCCATGAATATAGGCCTCTACAGGTGTAGTATCTGATCAAAATCAATAGAAATATATCAAGATAGGCCAATAGGGCATTACCCAATCGAAACAATCCAAAATACACCAAAAACCACAAGTTGCCAAAACCCGACTTTTGGTACCCTTCTAAAAAAATTACGAAAGTTACATATTCGGAACCCTCATCTCAATACGAGTCTAAGCATATACAATTTACCAAATTCGGACTCCATTTGCCCATTTAAATCCTTGATTTTCTAAAATTCAAGCCTAGGGTGAAAACCCCCATGATATACGCCAAATTCCTCCAATTTCATGAGATAATTGTATAATTTATCAATACAAAACCATAATTTGAGTCCATAGTTGATTACATGAAGAATCCCTTTGAATTTCCCTTCAAAATCGCCCAAATCGCCTCTTAAGTCGAGCCCTAAATGTTTTAGAATGTTCTGAAATTTCTATCTTCTGATATTATTAATCCTTCTGCGATTTCCTCTTCTGCGAACAAATTCCGCCTCCGCGAGACCGTATCCGCGACCAACTGGCCGCTTCTGCGAATCCTAGGCCTAGCTGGCCACTTCCGCTTCTGTGAGACCAGGGACGCTTCTGTGCGTCCGCTTCCGCGATCGAACCACCGCTCCTACGACAAATCCCGCTCCTGTGTACCAGAGTCTGCTTCTGCGGACTCGCATAAGCGATCAAGCATCCGATTCTGCGGATCTTCCCAATTCCGCCTCTTGACCGCTTCTGCGGTCTCTCCCTCGCACCCGTGATGCCGCCTCAGCGGACAAGGTTCCGCTTCTGCGCAACCAAGCACTTCTACAGCCCACCGTCCGCTCCTGCGGGCTCGCCTCTACGCTCCATTTTTCCTCAGGAGCGAAAACAACAGAACCAGACTTGCTCAACCTGCAATTTTCCATGATTTCTTCCGTTTAACCACCCGAAAACACCCCGAGGCCCCCGGGACCTCATCCAATCACACCAACACATCCTAATACCTCATTCGAACTTGCTCCAACCCTCAAAACACGTCTAACAACACCAAAACTCACAATTCACAACGGATTCAAGGCTAAATTCCTTAAAACTTTTCGAATTACACATTCGATCAAAAACCCGACCAAACGACGTCCGAATGACCTGAAAATTCATAGACATATCCAAAATTACATGACAAAGCTATAGAAATTGTCGAAATTCCATTCCGACCCCCGGACCAAAATCTCACCTATCGTTCGGATTCGCCAAAATTTCAAACTTCGGCATTTCAAGCCTAATTGAGCTACAGACCTCCAAATTACATTCCGAACGCGCTCCTAACCCCGAAATCACCTAACGGATCTAATGGAACCATCGAATTTCTGTTCCGAGTTTGTCTTAACACTGTTCTGAATACGGGCCATTTTCCAACTATAAAGCTCCCATGTAGGGACTAAGTGTCCCAAAACACTCCAAATTCCAGAATCGACCCTCCCGATAGACCACAATAGCAGAAATGAACTTAAGGGAATAGTTAAATTGGGGATCGGGGCATAAATTTCAAAAACGACCGTCCGGGTCGTTACAGGAATCTAGTTCTTATGAGGAATATCAATTTTGGGGATGTCATCATCAAAAAAAGAGAAATTGCTCTAAGTTGTGCTGTTTTGTGTCTTGATGATTTGCCAAACTTTATCGAGGAACCAGATAGGAACAAGATGTGACCAGTTCATGTAAGGAATCTAGTTCTCAAGGGGAATGTTAATTTTGGGTTTGTCATTATCAAAAAGGTAAAATTGATACATTAATCTATTTCATGTTTTGATGATAGTGAAACGCTCTCGAGGAACCAGATGTGATAAGTTTCCTTGACCGTCATATAGTTAACTCTACAATTGTAAAAGATACTGCACTGTACCGACTGACGACAAATATGTTATTTGAAAATATAAAAAGATGAAACATGTACTCGGGGGGAATAGATCCATATGTTGAATATATCTTAATTTCTTAGGTTTGTTGAGTATTTATCATTTGGTTCTTCATTGGTAATCCTATACTACTTTCAAGAAGTGTCTTTTTAGGAGAAATTTCAACTGTTATTTGGTTTGGTCTTTTGACTAGAGTTAGTCAAGATTTATTGTTTTGTAATAAAGTTATTACAAAAGGCTTAGAATAGAGATATTATAAGCAGTGAGGGATTAAAAGTTTAATTCCTAGATTAAAATAGGCTGTAATATGAAGTTTGCTCGATTTATTATCGTAACGACCCGACCGGTCATTTTGCTTTCTAAAATTCTGTTCCCCTAAATGAGACTCCCCTTATATACTTTTACTATTTTATGACTTGCGGAGATGATTAGTTCGGGATTTGAAAGGGTTCGGGTCGAAATACTTGGTTCCTTCATTTGGCTTTAAGAGACTAAGTTTGACTTTGGTCAATATTTTAAGTAAACGATATCAGAATCGGGATTTGACGATCCCAATACGTTCGTACGATGATTTTAGATTTGGGCGTATGTTCGAATCGTATTTTGGATGACCTGGGGGCGCTTCAGCGCTTAATAGTGAACGTTGGCATATTGAAGGTTTTAGAGTTCTTTAAATTTGGATCGAATTACGTGTGAACATTTAATTTTTGCCCTGTAAAAATACTCCTATAAAATCCACAATAAATGAATTTTTAATTGTTTTTTATTTTAATTTTACTAATTCCTTTATTAATTGTTTGTTTGCATTTAGTTGCATTTTTGTGCATATTTAATAACTTAAAACTATAGAAAACATCATAAAATATATTTTAAATCTTTATTTTGTGACATTTTAGGAATTAATTGATAGAATTAATACATAAAAATTTTAAAAAATATACTTTAGTAATGTTACATGAATTTTTAGTTAATTAACTTAATTAATTGTTTTAAAATAGGTCATTAGGTTATTTTTTGAAAATTAGTAGAATTAGAAGTGTTCAATAAAATTGGTTACTTTTGAAATTAAAAGAAAGAAGAGAAAGGAGGCTATTTCTTGTTTGGACCCAAAAGTTGGGCTTTGTTTTTGGACCAAGTTTGTTAAGAACTCGTCCTGTCCACTCTGATACCCGGTTCAGATCCTTCTATTTTAGAGAATTAAAACGACGTAGTATAATTGCGAAACGGCGTCGTATTCGGTAAAAAAATAGTCAATCTAATCTCAGCCTTCCATTTCCTATGATCCAATGGCTCTAAACTAATCTCTCCTTTCCTTATTATTGTCTGAATCCCCTCCCCCAGAAGAACCCTCTCAAAGAATCTTTTCCACTATCTCATATCCGTCCTCCATACACTGTCTCTCACCACCATCTGCCGCCACCCGAATTCGCCCACGGTGGTGGCCAATCACCAATTAGACTCAATTCTTTACAAGATACTCCACAACCCCTCCATAACCTGAACCCTTTATCTGTTTCCTTTTCAATCTGTCTCAAACACGGCCAATCATAAATCTAAAATTTCCCCCCCCCCCCCAAAAAAAAAAAACTTGAATTTGATTTTCCTTGTTTCATCCTTAAGAGATGAATTTCTTTTATTCGAAACCCACACTGACCGATTTCTCTCAATGAGTGCAGTCGATCGATGTTGTTTTTGATTCGTTCTAAAATTTTCAAGAATCCGGTCAAGTCATCGTCGGCAGGTGTGAAGTTCGATATTCCAATGTCCTAGCATCCTCTATATTAATGGATAATTCCTTTCTCTCATCAGTTCCGTGTTAGTTTCTTACTGATTGTTGGTTTTACCTAGTTTGATTGTTAATTTGAATTATGTTGAATGATTAACGTTTAAGTTAATAGTCAACGCATGTGCTAGTTGGTATAATTGTATGTTGATTTACTTTGAATTCTGATATTGTTCATTTTGAATTTGGGCTTCAATTGATTTGTGTGATAGGCAGTAGTTTGTTTTTATCAAATAGAATTGGTGGGGGGGGGGGTCTCTTTGTATCAGAGTCATACGACTCAAGCCCAGAATCAGGTTTGTTTGTGAGTCAAGTTTAAAAATCCTAAAAGATTAATTTGGGGGAATTTTTAGGAAGCTTCTAAAAGAGGAAAGCTATCCAAAACCTGTTGTATAACTTTGGGTGTAAAAGGAATTTTGGGTTATTTTTTTGGATTCTGTCCCCTTTAACCTCCTACTCCAGGTATGTAACGGGCTTCTTTTATGATATTCTGTTGTTGAGCGTACGAATGAAACCATGATTCTGTTTTGGTTGATTCATGCCTAAGTTTTTGTATTTGGTTATGTTTGACTCCCAGATTTACCTATGTTTTCTTTTGGATTATTTTGTCTATCTCGAAAGTTTAAATCAAAGTGGCCTGTTTGCTTTGATGCTATCTTCTGCTGATTCACTTCTGGGCCAATTAAATAATTAGTTTGCTTAAATTACTAAAAATCAGTTGTCATCTAATTTGGGGTTGTTTTGTTGTTGTCTCAAAATTGCGATTCTCTCCAGCCTCAAACTATGCTCGAGCTTCTTTTTCCATAGCTGCTAGCTCTCCTCAATCTTTCTATCGACAGCTTAACCATTTTGTATGTTCTTTTTTTCTTTCTCATCAGGATAGTTCCTTTCTGTTTATCTCTAATTTAGGCACATATTCCCTTTTATTGTTAAAAAAACACGAAGTTCAGTAAATTGGAATGCATATTTTTCTTATTGGTATACATATAAATTGTTGAATCTGTTTGATAGCTAAGTGTACTCACTCTCAGTGCTAGTTTACATTTTTTAAAATCCTCTTGTTCCACCACTGTTGGTATATTTATATACAGAGTTAATTATCTCCTAATTATTTATTTATATGCTCCCTCCATTTCAATTTATGTGAACCCATTCGACCGGGCACGAAGTTTAAGAAAAGAGAGAGGACTTTTAAACTTGTGGTGTAAAATTATCACATATATTTTGTGTAGTTATAAATCATTGCACAAAGTTAAATAATTTCCAAATAGGGAAAAAAATCAATTCTTTTTTGGCACGAACCAAAAAAAAAAGTAGGTTCACATAAACAAAAACGGATGAGTTATTAAGTTTAACTCACTATATGAAGGAATGCAACCACTAACTTAAAATCTTAGATATATCCTTTTTCTTTGTGACTTTTACGAGTTAATATATGTTCTTTATTTGCTTCATATGTGATAACAGCTCAAATTTGTGATGTTGTACCTCGAGTAATGAGAATTACTACTTTTTCTTGAGATCCAAGTGTTAATTACAGAAAAGACCTTTCATGAGGCTTGCAGTGGTGGCGGTAAGAGTCTAACATGGGTTTTCCTCTGGATGTGTATATGATAAATGTTGAATCTGTTTCTGTTTCCCATATAGAAGAATTGAAGTGTAATTTTCTTTGCATATTAGTATTGAGAAATCTACTTACATTGGGTTCGGTTTTTGCTAGAAGCGTCTTTAATCTGGCAAAAAAGAATTGTATGTCAATAAATGGAACTCGCTAGTGTTAGATAACCCTTTGTTCCTCAAAGCACGGATTATTTACTAACATTGGGATGAAATAGGTCCAAGTGAAACGGAATAGCCACTAGATATTAGTGGCGAAGCCACATGGTCACAAGGATGGTTAGTTGACCACCCTTCGTTGAAAAGTTGCACTGTGTATATAGGTAAAATATTACGTTTTAGAGGTATATAACGCATATTGACCAACCTTAGGAAAATTACTAGCTTCGCCACTGCTAGATATAGGGATTTGTATGGTTGACCCCTGACTAGTGTAGGAATGAGGATTTTTTGGTTGATCATTGTTGAGAAATACATTGCGAAAAAAGAATACTTGAATTATTTTGCTTTCATTCTATAAAATCATCAAATTATTTAACTTCTTTTAGGGAGTTGATCACTAACCACCACGCTAGATATATAACTTATTCTATTAAGTAATGCGGGTACATTGTTTTGAATGATTGAACTGTGACTAGTCTCTCTCCTAACGTTCCCAGCGTTCTCTCTCCCAACGTTCCCAACGTTCCTCCCGTGCAGATTTTCGGTTGGACACAACAGAATTACCCCGTCTCGATAAATTTTAGGACAGGCGACAAGGCGACTTTGCGGCGTTTGGGAGTGAAGAGCTAAGCAACACCGGTCGGGACGTGCAAAAGGTGGCAACACTTGACCTCGGGCGCATCAAAGCGTATCTTCAGGTTTTTCCACTGGGAGTTGGTACCTCCCGTCTCTTGTTTATCCTGTACACCTTTTTCGTATTCCCGCTAGCATTTCGTGTGAGGTTTACTCTATTGCTATCTAGTTTGCATCTTTTTAGTTTTTCACTTTCACGCGCGCGCGCGTCACTATTCTCCATAGCTGGTCGGAGGATAATGCCACCACGGGGACGTTAGCAGTAAAGTCATGTCCTCGAGGCGGGGCGGGGCGGGTGGCGGCGGCGTAGCAGGGCAGAGAGTCGGTTCCGCGGCAGGCGAGGTGGGTAGTGCAAGAGGTTACGGAGATCAAGGATCGCATCGTGAACATAGTGCACTCGACCGGTAAGTCCATCGAGTCGGCGAAGATTCTTCGAAGTAGCGAGGTCAACATAGCCCGTGTCCAGGAGACTAGGTGGAAACGGACGAAGACGCAGGACGTAGACGGTTCGGCTTCGTGGTATTCGGGTCGCGAGTGGTAAGAACTGAGCCGGGCATCCCGGCGGATAAGCGATCTTAGTGAGTCCGGCGCGGAAGTTGAGGCGAGTGAACGATAGGTTGATGTCTATTAAGTCAAGTTATCCGGGTCGCGTCCTCGACGTCATCGCGT
This sequence comes from Nicotiana noctiflora, assembly GCA_032618575.1. Classification (NCBI taxonomy): domain Eukaryota; kingdom Viridiplantae; phylum Streptophyta; class Magnoliopsida; order Solanales; family Solanaceae; genus Nicotiana; species Nicotiana noctiflora. The sequence continues at coordinate 16,403 of JASVEL010013848.1, forward strand.
CTACGCACCGCACGCGGCTAGATGCGGAGGTCGACGAGGCGCTTGGGACGACTTGGACGAGTCGTGGCGTAGTATTCCCCAATCTAAGAAGCTGGTCATCGAGAGGACTTTAACGGTCATATCAGAGCGTACGCTAGCGGTTACGGCGAGGTGCACGCGTGGCTTCGGCCTCGGGTTAAGAACGGAGTGAGGCACAACGTTGTCGGATTTCGCTAGTGGCTTCCGAGCTTCCGATTGCTAACTCGACACCGTAGCGGTAGGAGTGAGGATTTGGTCACCTTCAAAAGTTCGACGGCGAGGACTCGGATCGATTACCTCCTTCTCAGTAGGAGCGATAAAGACCGTGCAGGATCGCAAGTTATTCCGGAGAATCCCTTTCAACTCTTCGCGTACTCCTGCCGATCGACGTTCGACTCGCCGGCGAAGAAAAGCAGAGGGTGCTCGGGCTCACCGCGACCAGACGGGGCGCTTCGACTAAAGAGAAAGCCCGTGAGCTCGAGAGAGGGTTAGTCGACGCGGAGCTCGAGAAGCTTTCGGGCAGCAGCACGCAATGTGATCAAAGACGGCGAACCGGCAGTGGCGCAGCGCGGACGTGCTCGGGCAGCCAAAGGCTATTTAGGCGCACATCAAGGCGATCGACTGGGGAACGATGTAGTACGAGGAAAAGCAGAGGCGAAGAAAGCAGCCATGCTAGCTAGTGCGGAGCACAAGCCGAGAAGAAAGGCGGTGAACGAAAGAGCTATAGCGCGGCGAGGGCGAAGTCGAAACCGGCGGTCGCGGAAGCTAAAAACGCGTTTTGTTGCATGTACGAGGAATCGACGGAGAAAGCGCGGACGACGGTTATTCCTGCTAGCCAGCAGGTGAAAGTGAAGGCGCGGACCTGTACCAAGTTAGCGCATCAAGGACGAGGATGATAAAGTCCTGATTGGGAGTCTCAAGTCAAACAGAGATGGCAGTGCATACTTACGAGATCTTCTCAACGAGGAGTGGATCAAAACATGTAGCCAGTGAGACGGGCATTCAGTAGCAGCCATAACGACCTAGGTGCTGCCGCAGTGCATTGCGTGTAGAACAGCCGTGGGCTTCGCGTAGACGCAGCAGTGGTCGAGCGATCCGGCCGTACGAAATTTCCGCGAGTTCGGAAACGCACGGGTAGCTCGGAGTGTAGTAGCTCACCGTGTTGTTCAACGCGATCTTCGAGACCAAAAGGATGCCGGAGGAGCTGAGTGGAGTGACAGCGGTGCCCTCGTATGTTAACAAAGCGGATATCCAGACATAGCAACAACTATAGGGCATCAAATTAATAAGTCACACCACGAGCGTCCGGGAGCAGGCGATCGAGGCTAAAGCAGGGAGTCGATATCCGTTTTCGTGAACTAGTTCGTGCTCACGCCGGTCGCTCCACTACGTGTCTATCCACCTCATAAGAGATTGCGGAACGAGCTCAGTGATATGAAAAAGACCCGCATACGGTGTTTATCGACTCGGAGTAGGCGTACGACAAAGTCCATAGTGAGGCGCGCTGAGGCGCACTGAGGCTAAGAGCACGTGCCTGAAGCCTCACATCGTAGTAATCGAGAACACGTACGACGGAGCTAAGTCTAGTGGTCGTGACAGCTGGCGGCGACTCAAACAATTTTCCCGCGGTTACGGTGTCGACGGATCCGCGCTAGCCCTCTCTTCGCTTCGGCGACGGACGCGTTAACGCGGCATATCCGGGCGGGACGTGCCTCGCGTATGCGTATTCGTCGACGACATAGTCCCGCGTGACGAGACGAGGGCTCGTGGCTAACCGAGGCCGTAGGTACGGAGACGTACCTCGAGTCCAAGCAGTTTCAAACCAAGTAGGCTCCAGCACGAACATCCGAGCGGCAAGCTTAGCGCCGAGCCGAGCGAAGTCGTAGGAAGGAGATCGGATCTCGATGCCACAGCCCAGCAGGATAGTTTCGTACACCCTCGGACCGGCGATTCACGCGGACTGGGATGTCACCCAACCGTATGTGGCGGGGCGGTCGAGTCGAGGCCTGCATCGCAGTCTCAGCGTGATAAGAAAGCGCTGCCGTAAACTCGGCGGGAAGTTTTACGAGTCGCGGCCGAGACCGCCACGCCGTACGAGACCGAGTGTCGTCGCGCGAAGAAATCTCATGTTCGTAGCGACGGGCGTCGCGGCAGAGCAAGGACGTTGGCGGACGTGCGGCTCACCAGTGTTAGACAAGACAGGAACGAACCTTATTCTAGAGGCGGGTGCGGCCCCGCCGGATGAAAAAAAGACGCGAGAGGCGAGACCTCGTGGTTCGGCACGTGCGCGAGGAGAAGCTCCCGATCCCCGCGAGGTGTCGTGAGCGGCCAGCGACGGCTCGGTGCGAAGCGAGGCGGCAGTGAGGTCCAAGAGATACCTGGGAGAGGTTATTGGCAAGACACGGCCAAGCATGCAAATTTCCGATGACACGACCCTAGACAGAAAGTCCGTGGTCTAAGCATCGGCGTTGCAGGATAGTGCTTCTAGATTTTTCGTACTCTTTTCTCGGGGTGGGTGAGGCGTGGTAGGGCCGCCCTTAGATGATTAGTTTGTGTTCTCTTGTGGTAGTCATTTCTAGTAGCCATCGTTTTAATAATATTGCACGCCACTTATTTACGGTACATACGACTCTTATGTTTAGATAATTGTTTACGCGATTTCTACTGTAGTTACTAATTGAATGTGTTTTTGTTTTTGTTTGCCTTTCTCTTCCGTGCGCCGAGGGTCGATTGGAAACAACCTCTCTGCCCTCTCGGGTAGAGGTAAGGCCTATCTACATATTACCCTCACCAGACCCTATTTTGTAAGAATATACTAGGTTGTTGTTGTTGTTGTTGTTGTCGTCTAATTAGGTGATTATAGCCTAAATGGTTTGGCCAATATTAGGGTATGTTTAGTCTTTGAGTTTGATCACCAGTTGATCAAACTTACTGATTGAAGTTTCCAGGAGGTGAGATGGTTATCTTGGGTAATATTTGATCGGTGCGAATTCAACCCTTGGGAAGAGTGGGTGCTAACTATTTTTACCCGATAGTAGTGTCGGGGTCAATATCCACTGGGAGCTAGAAGTGGAAGTCGAGTGTTTGTGAAGTCTAGAGAGGTGTTTTGGCTTCTAATTTTGCTTCTATCATTTTTAGTTTGTTTCTATATTTATCAACTACACTTTTAATAATTACTAGATTGAACTAAATTATGCTAAGATGGCGATTCTACAGTATATACATTATAGAAAAAAACACTAGGGCCGTGGCATTTACCTAGGTGGTCAACTAACGGGTAGAGATTCCTAATGCACGAATGGTGATTATGGGACTTATGCTACAACTGCTGCACGATTGCACTCACTCTCACACCTCTCGGTAGAGTGATTTTGTCCAATTGACTCTCTCGAGACCAATTGGGTAGGCCAATATGTCCAAGCAACTAATGGTTCAAATTGGGTAATTACTCTCTCGATGTTTAACCCGTTAATTGGGACAACCATTCTCATGGGTCCACCCCAATTCTTTGTTGGGTCAATTTTGGAGTCATAGACACATTTTCTTAAGAAGTGCAAAACTCACTAAGCTAGACTTAGTGTTTGCAACCACCAATTCCTAATTAAACCATAAAATTGACCCAAATAGCAAATACCCAACATCATGCAAGCACTAAACAATCACACCCATTAATCACCCACACTAGGGTTGAGCCGCAACCCTAGGTAATGGGTTTAGCTAGACATGGAAGAAGCAGAAAATGAAGAAATACTAGAAGAAATTAATATAATCATTAATCACAAGCTCAATCTACTTGAATCCACGTTAATTACAGGAGAAAATTGCGTAGAGTAGGCGAATACAAAGTGTCTCGTGCTCAGCTGCTAAAATAGATTACCAAAACTTGCCCTAAAAAAAGTAAAATGTTCTATTTATACTACACAGGAATAATCGGACAAAACTACCCCTGAGGGTCTGGTGTGGACTGCATAGAAATGACATGCGGATGTGCAGGCCAAATGATCTTCAGATATGTGCTTCTAGACTTGGGGATGCGGACCGCGCAGAAATGTCACGCAGCTGCTTACGTTGAGTCATGTGGACCGCATAGAAAGGGTGCGCGGCCGCATAGTAGAATTTGTCCCATTGTTGACTCTTTGAAATTTTACCCACACGGACCGCACTACTTTGGTGTGCGGCCGTGTGGGACTTTGCCTTGAATTGCTGAGCCTCTGATCACTCATCAGTGCGGACCATGTGGAAATGGATGCGGTCCGCGTGGATCTTCTTCACTTTTGATGGTTCTCTGAACTTTCTTGCGTGGTCGCGTGGCAAAATAGTGCGGGCCGCGCAGGTCAGGCTTGAACTTGGCAGCTTTCAGAATTTTCCTGCGTGGCCGCACATCGAAACAGTGCGGTCCGCGCATGTCACCTATTTTTCACTTTCAATCATCTTTTGACGCTTGGCAGATTTCACTTCTTTTTTGAGCCGATTTGTGATATTCATCATCTTGTCGCTCAATCTGCAATTAAGCACAAATTGTAAGCTTAATCTAGAGCAATTTATGCATAAAGCTCAGGTAGAAGGGGTATAAAACATGTTCAATTCATAGTTATCAATATCCCGGAAAGCTTGCAAGGTATAGTGGATTGATTTGGAGGTCTATAGAATATAAAGTCCTAATATTAACAACTATTGTATTTGTAATCATCGAAAGTTCCTACTCCAATACATTGATTTGAAGTAACAGGGGGAAATCTTTCTTTGTATATGTATTCTGATTTATGTTTTGAGAGTGTAGTATTCGAGAAATAATTAGTTTTAGCGTCTTAATTATTTTATATGAATTTTAGTGGTAAGATTGATAAAATAATTATTTGTAATAATTCGATCGGTCGTTTTGTGCTCTTGCGCGTCGTTCAGTAATCTAAGGCCATGAATAGCTTCATTTCAGGATTATGACCTCTACGCGTGGTTGGAACTATGTTTCGGGAAATTCAAAGTTAATTTGGAATGAGAATTCTCATTTCGGAAGCGCAAAGTCAAAAGAATTAATTAGGTTTGGAATTTTACGTAAACAACCTCGGAATCGGGATTTGAAGGTTCTAGCAGGTTCGTATGATGATTTCAGACTTGGGCGTATGCCCGGATCGGGTTTTGGATGACCCGGGGGCGTTTTGGCACCTATCGTGGAAAGTAGCATTTTGAAAGAAATTTCATAGGTTTGGGTTGAAGTGCATTTCAGTATTGTCAATGTCTGTTTGGGATTCCGAGTCCGGAAATAGCTCCGTAAGGTGATCTGGTTTTGGGAGCGCGATCGGAAGTGGATTTGGAGGTCCGTAGGTCATTTCGGAGTCATTTGGCTAAAGTTAGAAATTTGATGATTTTTGATAAGTTTGACCGGAAGTGGACTTTTTAATATCGGGGGTGGATTCTGATTTCGAAAGTTGAAGTAAGTCCATAATGTCGAATATAACTTGCGTGCAAAATTTGAGGTTAATTGGATGTGATTTGATAGGTTTAAACATCGAAAATAGAAGTTTGAAATTCCAAAGTTCATAAAGCTTGATTGGAGGTTGATTCATAATTTTAACGTTCTTTGATGTGATTTGAGGTCTCGAGCAAGTCCGTAATGTGTATTAGGACTGGTTGATATGATTGGTCGTGGTCCCGGGGACCTCAGGATGATTTCAGATGGTTGAGGGAGGGATTCTGGAGGTTGGATGATATCAGATCTTTTTGCTACTTCTTGTATTCCCGCTTCTGCGGAAATGGGACGGCAGAAGCGGCTTCTCAGGTGCGAAGAGATGAGCGTAGAAGCAGTTTTTGGTTTGGTGCAGCAGGCTCCACAAATGCGGTGTTTTTTTGCAGAAGAAGAACCACATCTGTGAGCGAACGATCGCAAAAACGGAAAATTTGGCTTTTAGTGGAAGCCACAGAAGCGACAGATGGTCCGCAGAAGAGGGATTGCGAAAGCAGAAATTCTTCCACAGAAGCGAAAAAGTGCTGGAGGTAGAGAAATATTTGAAATTCGGGATTTGTCCATTCTTCTCCCATTCACTTGGCACGGGCAATTTTGGAGAGCTACAAGAGGGGATTTCCGTCATCAACGTCAAGGTAAGTTATCCCTACCCATTTTGAGTTAAATACATTAATTATATATGAATTTGAGCATGAAATTGGTAGAAAACTTGGGATTTGAGGGAAGACCTAGAAAATTATTGTTCATGGAATTTAACCATGATTTGGGGTATGGAATTAGGAGAAAATCATATATTTGAGTTCATGAGGCTATGAGTAAACTTTATCTTCGAATTTTTTTGAAATTCGGGTATGGGGGCCCGAGTGCATTTCTATCAACTTTTCGATCGGGGTTCAGAATTGCTATAAATTAGATTGTAATGAATAATTGAGCATATATTAATGGATTTGCGTAATAATTGGCTAGTTTTGGAGCGTGGTGCATCAATTAGAATCTTCAGAAGTGTGTGGAATGCCGGCTATGGATCTTCGGAGCGAGGTGAGTCTTCTTTCTAACCTTGTAAGAGGGAATTGTCTCCATACGTGAGTTAATTGGTTAGGTTCTCCTATTTGTGCGTAGCTACTATTATGCTATTGTCCGAGTAGTCTAGGACCCGAAAGCATGTTATACTTGTATTAATTGTAAACTTATCGACATTTGAATTGATTAAATCACCTCGAGTTAGTAAATGAATTTGCACAAAAGATTAAACTTCATTTTTAAAAATCTTGAAAAAAGAATTGACTTTTCTATGGATAATTGTTCCTGGTTGACTACTTGATTGATCGTCTGTATGTGTTTAATTTTGGAACGGGTCGAACGCCTTGACAGATTAAATAGATGCATCTGTAGCCGCAACATCGACCCTCGGCAAGTGCTCAATTTATTTCCGTTGGATTGGGCCGTCGACTAGGCATAATATGTGCATGCTTACATTGCGTGTCTTGAAACTTATTGAAGTGGATATTGCCTTTTATGGACCACTATAAACTAGTAAAGATAAGGTAAAGTAAATCTTAGAATTTCCTTATTATTTGATAAGGTGTTACCTGTTTTCTTGCTCTATGAGTTATAATTTCTAGGTAAATTCATGTTTTCCTCACATCTTCACCATGTTATTATTTGACCACTAGCAATTGTTGAAGTCGACCTTTCGTCTCTACTTTCTCGAGATTAGATGAGATACTCATTGAGTACACATTATTTTCGTACTCATACTACACTTCTGTGCATTTTTGTTGCACAAGTTTATGTAACTCTAGCGGCCTACTGGATGTAGCAGCACAAATGATTCTGGGACTAGGTGAGTTGTATTATTCGAGGCGGCCCCCAGCTAATATAGTCCCTTCCAGTATGCTGTATTTACTTCTTGTCCATTGTATTTCGGATGAATGCTATATTTTATTTCTTTACCAGTAGATGTTCATGCACTTGTGACACCGATTATGGGATGGTGTGGAAATATTTTGTACTAATTGCTCATTATTTAATTTGAATTGAAGCAGTTATTTTTTTATTTATGAAAAATTGAAGGAAAATCTTTGTTTTCAAGATTGTAAAGAATGAGAACTTCAACAAGCAATTTGGTTGGCTTGGCTGACAGAGGTGTCCGGTGCCATTGCAATCTTTAGTGGATTTTGGATCGTGACACTATTGGTCATGTTAGATTTGTATGATGATCAAAATTAGGTTTGGTTCGTTGTTATGCTCTTTTTGTGAACTTGGGCTAAGAGGAAATATGGGATATTGATTTGAGATAATCTCATTTGAGTTGATTGGGCCAAATAAATCCTGTTGTGGCCCAAAATATTAAGATGTAGATGGATCCTTCATTTGCTTCTACCATTAGTCAACCCACTGTCACTGTGCAGCTGTTAAATACTAATCTATGTATAGTTTTCTTTGTTTTCCTTTTCACGTTCATTGTGAAATTAAGATGCATGCCAAATTCAGTTGTTGAAAAAAAGATGAATGCGATTTAGTCTCTTTCATTATTAGTTTGTTGGCAAATCTTGAAATTAGTTATGCATGGCAAAATACCGAACTGGTTGTTAATTTTGCCTTTTCTTTTATGTGAAATTGTATCAACATTTGTTTAATTAACATATATTTACACATTGAAAGAGAGATCCGTCAATCCAAATATCTAAGATACTGCATGAATCCCAAGCTCCTTGTTATCCATAATTAGTGGCCTTCCAACAAATCTCAACGGTAGTTTAGGAGAATAATTCATAAGTGTCAGTTGTCTTGCTTTAGGCACGATTAATAATAAATCATCATGACTATGTGTATGGTTCTTGTAGCGTAGTCATGATATATAATCCCTACATGTTATAAACCGCGACTGCATTTTATGTGATGTGATTTGCAATGTGTTCAAAAAAAGTAAGTGCGCGCCATCGCGACTTATTTGAACAAATTCCATTAACACTAAAAGCGTTTAGTAAATACTAAAAGCGGTTCAAAAAACAAAAATCAATTATCGGTTTCAAATATGTATTAAATTGGGACAATTATTACAGTTGAGTAACTGTGCTAAAACCATAAAACACAGAATGCCTAACACTAACACTTTCTCCATGGTTAACAGAATTTCTTACCTGGCTTTCTAGTTTTCGGAGACTTTAAATGGAGTCAAATTTCCTCGATTTGAGATTTAAATTAAATCGGTGACTTGAGACACCATTAATTATTCCAAGTGGAGGCTCTAAATTAAATAAATAATCCTATTTCGATTTATATTACTTTAAATGGAAAAACTCCCCTATCCTCTCAGGAAAAAAGAGGTGTGACAGCTCTGGCGACTCTATAGAGGACAAGAACCTAGAATTTCTAGTTTCGGGTTTAGAATTTGAGCTTAAAATAACTATAACATACGTGTTTGAGCCTAATGTGCTATTGTCGATTTTTGCCGCTTTGATATTGCTTGAGCTTTATATAAATCTTTTATGAAATCTTTCTTTTCTTTGAGTCTTCTAAATCTACTGGAAACTGTATATAGGTATGTGGGACATAAGAAAAGGTTAGGGCGTTATATACGCACTATCACCTGATCAGTTGGTATATGTTGATAATGTTCAGTAGCTTAAAATTGCAAATTCTTACGCTAATTTGAATTGTTGAAGGTCTTGGGCGTTACTCACGTGAATTTCATTTGTAAAAAACAACATTTACGTTTGAATCCTCGTCAGATGAATATGAGAATGAGTTTGTGATTCACGTTGCTTATCCATCCATGTCTCTTAAGTTAGAGATATATTTTATACGTGGATGTGCAGTCACCACATAATCCATACTGATTTAAATCTTGCCACCTATTCTACAATGACTTAAGAGTCATAAGGTTTGGGGGATGCCACATAATTTCCTTATTGGGGAGTTTAATCTTTACCCAATAATCTTTAATTAATTAGGTAATATTACATTATCCAATAATTAATTAATTATTTACGTAATTTAGAATTATCTCAACTTACTTAAAATGCTATTCACTTTTAACATACCCTATATACCTTATTATCATAGTCATGCAGTACCTTGTATGGAACTAGTCCATAAATACAGTGTATTGTAGCTCGGGCCATATTCTATCCCATAATACATCTTTGTTGCTCCTGGATGAATAGAATAACGAGAATAGTGAGTTTCTCCCATGACATGTCAACGCAGCCCTGCAACATTAGGGACACATAATCGTCCTCGATATGTGAGGACCCCATCTTTTGTAGTCTCAAATAGTGTATTCTCCTTCCGAGGGGTTGTATCCCTATAATGAACTAACACAAGATCCTCATACTGGTGTTTCTTCACTTTTGTTACTAAAGAGGATGTTGTCGTATCCTGAATAGTAATTCCAATATCACCTAAGTCCAGTAAAAGAACTCCAAGGCTAGCTAGATGATGAATCTCATGGGCTATTCTCCTCTTCTCTGGCTGTAAATATGGCAGGATACCCATAGATCTACGTCGGAGGGTGTCAACTACTACATTTGCCTTCCCCGAATGGTATAAAATATCAATGTCATAATCTTTAAGTAGCACCAACCATCCCCTTTACTGTAAATTCAATTCGTTTTGTTTGAAGATATACCGGAGGCTCTTATGATCCGTATAGATATCAGCATGAATGCCATACAAGTAGTGCCTCCACTTCTTTAGTGCACGAATCATCGCGACTAACTTTAAATCATGGGTCGGGTAATTCTTCTTGTGCTTTCGTAGTTGTCTCGAAGCGTAAGCTACAACCTCACCATGATGCATCAATATAAAATCCAATCCGACACCCAAAACATCACAATAAATAACATAACCATCAACCCTTTCTAGGAGCATTAGAACCGGTGCAGAAGTCAATATGTCCTTCAATGCCTGGAAACTCCTTCGCAAGCATCAGTCCATTGAAACTTTGCTCTATTCTGAGTCAACTTTGTCAAAGAAGCTAAAAGAGAAGAAAATCCCTCTACAAATCTCCTATAATAACCTGCAAATCCAAGAAAGCTACAAACCTCTATTGCTGTCATGGGTCTAGGCCAAGTCTTTACTGCCTAAATCTTCTGTGTATCAATCCAGATACCTTCACCGGGAAATGATATTCCTAAAAAAGCTATAGAGTTCAACTAGAATTCACATTTAGAGAATTTTGCATACAACTTACCTTTCTGTAGAACCTTTATCATAATGCGCTAATGATCGGCATGTTCAGTATCTGAATGAGAATAAACCAATTAATCATCGATAAATACAATCACGAACAAATCTAGAAAGGTTCTGAACACCAGATTCATTAAATCCATGAATACTGTTGGGGCATTGGTCAAACCGAACGACATAACATGAACTCAAAGTGCCCGTATCTAGTTTTGAATGATGTTTCCGGAATATCTTTCTCCTTAACCCACACCTGATGGTACACGGACCACAAGTCTATCTTTGATAAACACTTGCCACCATGCAACTGATTAAATAAATCATCAATCTTCTAGAGTGAGTACTTATTCTTGATCGTCGCCTAACTCAACTATCTATAATCAATATACATATGTAAGGAACCATCTTTTTTCTCTCTCACAAATAACACAGAGGCTCCCCACAGTGATGTACTAGGTTTGATAAAGCCTTTTTCAAGTAAGTCCTTTATTTTTTATTCAACTCTTCAGTTATGCTGGTGCCATTCTATAGGGAGGAATAGATATTGGATGAGTATCTGGTAGTAGGTCTACATCAAACTCAATTTCTCGCTCTAGCGGAACACCCAAAAGCTCATCAGGAAACTCATTAACCACATGGATGGCCTGAATGGTTGGTGACTCTATTTACACATCCCGAACCCGAGCTAAGTGATAAATATAGCCCTTTTTGATAATCTTCCTTGCCTTGAGATAGGTAATAAATTTACTTTTTGGTGATGCCCTATTACCTTTCCACTCCAAAATTGGCTCCCTTGGAAATTGGAATCAGACCATCTTTGATCTACATTCAACGTTGGCATGACAAGAAGCCAACCAATCCATACCCATTATAATATCAAATTCTACCATATTTAACTTAGTTAGGTTTGCTACTGTATATCAACTATGAACAACAACTATAAAATCTCTCCATACCTGCCTAGATATCACTGGATCCCCAACAGATGTGGACACCTCAAAAGGCGTAGCCAACTCAGCTTTTATTCCAAACTTAATTGCTACCAACAAAGTAACATATGATAAGGTTGAACCTGGGTTAACTAGTGCATATGTATCATATCGGGAGGCTGATAATATACATGTAACAACATCGGGTTATGATTCTTGATCCTATCATCCTGCTAATGCATAAATGCAGTTCTGAGGATCGCTCGAGCTAGATACTCCACCTCTGCCTCTACCACAACCTATTGGTGCTTGTGAACCTTGCCCAAGGGGGCGTACTGATAATGACAAACCGCTACCTATCCCGCTGGTTGAGCTATGATTGCATTATCTCTTGTCAAATAATCCTTCATAATGTGGCCCGAATAACTACAAGTATAACAAACATCTAATCCCATACAGTACCGCTCAACATGTTACTTACCATACTGAGCACGTCGAGGCAAGGGCCGGCTCACATGATTTGACTCACCCCAATACTGAGAATCTGTGGCCCTGGAATTGAGACTATGCCTTGAATATGTTGAACGATTAAATCTCTTATCGCCAAACTGAGGGGGCATGCTAGCCAATGGCTGGGATGGATACCTTGGGTATTATGGTCTATGACCTCCTTGAAACTCACCAGAATGACCCGAATACCTCACTCTCTTATTCTGGGTCTTGTCACGCTCACAATCGACCCTCTACTTCTGCTTATGCTCCTCTACACCCTAAGTGTATGCTTGAATACAGGAAATATCCATGTTTGCCTGAAGTGAGACCAATATACATTCGTTAAGAAAGTCCGGCTCTAACCCCATCAAGAACTAGTGAACCCGATCCTCTATCTTAGATACAATAGTGGGAGCATACCTAGCCAATGAATCAAACTGAAGACTGTACTCCAGAACACTCATGTTACCCTTCTAAAGGGTTAAGAATCTATCAACTCTGACCCATCTAAGCTCTGGTCGCAGAGAATGACGAAAATAAGCCTCTGTAGACTCCTGCCATACTGTTGGAGGGGTATCCTTACCTCTGGTCAACTCTTAAGACTCGTACCCATTAACTGAATTTTTTTGAAGTCTATAGGAGGCTAGCTCAATTGACTCAATCGCAACAACCTTCATTACCCTCAAAGTCCTCTGCATTCTAATGATAATTACCATCGTGTCCTCATTTGGATCTTCTCCAGTGAATACTGGAGGGTCCAAATTGATGAAATCATGAATTCTCGCACTGAATGACCTATCTGCATAAACCATACCTATTTCCAAACAGGGAGCCGGTGCAGATACTAATTGAGTTAATAGATGAATAACATCTCTCATCTCCTGACCCAATGTATCTGGCTGAGGGGATAAATGCTCAGGGGCGGGCGCCGGAGCTAGTACTCCTTGAACATCTTTTGGAGAGGGCAGGGTATGTGAATTCTGAGATGGAACCTCACTATGAGACTCTCCCCGAGCCCAGGTAACTCATGGCGCTCGACTAGTAGTCTCACCAACCACACAATTTCCCTTCTGGGCGGCTGTAGTCTTTTGAGGCATTATTGAAAATGTAACATATCATTAGGAACATGAATTCTTAGACCCCACTATCTAAGATAAGAAGAAAGGATAACATTCTATATGTCCAGTAGCCTCTTGTTTATAAGTCTATGCACAACACACCTATAAATTAGACTTTACTAGACATGGTCTATAGATAATCCTAGGATAGAACTATCACGAACCAAATCGATGGACCGCGATGGGTACCTGAGTCCTACCTGTTAAACACCCCTAAGCATGCGTCTAACATATAAACCTAAATAACATCTACTGAATTGCGAGAATAATATACATGAAGGAAAACCTACCCAAAAAGACATATGTACATATATGTGCAACATACGTAGGGCGAGTCGACAAGTTTGCTATAGACAACTATGTACCTCAAAATCGAAAGTCACGAAGACCACATGCTATCTAACTAGGCATACTATCTACAGACCCCTAATAGAAATATAACTATAAGAAGACGGGACTAAGCCATGTCATACCCATATATACAAACATATCGTACAAAAATCAAAAGAAGCTCCGGATCAAGTGGAGCACACCAACTCTCACTGATCAAGTATCCTAAGAAGGTGCACCGTCAGCTTGCCTACCCACACCTACGGGCATGAAATGGATGACACGTGAAATAGGGCGTCAGTATGAAAAATGTACTGAGTATGTAAGGCACAAAACTCAGTACGTAAAAGACATAGATGAAACATGGAAAAATGAAATTCATACGTAAATCTGAATAACTTAGTAAATTTTTAAAACATTAATAATGTCATGAACATGCATATAAATGTCGTGTCATGCATAGTTATCGGTGTACATAATATCATCAAGCCTCTAAGGGCATCCCGTCATATTCTCTCGGCTACTGTGGGCAGCATTATCAATATATACCAACTGATCAGATGGTGGTGTGTATATAACACTGTATCCTTTTTCCCGTATATATATCACCCAAGAAAGGCCAATGTGGTGGCCGATGCTTTGAGTAAGAAGTCATCCTGTATGGGTAGTCTTGCTTATATTCTGACCGGTGAGAGGCCTTACTTTGGATGTTCAATCTTTAGCCAATCAGTTTGTGAGGCTGGATATTTCTGAGCCCATTCATGCGTTAGCTTGCACGGTCGCTCGTTCTTCATTATTGGAGCGTATCCATGATCGACAATAAGATGGTCCCCATTGTCACACCTCCTTTTTACGCACCCGCGGGAGCGCGAGGGAGTTTTTCCAATTAAAGGACAATCGAAACGGGATCAACTTATTTAATTCAGAGTCGCCACTTGGAAAAATAATGGTGTCCCAAGTCACCGGTTTGATCCCGAACCGAGGAAATGTTTGACTCTATATTACGGTCCGCGAACCAGAAATCCGGATAAGGAATTCTGTTAACCCGAGAGAAGGTGTTAGGCATTCCCGGGTTCCGTGGTTCTAGCACGGTCGCTCAATCATCGTATTTGGCCTCTTTATCTGATTTTATAATGTGCTTTAACCTCTGTGCAAATTTTAACTTTTAACCGCTTTTGATTATTATTATTATTATAAGAATTATTATTATTATTATTTTAACAAAGAATTGCAACGTTGTGAAAATGTATCTCGAACCACGTCGCACCGGTGCACCCGTGGTTGTCAACACATTTCGACTCCGTTGAGATTTGGATTTGAGTCACATAAATGTGCACTCGAGTTTAAGGAGATAAGATTATTAAATACGCGCCTAAAGATACTAACGCGTTTTGTGTTCGGAAAAGGCCGTGAAATCCGCTAAACAACACATCCCGGAATCTAAACGTTTTTCGTAATAATCGTCTGTTGAGGGCCCCGCAATTTGCGTGTTATTTTGGCGAGGCTCGTCTCGCTTATTGTTTAAGGGCTCATTACCCTTTTATTGTTTATTGTTTTAAATGAATTACAACGCAGCGGAAACGTATCTCGAACCACGTTGCACCAGTGCACCCGTGACTTTTGACACGTTTCGACTTCATATTTAGATTTGGGTCACATAAATGTGCACCCGTATTTGAGAAGGTAGTACTAGAATACGTGATTAAAGCAACTACGCATTTATTATCTTTGGAGAACACCGTAAAATTCGCTATACGGTTGATCCCGAAGTCTAAGTATTTTTATATATATACATTTATGAGGGCCCCGCAATTTGATAATTTTGTTAGGCGAGGCACACCTCTAATTCTAATTTAAAAGAGAACTACATTCCGCTATATTCATTTGAGAGTTAATTCGAGATTATTTAGAACACATTGCAAGCCACGCTACATGAAATGCACCCGTAGTCCATGACACGTTTTATTTAACCTTGTTCAAAATTGGAGTCAGGTCCCATGAAATACACCCCCGATTCCTTTAATCTAATTCCGTCGTTCGGTTGAAGAATAATGAACCAATTTCCATAATGTGACAACATCGTGCTCAACTATAACCAATTCGAGTAAACATACGAGTAGCTAACTAAGCGAGCAAATTCAAGACTATGGTGAACAATTACATAAACAACGGAAGCATAACTAGTTGGCGAGCATATGAAGGATTAGTCATTTTCATTAGCTAACTTCGACATTGCATGTTCAACAAAATCATATATTTACAAAAATAGTCTGAACCATACGAAACTAAATCAAATACGAAACGATCCAAAATATTAGCGAGAAGAACAATATCGGAAAAGAACATGCACCTTTATTTCTGCATATTTTTTCAACGTACACAACGAGAAAACGAACCTTTTATGACGATCTCAAACCTCGACCTCTCCGGACAGAACTCGAACCAAACCGGAACCAAGAACAAACAATTCGACGGGCAGAACGAGGTTGACGAAGCAGAAAAACTTTTTCCTCCACTGTGGCCTCCTACTGTGTGTATTATTTTTTCTCGGTTTTTCTTTTCTGCCGTTTTTCTTCTTCTTTTGTTTCTCTTCCTCTTTCCCGTTTTTTCTTTCTGTTTCCTTTCTTTCTTTTCTTCGTTTTCTTTCCTTTCTCTTTCCATTGTCTCCGTTTTTCTTTCTTTGTTTTTCAATCTTCTTTTTTGCCGTTCTCTCTTCTTTTTTTTAAAGAAGAAGATGTATAGTATGTGTATTGTATTTTTTTATTTTTTATTTATTATTATTATTTTTTTAAAATGAAACCCATACAAGTTTTGTCCTTTACCTTTGTTTTTTTCCCTTTGTCTTTTTTTCTTTGTCTTTTTCCCTTTGTCCTTTTCTTATTATTCCCACATCCCATTATGTATTGTCCCCCTTAGTATAGTGGACTCGGATTATTACGGGCTAGGTCCGAAAATTATAAAACCGGGTAGTTTGAACCCGAATATTATTCTTCGCCCGGAACCGAGAATGGTGCTATTTAATTAATCCTAGGTAATCAAAATAACTATAATACTTATAATTAAAATAAAACTATTTTTTATATTTTTCAAGTTTAAAATAACTACAAAATATTTATGAAACTATTTTTTTATTATTTTCGTTTTTATAAAAAGATAAAAATATAAGGTACTATTTTTATATTTTTCAAGTTTAAAATAACTACAAAATATTAATGAAACTATTTTTTTATTATTTTCATTTTTTTATAAAAATATAAAGTACTATTTTTGTATTTTTCAAGTTTAAAATGACTACGAAACATTAATAAAACCATATTTTTGTTATTTTTCATTTTGAGGTAAAAATAAAGTAAAAGAGTCAAATTTAGCTAAAATAGCTATATTAAAACTAAACAAAATATTTTACGCTAAAAATATAAAAAATCTCGGGGAGGGTCAAAAATCACGCGTTTACAGCTGCCCCTCTTTGACTGAAAACACAAAGAGTTTTCACACAAAGAACGACTAGACAAGTGTTTTTGACCCGACCCTTATTCGGAGGGACTAGACTAAAAGAAGAGGAATGTGACCGAGCCCTTGTATCTGAGCTGCCTACATATCCTTGGCTATAAAGGAATCAAGCCACGTGTAGTTCGAAAGTGAGTGAGGAAGGGGTATACCGAGGTGGAGAGCCAGTCGAGGTGTCGTTCCGTCGAGGTTCTGTTCCATCGAAGTTCCGGTCCGTGGTCCTGCTATTACATCAAAAATCAAAACACGAGAAAGACTAACTAAGCCTATCAGCTACTAGTTACAAGATTCCTATCTATAAGTCTTCCGAAGCTTGATCTTGAGTATTGGTTGGTGCTTCATGCGGACTCTAAATTTGAACCTTGATACTTGCTAGTTGCAGGTGCTGCTTTTCGAATCAAGACTAGGTATACAGTGCTTGTGACCTCGGCCATGTCTTGAGCATGCCACATCTTTCATCAACTTCTGCATTTTGGATTGGCTTCATGCCTCTTTTTTTTTTATTTATTTATTCTGACTAAACTTCTGTTGATCCCCTCGGACTGTTGACTCGCATTCTGGTTGCCTTCCTTCTGATTCATGCTGGGGATTTCCGTTACACTCTGCCGCTTTCCTTAACCAACTTCAAAAATAAATCGCCGCTCCATTCTTCAGACGGGCTCCCTGACTTCAACTACAATTTCAAAATTAAATCGCCACTCCATTCTTCAGGCGGGCTCCCTGACTTCAACTACAACTTCAAAATAAATCGCCACTCCATTCTTCAGGCGGGCTCCCTGACTTCAACCTCTTTTGAAAATAAATCGCCATTCCTCTCTTCAGGTGGCTCCTGACTTCAACAACATCTTTTGACATAAATCTCCATTCCTCTCTTCAGGCGGGCTCCTGACTTCAACATCAACTTGGAAAATAAAACGCCATTCCTCTCTTCAGGCGGGCTCCTGACTTCAACCTCTTTTGAAAATAAATCGCCATTCATCTCTTCAGGCGGGCTCCTGACTTCAACAACATCTTTTGAAAATAAATCGCCACTCCATTCTTCAGGCGGGCTCCCGACTTCAACAACATCCTTTGAAAATAAATCGCCACTCCATTCTTCAGGCGGGCTCCTGACTTCAACAACATCCTTTGAAAATAAATCGCCACTCCATTCTTCAGGCGGGCTCCTGACTTCAACAACATCCTTTGAAAATAAATCGCCACTCCATTCTTCAGGCGGGCTCCTGACTTCAACAACATCCTTTGAAAATAAATCGCCACTCCATTCTTCAGGCGGGCTCCTGACTTCAACAACATCCTTTGAAAATAAATCGCCACTCCATTCTTCAGGCGGGCTCCTGACTTCAACAACATCCTTTGAAAATAAATCGCCACTCCATTCTTCAGGCGGGCTCCTGACTTCAACAACATCCTTTGAAAATAAATCGCCACTCCATTCTTCAAGCGGGCTCCTGACTTCAACAACATCCTTTGAAAATAAATCGCCACTCTATTCTTCAGGCAGGCTCCCGACTTCAACATCAACTCACTAACTCCATCCCATCCATGTCGCCTTCCTTTGCTTCTTGTATCATTTTATTCTCGCTGCATCGACTCTTGAACCATCATTTCTCCTAAATTTCCTTGTTTCGGAATTGCTTTCTTCCTGAGTCGTGTTGCTTTCCCTCCTGACTGCTGGGGATATCTTTAGAACTGTTTACTTGCCTGCTGAGGACAATGATGCTGGGAAAAATTTCCTTCATTCCCTCATTTGCTTTGACTCATGCGCTTGAATCTGCGCTGGGATCTCTTGTTGTAACCCTCTGCTTTATGGTGGGTTACTGGTTTCAAGGCCTGCAATGTAAAGACTGAAGACTTGCCTTTTGTTATACAGGTAGGCGCCTGCTTTTAGTAGCAACTTTTGAATAAAAAAAATGCATTTTGGCAATAATTTATGAAATATGCATAGGAAAATGTAAAATAAAACAAACGTAAAATATCCTATTTAAGGGCGAATACTCCCATTGTATCCTATTCGAGGGCGAATACTCCCATTGTATCCTATTCGAGGGCGAATACTCCCATTGTATCCTATTCGAGGGCGAACACTCCCATTGTATCCTATTCGAGGGCGAACACTCCCATTGTATCCTATTCGAGGGCGAATACTCCCATTGTATCCTATTCGAGGGCGAATACTCCCATTGTATCCTATTCGAGGGCGAACACTCCCATTGTATCCTATTCGAGGGCGAACACTCCCATTGTATCCTATTCGAGGGCGAATACTCCCATTGTATCCTATTCGAGGGCGAATACTCCCATTGTATCCTATTCGAGGGCGAATACTCCCATTGTATCCTATTCGAGGGCGAACACTCCCATTGTATCCTATTCGAGGGAGAATACTCCCATTGTATCCTATTCGAGGGCGAACACTCCCATTGTATCCTATTCGAGGGCGAACACTCCCATTGTATCCTATTCGAGGGCGAATACTCCCATTGTATCCTATTCAAGGGCGAATACTCCCATTGTATCCTATTCGAGGGCGAATACTCCCATTGTATCCTATTCAAGGGCGAATACTCCCATTGTATCAATGTATGAAAGTGAACAAACATGAGACGTCCTGTTCGAAGGTGGACAAACCTGAAACATCCTATTTGAAGGTGGACAAACCTGACACGTCATCTTGAATTGCCTTCCTCGTTTCTCCGAGAAAATTTTCAACAATGGCAGAAAATTTTCTGCCCCAGTATTGGTGTTCTTCCTTGTGGCATGACTTTCTGCTATCAATAGCACTTTCTTTCCCCGTTTCAAATCAAAGAAAATTTGTTAGTTCAAAACATTGTGAGCGGTTGTGCTGCTCATGCGGGGTGGTTTTTCCTTTTCTCCTTTCCCTCGCTCGGGATTCCCAAAATTTGTTGGGGAATGATTTCATTTGCTGGAGATGATATTCCTGCTGGGTATGGGTTTTCCCATTTATCCCTCCTCCATTCTGTGTTTCTCAACTTGCTGGGGGTTATTTTGTTGAAGATGGTCTTTCCTTTCTTCCTTTACCACTCTGTGTTGTTCGACCACCTCGGAACTTGCTGAAGATAATGCTGCTGGTGGATTTTCATTTCTTCAAAATTGGTGTTTCACTCTTCTGAAGATTGTTGGAGATGACATTGGTTTAAATATTGCTTCCCTTAAGGCCTTCTTTCTTCCTTTTTACCTAAGTGGTATTCGATTTCCAGAAAATTTTCAAAATGAAAAGAAAATTTTCTGCCCCAGTTTAATAATCTTCTTTGCACCATACTTCTTGCCGTCAACGGCATTTCCTTGCCTTGCATAGTAATTGGAAAGTTGGTGGCCAGCTTTGAAGTCATTTCTCACTTGTTCTGACTAGACAGACTTTGATGGGGAATTTTTGATAAAAATGAGAAAGGTAAAAAGAAACAAAATAGAAGACAAAGGAAAAAATGACTCTCTAACAAGAAATAACTATAAAAACTCATCGAACGCGAATACCAACTCTACTGGTCATGACATGCACATATGGCATATCCTCCGTTGTTAATTTCCTTTCACGATTTCTGTCTCGTGATTTCCATCCGATTATCACCTTTATTCGACTTGTAGTGCCCGAAGGGTTTTCACTTTCAAGCCTCTCTCATTTTGATTTTCTCTCAGCTTTCGTCGCCTTATGGTGCCTGTGAAGGTTTTCACTGGTAAGACTCTCTCATTTGTATTACTTTTTAGCTGGGGATTGGGGTGTCACTGCTAAGACTTTCTCGTGTTTCCTTTCTGCTGGGAATCAGAGTGATATATTCTGATGAGACACTCGTATTTGCTTGACTTGGCCTCTTTTGAAGACTGATCGAAAGATCTTTCTTTGGACCGTAATGTGGGATTTGGATAGGGCTAGAAAGAAAGGGTATTAAATGCTCAAAACAAACTCAACTTTGGGTTCACAATTTACAACCTTCGGACCCAGATTTATTTATAATAAACACAATTATTCTTTGCCCCGGTTTCTTACTTGGGATTTTTTTATTTTTTATTTACACTATGACCGAGCTGTGAAGCGCCTACGTATCCTCTTTAAGGAATCAGGTCAAACGTAGTTCCCAATTCCTCTTTTTAAAATTTCATCCATTTTTCTTTTCTTTTCTTTTCCTTATCTCTTTTTGTTGTTCTCTTTCTTTTCTTTTTCTTTATCCCATTTCTTCTTT
Source organism: Nicotiana noctiflora (assembly GCA_032618575.1). NCBI lineage: Eukaryota > Viridiplantae > Streptophyta > Magnoliopsida > Solanales > Solanaceae > Nicotiana > Nicotiana noctiflora. Next base: position 37,647 of record JASVEL010013848.1, read on the forward strand.
TGTCTTTCAAACTTGTGTTTCTAGTCTTTGCAACTAATTCCGAAGGAGGGGTATGAAAGAATTCAAATTAAGGCTCAAAGGGTTGACGATGGATAAAGTGTTTGGATAGCAGAACAAAATGCCTTCGTCATTCCAATCTTCAAAACATGCCAAGTTCAAACAACATATTCACGACATCTTCTGTTTGTGCCATGATTGATAACCGTATCGTCCATTTGCCTTTCATCTATCATTTTAAAGTATTGCTGGATGACACTTTCATTTCAGTATCACGAGCGAACCCCATGTCAGCATGGTCATTTTGCCCTTAAGGCTTTCTTTGTATTTTACCCGCCCCAAATTTCACGTGACTCGGGTTCCAAATAATCTCAAATCATTATTTCTTTTAAAATGCCATGATTATCTTCCAATTCCTTCATGATTAACTTTTAAGATCAGGCCACAATTATGCGTGCATGTCATGTCACTAGTGTTGACATAAAAATGACTATAAAGAAGAAAGACTTAAATCAAAGAAAAATGACTCGAAATAATGGCAAACAAGAGAGTTGCATTAGACGAACTAGAAATGAATTAATACAACAAAACAAACACAATAAACTGGGGTACACCCTTGGAACAAACCTACACAATACTAAATGAGGTATTACAACCAATAGAAAACTGGACAAAATAGAATGATAAAAGGGTTTGAGTTACATGACAATATCCTGATTACAACCCTGAAATAATCTGGACGACAGAAATGACAACAAAATAAGCCACCAAAAACTCCATTCTAGTTGACCAAGAAATGGAGAGTTTTCCCGATTACCAAGCACGATATTTTGGCCACTGAGCTTCGCATCAATATTACCCAGGCCACTTATTTGCTTCGACATTTTCAACTGTAGTCAATACATCCCCACAAAGCGTCCATCATGGCTTGCAGGTAAAGGACTCTATGCGATATTCTTGGTGTCACTATCTTGGGTCACAATCAAGTTTTCCTGGATCTTCTATTTCCGGTTCACCATAAACCACCTCAATTCTCAACAATTCAAAATAAAATATGGTAAAAATGGAATCAGTCAGTCCTTATCAATATTTTTTGCTAACTTCTTTTTTTCTTTTTTCTTTTCTTTTTTTTTTTTTTTTTTCATTTTTTTCATTTTTTTTTCTTCATATATATACATATACAGTTGCGGTCGAATCTTATGGAGATTGCCTACGTATCATGACCCCGCATGAATCAGACCGAGCGTAGTTCTTGCAAATTAATGCAAGAAATAAAGAGATGTTTATTTGATTATTTTTTTTTTGAATAAAAATTGTACAAGCCGACTCCAACTACAAACTTGTGTAGGAGATTTCTACAAGAATAAGAATATTTTTGGTGTCACTTATGACTATTTCTACAAAATTGGCCACATAATGGCTTATTTGACAAAATGGCTATTTTTTGCAAACTTTATTTAAGAAAGATAGAACTCGAATTTTTTTTTTCTGTGGCTCATGGGGCATCGTTCGGCATCACCATAGACCAACACAAAAACTATTTTTCATAAATTGGCCATGTAATGGCTTATTTAGACAAAGTGGCTCTTTTTGCAAAATTTTATGTAAGAAGATGCAAATTCAAAATTTTATCCTGGGGCCTATGGGGCATCGTTCAGCACCGACACAAGCCAACACAAGACTGAGAAAGTTCAAATGCAAAAATGTAACTATTTCAGTAAAATTTCGGCCATGTAATGGCTTGTTTGATAAAGTGGTTATTTTTGTAAAGTTGAGTGATGACTCAAAACTTGATTTTTACGGATACAGCCTTTCGACATTTCCGCGAGGGAATATTTCAAGGCTGTGTCCAAAATTATTTAAAAAAAATCCAAAGTGGCTATTCTTGCAAAAACAGCCTTCCGGCGTCTTTTTGAGGGACGTTCGACTTATTTTAAGCAAGAATAGCATCACCCGACTTATTTATAACAAAATCAAAAATTTGACATTTTTTGGTTATTTTTGCAAACGGGGTAACGGGGTGTGAACCCGAACTTGATTTTGCGGCTATGGCCTTGCAACATTTCCACAAGGAATATTTCGAGGTTGTGCCCGCAAGTTATTAAAAATGATTCAAAGTGGCTATTTTTGCAAAAAACAACCTTCCGGCGTCCTTTCAGAACATTCGGCTATTTGCAAAAACGGCATCACTTTGATTTTATTGAAAACTAAAACTTCGACATTTTTTTTTTAATTTTTTGAAGGGGTGGTTGGACCCGATGAGGGTTGCCTACGTATCCCACCTAATGGGGAGAATCAAACCAGCGTAGTTCGGTCAGATAAAGAAAATTACTTTTGAAAACAATGACATTTCCTTTTCTTTTATGTTTTTTTTTCATTATATATATATATATATATATATATATATATTTTTTTTTTCATTATATATATATATATATATATATATATATATATATATATATATATTTAGTATTTTTTTTAATCAACACGAATTTTTTTTTTGAAAACAAACTATTATTTTTCAATTCATTAGCATATAAACGAACTATTATAATTTTCATTTTATTGACAAACAAATGACTATTTTTTATGAATAAAATCACTTTTTTTTAATTGAAAAATAAAGCTTATTTTTTTTAATTATTAAAATAAGATGTTTTTTATTTTTTTTCTTTTAAGTAATAACAAACTATTTTAAAAATAACAATTCTTTTTTTCCTTTTTATTCTCAAAATCCGGTAGAGTTTCGACACTACTTGGGCATTGGTTTGTTTTCTAAAAATGAGTAGTTATTTCTCTGCACTGTTACTTTTCTTTTCTCTTTTTTTCTTCATTTTTCCTCAATATTTACAAATCGGTCGGCATGCAAGTCTGAAACAAATAATTGCGTGAAACAAACAGGATGCAACAGGATGGTCTTTTTTTTATTTCAGGTTGCCTGTCCTAGACGGACCCAACCCCTGTGTTGAGTCCCCTAAGTGAAATGCAACATGATGCAAATAAGCGTTCCTACTAGGGATCCGTCATGAAGTCACGTTATTCTAAGTTTAAAACCTGGGTATGTTTTCTAGACTGTGTACCCGAGCGGACAACTCGAGTCGAGGAAGGAGCTCCTTTCCGGAACCCAAAAGGACAGTCAGCATAGAAACTTTCCCAGTCTCTTTCTTATTTCAGGTTAAGACACTAACAGAACAGGGAGTCTTAACCAGTAAGCACATCCCTGAAAGTGAGAAAAGAAGGGTTTCGGCACAGTTTATATACATTTCAGATAATATCAAAGCGGTAAACATATAGCACATTAATCAAACATATAATAAAAACAGATATAGACAAAAACAACAATTTAACTAAGCTCGAATTCTTAAACCCTGAACCGAAGTTCTGGGTTTTAGTCCCCAGCAGAGTCGCCAGAGCTGTCACACCTCCTTTTGACGCACCCGCGGGAGCGCGAGGGAGTTTTTCCAATTAAAGGACAATTGAAACGGGATCAACTTATTGTCACGACCCCAAATCCGGTCGTGATGGCGCCCAGCACATTGCTAAGCCAGCCTGACCAATCAATATAAACAACGGAGCTAGACGCTCTCTTTAGCCCATTTAAGCATATTAAATCACGAAGCAATAGCGATACAAATAACGAAAACAGGGAACCAAGTCCCATAATACATCAACTCCCATAGACCAAGGGTCAAGAGCCATGAGCCTCTACTGAACACGAGTGTATAAAGGTTTACAAAATACCAAGTGCGGAAAGAAATGTCAATACAAAATCAAAAGACAAGTAGGAAGGAATATCGGGTCCTGCGGACTCTGCACCTACCTCGAATATCCACAAACGTCGCCTCGCACAGCTACTGGATCACTGCTGAGAGGTACCTGGATCTGCACACAAGGTGCAGGGAGTAAAATGAGTACTGCCAGACTCAGTGGTAATAAACAAGGGTAAGACAGCGCAGATTAGAAATCCGCAATAAAGCACTATGTAAGGCTATAATCAGCTACCCTGTCATAGAATCAATCTTCACTGTACCTGTTCCAACAATTACCAATAAATAGCATAACAGCTAGCATATGTAGCTAAATGCAATGCAATGCATGATATGACCGCTACGGCGTGTAGCCCGACTCCAATTTTGGGTACCCGTGCTCACTGTGGGGGTTCAGACTCCGGAGGGGCTCCTACAGCCCAAGCACATCTCATAGAGATATTCCTGCGGCGTGCAGTCCGATCCAACATATATCTCGCCGCGGCGTGCAGCCCGATCCACTACTAGTCAGCTAATATGCAGATACAGCCTCGCAGGCTCAAAAGTAGTTTTTGAAAACTCTTTTATCATTTTTCAGCTGGAAAACAGTAATATCAAGTTCCAGAGATTGGAATTAGCATAATAACAAAAATAGCTGCGGACTAGTAGTAAACTAGCATGTCTATATGATAAGACAATGATAACGATCCTCGCGGGATCCAATAACTGGCTCACGGCCCACATGTATACTCAACCGCCCAAGAAGGGGGTTCCTCGGCTCAAGAGTGGCCATTATCACAATATATATATATATATATGCAACCATCCGAGAAGGAGGTTCGACGGCTCTAGAATAGCCAATAATACAATATCAACAAGTTGGACTAATATGTAGTCTCCAGTTCATGATCGACCCCGCACTCTCAAGAGTGTGCGTGTCTCGCCGCTATACAGCGTCACAAAGTGGTATACCGGAGTTTCGAACCCGCTGGTCATCACCCACATCTATTACTCACCTCTATACGGCGCGACGACTACTCCGCAATGCCCTTGCCACGAGAATCAAGCTCCGCACGCGTAAAATCTGATCAAATACAGTAAAAATACAACAATTTAGGCCAATGGGACGACACCCAATCAATACAACTCAATTTACATCAAAATTCCCAAAGTTGTCAAAACCCGAGCCCCGGCCCACATTCCGAAAATTTACGAAATTCACATTTCCGGAACCCTCGTCTCAATACGAGTCTAAGCATATCAATTTTACCAAAATCGGACTCCATTTGCCCATTCAAAACCTTGATTTTCTAAAGTCCAAGACTAGGGCTAAATCCTCCATAATTACCCCAAATTCCTCCATTTTCATGATATAATTGCATGATATTATCAATACTAATCATAATATGAGTTCATAGTTGATTACCTGATGATTTCCCTTGATTTCCTCCTCAAAATCGCCCAAAATCGCCCTTAAGCCGAGACCCCCAAATGTTAAAATGTTTCTGAAATTTTTCTAACTTCTGATACACTTACTTACAGCGATTTTCGCTTCTGCGGAACATTTTCCGCTTCTATGCTTCCGTATCCGCGACCAAAGGGTCGCTTCTGCGGTTCCAGGCCTAGCCGGCCATTTCCGCTTCTCTTCAAAATCGCCCAAATCGCCTCTAAAGCCGAGACCCAAAATGTGTGAAATGTTCTGAAATTTTTCTAACTTCTGATACACTTACTTACAGCGATTTTCGCTTCTGCGGAATATGCCCAATTTCTCCCCGTCCGCTTCTGCGATCACTGGCTCGCACCAGCGACCCCGCTTCAGCGGAATGGCTTCCGCTTCTGCGTAACCAGCCGCTCCTGCGCATCTCGTCCGCTTCTGCGGACACGCTCCTGCGTCCAAAATTCCGCAGGAGCGGAAACAACAGAAGCAGGATCCCAACCTGCAATTCTTCCATAATTTCTCCCGTTTAACCATCCGAAATCACCCCGAGGCCCCCCGGACCTCATCCAAACATACCAACACATCTTAATACCTTATTCGAACTTGCTCCAATCCTCAAAACACGTCTAATAACACCAAAACCCATAATTCACATCAAATTCAAGCCTAAATTCCTTAAAACATTCCGAATTACACATTCGATCAAAAACCCGACCAAACGACGTCCGAATGACCTGAAATTTTGCAGGCACATCCAAAATCACCTAACGAAGCTATTGCCACTGTCGGAATTCCATTCCGACCCCCGGATCAAAATCTCACCTACCGTTCGGATTTCGCCAAAATTCAACCTTAGCCAATTCAAGCCTATTTCTACACCGGCCTCCAAATTCAATTCCGATCGCTCCCCTAAGTCACAAATCACCTCCCGGAACTATCCGAATCATCATAATCCGATTCCGAGCACTCTAACTCAATAGTCAACTCTTGGTTGACTTTTCATATTCAAGCTTTCTTCAAACATGCTATTTGTTTCATTTTCAATCCAAATCACTCCTAACTCACCCGATATACTCTAATACCGTTTTAAAAGCATAATATATGTAAATGCAAGGTAACGAGGTGGAAATTCCCGTAACGACGGGCCGGGTCGTTACATTCTCCCCAACTTAAACAAACGCTCGTCCTCGAGCGGACTCAGAGTTGTACTAGAAGCCACCCAATAGCTGAATGACCTTACCAAGCATAATTTCAGGCGATCATACGTCACCCTATCTCACATAAGTCCGAAAACACCATGTAGTCAAAATTTCACGGACCATCTGAACCATAAATCACATTGTACTTTCTGAAATCATATGCCCAATGCAAATCCCATGCCTATACTCAGGATACACTAGAATCCACTGCAATAAGCCATACTCACCACTCCGGGTGAGATCATATGATGTATCACACAACCCAATCACTCGAGACGATAGTCTCTAATCACAACAACTGGCCACAATCATCAAATACTAGCTGAAAACCTCTTTCATTAGATAGAGTCTTATTCCAACACCTCCACATCATGCCCACGGCAACCAGACACGCGATATATCGAACCCATCTCTCAGGTCAACCATTCATGAATCCATTTCACTTTTAACTGATACCACAATAGATTTCGGACCCAAATCTCGGTATTACCTTTCTAACCAACTAAAATCACATATACTCACATTCATTATTGGCTCCAACGACCATTTCGATTATAACACATCGCACTGGTGACATGTCATCTCAAGCACCGGCCTAAGCCGCAACGAGCACAACATAGGCTCCAATAGAAACGTCCGCACACACTCGAATCATGACAGCTCAAATCATGACAACTGTCTCCAGCAAATAGAGCTGCAATTTAATCCCTCTGTGCCATCATAATATAGAACTGAGATCGCGTCTCGTATTATAGAAATAAAGTACCCGAATCCTCCTCGAGAGGTCATAACATCACGTGGCCTTGCCACAATTTATGATTCTATCCAAACACTATTACTCATGAAACACCTCAAGTTACCAAGCTCAAAAAGGTCATCCACGCACAGATTTAGGTCTGAACCCAAGCAATCAACCTCACCCACGGTGAAACAATTAACGTATGCTATCAAATCCTGAAAGAACACAACCGATGTGCCATTCGCCAAGCGATACTCAATACAGACTCTTCCTCAGAAGCCAGGAGGTATTGTATACCAGGTAACATATAACTAACTATATTTTCACATTACACTGTTGCGCCGTGCAACCCGCTCCAATGACATACCCGTGGCGGCGTGCCACCCGATCTAGATACCATACCTGTGGCGGCGTGCCACCCGATCCAAGTAACCCTCGTCAAATGAATACGCGTCGAGTCAAGTTGCTCATCATAATAAACATATATCGCCTCAAGTTTGGCCACATGAAACGCATCCGACAACGTTTCTCAATACTGGAACTGAATCAATGGTAGATACCTCCTCCCTGACATCCGCCACTAAGGTCCAACCGACAAAGCAATGCCTACCACCCGTCCGCTGGTCCTGTGTACAACTACTCTGTTGGAGCATACTCTGATGCTCTTTGCTACGCAATTTGTGCCATTTTCCGACATAGCCCATATCACATTAGTCTAGACGACCTGGCTTATGTCAACCAGTCAGCAATTAAGTATCATAATCCGAATTCGTTTTATCAAGTCAAGAGAGAGCCTCTAAGGCTTCCGATTTCCAATAATCACAAAACGGTGTCGATGCACACGATATACAACTACCTGCATAGGCGGATTAACGAGAATTTCAAGTCTCCTACACATATATAACATATGAATCACTATGCCCGATTCCGTATTTCACCGTACATATACATAACGCACATCAAGCGTCCATTCATACCACGACAGCCATTCAGAAATTTCATTATGCCATCAACGACTCAATTATTTTAGTCGATCCAACAAGAGAATACCACTCTACCATGGATATTATCAGTTTACATTACCTTGTCCCTTTGCACCATTTTCTTAAATTATTAGAAAGATCGATTTTTAATTCACCTGCAGCTGTCCGCGCTGCTCAATAATTTTATTGACTTCCCATATATTATGAACCGATCTCAAAACCTAGAATATACCATTATCAACTTTCCATAACACATCGTGTATACCATATCACACTAAGACAACATGAAAATTCATATCCCTTTCCTCCGCCTCAACATTGGCGCACTCAACTAGTCAAGGACTTTCGTGATCCCATATAGAAGAAAACTCATTACACATTCCACGCTTCGCATATCGATAGGAATATACTCATCTTCAAACCATGATAAAACACATCACAAACTATTTCTTCCCATTCATTGCATAAGTTAAACTGCCAGGACTGAGTCCTTATACCCATATTATACTCATATCGGGTTACACGACCGCCAACACTCAAAAGCTTTATTGCACAATATCTGCAAGACTCCTTACTTCAACCACATACCAGGAATTAGTCGTATTCTTTATCATACCGCTTCGGTTTATTAACAAGTCATTCCATTTACCCAGTTTCCTTTCTGATTCATCTTTGATTTAATATTAGCCACTACCGTAGCACCATAACACATGAACTCATTCCACACGAGACTCGTACATAAGACCACACGGTCTGAGACATATAGGCCACTGAATACTCTCTCAATATTTCCAGGAGGATCACATCCTACAATACTTTATTTTGAAGAACCTCTTGCGATTTGAATTCGTTATCATTACCTTCCAATACGGATTACATAGAATCCCATCATTCACATAATATAACACAAGTACCGATCTCTTCTAACGAACCCACCATCTTTAGCCACATGCACAATTTTGAGACACCTGACTGTTACAAGTAAAATCTTGAACACCGTAAACAATTCTCGGGCGTCAGTCATCCTTATTCAGCTGTAATTCAACTGTCTTATTGAACAGAACCACTCGTGCCTTATTAGAACTCTGACACTGCAGATCATGATTACATACGGATACTATTAGCTATCACTCTTTTCTATACACCAAGCATTCCTTACCAACCTCAGTTCAAAATACCCTAGTATTTCTTCACATCTACGAAGCACCATAACCTTTATCAGAATTTTCCCAACATACTTAGAGACAGAATCAACATAGCACACAATAGTGCAATCAGTTAATCAATAGCAACCTCCCCAACTTAGCTCAAAGCCATTCATCAAAGCACTTTCAACCACTCATATCAGTATTACTCAAGTGATGCCGAAATGTTAGTATGATATTAAACTCAAGTCATTTACAAGCTTCGGCGGAGATTCGAATCATCAGAAATATTAACTCTTTTGCAATTCTTGCATTCATTCACACACAACAGTTACGCCCCCTCTTTAGGTGACAAAAATCTTTTCTAAGTCCCGAATTTTTCCAAAAATTTCGGCAGAGTTTCCTTTGTAAATTGGCATATCCACCTGCCAGAGAATCACCAAACCATCCTAGCTATACTTCCACAACTCAACAAGATATCACAATGTATTTCAACAACATTAAATATCAACACTACACGAATTATATCATCACAATTTATACTTGAACCTGCGATGTATCTGCTCGAATCATAACACATATCAATACCTTTCAATTACACATGAGAATCAACCCACCTACCTCGCCTCAATTTAGCATTTCAGCACAATACCTTCCACCAGGATACACATAGCATAATCACTTTAGTCTTCCCGAGTTTGAACTCGTTCCACTACACATAAGGCACTTTACCTTCCAATTAAGAGATATGGTAAATATTCACCACGCCCATAGGTCGGAGCTACACAACAGATTAGGTAAGAGTCGAACAATTAACAGCTCATCCATTAGTAAGCCTCCTTAATACACTACAGATCGGCACAAGGCCCCAAACATGGCTACTAGCTCAAGTACATAAATATAAGCCTAGTCTCAGTCATTTTACACAGTAATAATCAATCGGGAAGGATCAAGTCCAAATCCTCGGTCACAATACCACCACGCTCGTCACATGACGCGTGTATTATCTCAGCATAGCACTGTATAGTACAAAAATACGGGATTTCAAACCCTCAGTACATTATCTATTGCCACCACTCACAAAATCAGCACCTCAATGCTCAAGTCATAAACAAGGTCCAGCCTCAAGTCATCCTGACTGGCCCAACATGAACTCACCGAGATTATATCTCGCCCCTCGTTCGAGGAAATCATAAGCCATAAGGCAATTACATTACTGAGCGCTCGATGCGTACACAGACGTACGGAAGGAATTTCAAAATTATATCTCAAGCTGAATCAAATACGCACGATAAGAATTCCAAGAAATGTGAAGTGTTTCCTAAAGGTTCGCAGCCTCCCGAGGATAAGTACAGGCGTCCCCGTACCGATCCACAAGACTCTACTAACCGGCTCAAGACTCATGAGGCCTAGTAAACCTAGGCTTTGATACCAACTTGTCACGACCCCAAATCCGGTCGTGATGGCGCCCAGCACATTGCTAAGCCAGCCTGACCAATCAATATAAACAACGGAGCTAGACGCTCTCTTTTAGCCCATTTAAGCATATTAAATCACGAAGCAATAGCGATACAAATAACGAAAACAGGGAACCAAGTCCCATAATACATCAACTCCCATAGACCAAGGGTCAAGAGTCATGAGCCTCTACTGAACATGAGTGTATAAAGGTTTACAAGATACCAAGTGCGGAAAGAAATATCAATACAGAATCAAAAGACAGTAGGAAGGAATATCGGGTCCTGCGGACTCTGCAGCTACCTCGAATATCCTACAGATGTCGCCTCGAACAGCTACCGGATCACTGCTGAGAGGTACCTGGGTCTGCACACAAGGTGCAGAGAGTAAAATGAGTACTGCCAGACTTAGTGGTAATAAACAGGGGTAAGACACGCAGATAAGAAATCCGCAATAAAGCACTATGTAAAGCTGTAATCAAATACCCTGTCATAGAATCAATCTTCACTGTACCTGTTCCAACAAATACCAATAAATAGCATAACAGCTAGGAGATGTAGCTAAATGCAATGCAATGCATGATATGACCGCTACGGCGTGTAGCCCGACTCCAATTTTGGGTACCCGTGCTCACCGTGGGGGTTCAGACTCCGGAGGGGCTCCTACAGCCCAAGCACATCTCATAGAGATATCCCTGCGGCGTGCAGTCCGATCCAACATATATCTCGCTGCGGCGTGCAGCCCGATCCACTACTAGTCAGCTAATATGCAGATACAGCCTCGCAGGCTCAAAAGTAGTTTTTGAAAACTCTTTTATCATTTTTCAGTTGGAAAACAGTAATATCAAGTTCCATAGATTGGAATTAGCATAATAACAAAAATAGCTGCGGACTAGTAGTAAACTAGCATGTCTATGTGATAAGACAATGATAACGATCCTCGCGGGATCCAATAACTGGCTCACGGCCCACATGTATACTCAACCGCCCAAGAAGGGGGTTCCTCGGCTCAAGAGTGGCCATTATCACAATATATATATATATATGCAACCATCCGAGAAGGAGGTTCGACGGCTCTAGAATAGCCAATAATACAATATCAACAGATTGGACTAATATGTAGTCTCCAGTTCATGATCGACCCCGCACTCTCAAGAGTGTGCGTGTCTCGCCGCTATACAACGTCACAAAGTGGTATACCGGGGTTTCGAACCCGCTGGTCATCACCCACATCTATTACTCACCTCTATACGGCGCGACGACTACTCCGCAATGCCCTTGCCACGAGAATCAAGCTCCGCACGCGTAGAATCTGATCAAATACAGTAAAAATACAACAATTTAGGCCAATGGGACGACACCCAATCAATACAACTCAATTTACATCAAAATTCCCAAAGTTGTCAAAACCCGAGCCCCGGGCCCACATTCCGAAAATTTACGAAATTCACATTTCCGGAACCCTCGTCTCAATACGAGTCTAAGCATATCAATTTTACCAAAATCGGACACCATTTGCCCATTCAAAACCTTGATTTTCTAAAGTCCAAGACTAGGGCTAAATCCTCCATAATTACCCCAAATTCCTCCATTTTCATGATATAATTGCATGATATTATCAATACTAATCATAATATGAGTTCATAGTTGATTACCTGATGATTTCCCTTGATTTCCTCCTCAAAATCGCCCAAAATCGCCCTTAAGCCGAGACCCCCAAATGTTAAAATGTTTCTGAAATTTTTCTAACTTCTCATACACTTACTTACAGCGATTTTCGCTTCTGCGGAACATTTTCCGCTTCTACGCTTCCGTATCCGCGACCAAAGGGTCGCTTCAGCGGTTCCAGGCCTAGCCAGCCAAATCCGCTTCTGCGATATACGGACCGCCTCTGCGCGTCCGCTTCTGCGAAGACTCGACCGCTCCTGCGGAAATTTCCGCTTCTGCGGCTAGGCGTCCGCTTCTGCGGACTCGCCTAAGCGGCTAGCCTTCCGCTTCTGCGATACTTCCCCCATAGCCCTTGGCCGCTTCTGCGGCTCAACATCCGCTTCAGCGGTGCCGCACCTGCGGGCTCCTTTCCGCTTCCGCGATCACAAGCGCTTCTGCGCTCCCTTATCCGCTTCTGCGGACTCGCTCCTGCGACCACATTTCCGCAGGAGCGAAAATGACAGAACCAGAACTCTTCAACCTGCAATTTCCATGATTTTCTTCCGTTTAACCATCCGAAAACACCCCGAGGCCCCCGGGACCTCATCCAAACATACCAACACATCTTAATACCTTATTCGAACTTGCTCCAATCCTCAAAACACGTCTAATAACACCAAAACCCATAATTCACATCAAATTCAAGCCTAAATTCCTTAAAACATTCCGAATTACACATTCGATCAAAAACCCGACCAAACGACGTCCGAATGACCTGAAATTTTGCAGGCACATCCAAAATCACCTAACGAAGCTATTGCCACTGTCGGAATTCCATTCCGACCCCCGGATCAAAATCTCACCTACCGTTCGGATTTCGCCAAAATTCAACCTTAGCCAATTCAAGCCTATTTCTACACCGGGCCTCCAAATTCAATTCCGATCGCTCCCCTAAGTCACAAATCACCTCCCGAAACTAACCGAATCATCAGAATCCGATTCCGAGCACTCTAACTCAATAGTCAACTCTTGGTTGACTTTTCATATTCAAGCTTTCTTCAAACATGCTATTTGTTTCATTTTCAATCCAAATCACTCCTAACTCACCCGATATACTCTAATACTGTGTTTTAAAAGCATAATACATGCAATTGCAACATGACGGAGTGGTAAATTCCCGTAACGACGGGTCGGGTCGTTACACTTATTTAATTCAGAGTCGCCACTTGGAAAAATAATGGTGTCCCAAGTCACCGGTTTGATCCCGAACCGAGGAAAGGTTTGACTCTATATTACGGTCTGCGAACCAGAAATCCGGATAAGGAATTCTGTTAACCCGGGAGAAGGTGTTAGGCATTCCCGGGTTCCGTGGTTCTAGCACGGTCGCTCAATCATCGTATTTGGCCTCTTTATCTGATTTTATAATGTGCTTTAACCTCTGTGCAAATTTTAACTTTTAACCGCTTTTGATTATTATTATTATAAGAATTATTATTATTATTATTTTAACAAAGAATTGCAACGTTGTGAAAATGTATCTCGAACCACGTCGCACCAGATGCACCCGTGGTTGTCAACACATTTCGACTCCGTTGAGATTTGGATTTGAGTCACATAAATGTGCACTCGAGTTTAAGGAGATAAGATTATTAAATACGCGCCTAAAGATACTAACGCGTTTTGTGTTCGGGAAAGGCCGTGGAATCCGCTAAACAACACATCCCGGAATCTAAACATTTTTCGTAATAATCGTCTGTTGAGGGCCCCGCAATTTGCGTGTTATTTTGGCGAGGCTCGTCTCGCTTATTGTTTAAGGGCTCATTACCCTTTTATTGTTTATTGTTTTAAATGAATTACAACACAGTGGAAACGTATCTCGAACCACGTTGCACCAGTGCACCCGTGACTTTTGACACGTTTCGACTTCGTTGAGATTTAGATTTGGGTCACATAAATGTGCACCCGTATTTGAGAAGGTAGTACTAGAATACGTGATTAAAGCAACTACGCATTTATTATCTTTGGAGAACACCGTAAAATTCGCTATACGGTTGATCCCGAAGTCTAAGTATTTTTATATATATACATTTATGAGGGCCCCGCAATTTGATAATTTTGTTAGGCGAGGCACACCTCTAATTCTAATTTAAAAGAGAACTACATTCCGCTATATTCATTTAAGAGTTAATTCGAGATTATTTAGAACACATTGCAAGCCACGCTACATGAAATGCACCCGTAGTCCATGACACGTTTTATTTAAACTTGTTCAAAATTGGAGTCGGGTCCCATGAAATACACCCCCGATTCCTTTAATCTAATTCCGTCGTTCGGTTGAAGAATAATGAACCAATTTCCATAATGTGACAACATCGTGCTCAACTATAACCAATTCGAGTAAACATACGAGTAGCTAACTAAGTGAGCAAATTCAAGACTATGGTGAACAATTACATAAACAACGGAAGCATAACTAGTTGGCGAGCATATGAAGGATTAGTCATTTTCATTAGCTAACTTCGACATCGCATGTTCAACAAAATCATATATTTACAAAAATAGTCTGAACCATACGAAACTAAATCAAATACGAAACGATCCAAAATATTAGCGAGAAGAACAATATCGGAAAAGAACATGCACCTTTATTTCTGCATATTTTTTCAACGTACACAACGAAAAAACGAACCTTTTATGACGATCTCAAACCTCGACCTCTCCGGACAGAACTCGAACCAAACCGGAACCAAGAACAAACGATTCGACGGGCAGAACGCGGTTGACGAAGCAGAAAAACTTTTTCCTCCACTGTGGCCTCCTACTGTGTGTATTATTTTTTCTCCGTTTTTCTTTTCTGCCGTTTTTCTTCTTCTTTCGTTTCTCTTCCTCTTTCCCGTTTTTTCTTTCTGTTTCCTTTCTTTCTTTTTTTCGTTTTCTTTCCTTTCTCTTTCCTTTGTCTCCGTTTTTCTTTCTTTGTTTTTCAATCTTCTTTTTTGCCGTTCTCTCTTCTTCTTTTTAAAGAAGAAGATGTATAGTATGTGTACTGTATTTTTTATTTTTTATTTATTATTATTTTTTTTAAAAAATGAAACCCATACAAGTTTTGTCCTTTACCTTTGTTTTTTTCCCTTTGTCTTTTTTCTTTGTCTTTTTCCCTTTGTCCTTTTCTTATTATTCCCACATCCCATTATGTATTGTCCCCCTTAGTGTAGTGGATTCGGATTATTACGGGCTAGGTCCGAAAATTATAAAACCGGGTAGTTTGAACCTGAATATTATTCTTCGCCCGGAACCGAGAATGGTGTTATTTAATTAATCCTAGGTAATCAAAATAACTATAATACTTATAATTAAAATAAAACTATTTTTATATTTTTCAAGTTTAAAATAACTACAAAATATTTATGA
Organism: Nicotiana noctiflora; assembly: GCA_032618575.1. Classification (NCBI taxonomy): domain Eukaryota; kingdom Viridiplantae; phylum Streptophyta; class Magnoliopsida; order Solanales; family Solanaceae; genus Nicotiana; species Nicotiana noctiflora. Next base: position 53,406 of record JASVEL010013848.1, read on the forward strand.
AACGATTTTTTTATTATTTTCGTTTTTATAAAAAGATAAAAATATAAGGTACTATTTTTATATTTTTCAAGTTTAAAATAACTACAAAATATTAATGAAACTATTTTTTATTATTTTCGTTTTTTATAAAAATATAAAGTACTATTTTTGTATTTTTCAAGTTTAAAATGACTACGAAACATTAATAAAACCATATTTTTGTTATTTTTCATTTTGAGGTAAAAGTAAAGCAAAAGAGTCAAATTTAGCTAAAATAGCTATATTAAAACTAAACTAAATATTTTACGCTAAAAATATAAAAAATCTCGGGGAGGGTCAAAAATCACGCGTTTACACCCATTTGTGTGTCATAGAGGCACGATTGAACACAGAGGTTCCAGGCATGTTACCTTAGATAATGATGGAGTTTTTAGATTCTAGGATCGAGTATGTATGCCTAATGTGGATGGGCTCTGAGAGTTGATTTTGGAGGAGGCCTAGAGCTCTCGGTACTCTATTCATCCGGGCACCACAAAGATGTATCATTATTTGCGGCAACATTATTTGTGGCGTAGAATGAAGAAGGGTATAGTAGCATATGTGGCTCGCTATTTGAATTGTAAACAAATTAAGTATGAGCATCAGAGACCTGATAGTTTATTTCAGAGGATTGAGCTTCCTGAGTGGAAGTGGGAGCAGATTACTATGGACTTTGTTACTAGACTTCCGCTGACTCAGAAGAAGTTTGATGCAACATTGGTTAGTGTTTATGGGCTGATCAAGTCAACGCATTTCATTCTTGTGGCAGTCTCATATTCTTCTGTGAGGTTTGCTAAGATCTATATTTGGGAGATTGTTTGCCTTCATGGTGTGCCCGTGTCTATCATTTTAGATCAGGGTACATAGTTTTCCTCCTATTTCTAGAGAGCAGTTCAGCGAGAGTTGGCACATGGGTTTAGTTGAGAATAACATTTCATCCACAAATGGATGGCCAGTCCGACTAGACTATTCAGATATTGGAGGATATGCTTCGAGCTTGTATTATTGACTCTGAAGATTTGTGGGATCAGTTTATTCCTTTAGCAGAGTTTTCCTACAACAACAACTACCAGTCAAACATCCAGATAGCTCCTTATAATTCTTTATATGGTAGGCGGTATCGGTCTCTGATTGGATGGTTTGAGCCGGGAGAGGCTCGGTTGTTGGGTATCGATCTGGTTCAGGAGGCCATGGACAAGGTCAGGATCATTCATGATAGGCTTTGTTCAGCACAGCCCATGCAAAAGAGCTATGCAAACCGTAAGGTTCGAGATGCGGATTTTATGGTTGGTAAGCGGGTATTGCTCCGACTGTCGCCTATGAATGGCATAATGAGGTTTGGGAAGACGGGCTAGCTTAGCCCTAGGTTCATTGGTCCATTTGAGATTCTTGATCGAGTTGGAGAGGTAGCTTATAGACTTGCTTTGCCGCTGAGCTTATTAGCCGTACATCCAGTGTTTCATATGTCCATGCTTCGGAGCTATCACGATGATCCAGTAGACAAGGACTTGTCTTATGAGGAGGAGCCAGTAGCTATTCTAGACTGGCAGGTTTGTTAGTTGAGACCCAAGAGTTTGCTTTCCGTTCGTGTTCAGTGGAGAGGTCAGCCTCATGAGTCATTGACCTGGGAATCCGGGTCATGACACAAATATTGGAGATTTATAATTTCCTTTTACAATAAGGAAAACCCAGTTAAGGTAACACTACTAGAAATTGAAACTATGGCAACCCTTCTAAAACCGTTGCAACAGATATGCTAACCATCCTTATAGGTCTATTGGAACAGATGCTGACCCGTTCCAGGATTCAGCGTTACAATAGATCTATTGGTTCGGTTTTTGCAACTGTTCATAAAACCGTCCCTACAGATAGGGATATTGTAACGGTTTTGGATTGCTACCATGTTCTATGTACATGAACGGTTTATTTTCTATTGGACGGTTATAAACCGTCTTGGTAAACTAATACAACTAATATTTAAGGCTATTGTAACTGTTTTCATGAAAATTTGCAACGGTTTTCATGATATTAGCACAACTATCAATACTCTATTGCAACAGATATTATAACATATTGAAACAGTTATTAAGGGTTGCTCTTGTTATTTGCTAGGTTTATTGGAATGGTTATATTCTATATTGCAACAAATTATAATTTCTGATATTTATGGAAGCAAAATGAGAAATAGTTTCCTTTTGGCGAAATGACTTCCTGGCCACTTAAACTTGTAGGGCTTTTGAAAACCGATACACAAACTTTGGGTTTTCCCATTTGAACACTCGAACTAGTGAAACCCCTAATAAACACGTTTGACCCTTGACCATCACGTGTATCACATTTCTGCTAACATGTCATCCAGTAAGATAACGTGTCCGCCCAGTCAGTACAGAGCCACTTAAAATATTACACATCAAACACCCAACCCTTGTAGCTCGATTTCATTCTCATTGAAGTTTTAACTCGATGTGCATCAATTAGGGTTCGAGTTCCATTGATTTGTTAGTTCCATTAATTAATTGTGAGCAACTAATGGGCCTGTTGTGTAAAGTCTACGGTGAAACATCTAATGAAGTAGACGACAATGGTGGATTGGAACTCTCTAGACCCATATTGCCACCACTGAAACGGGCAAAGTTTGAGAATTTTAACTGAGTTAATAATCCTTTGCCCCTCTACAGGTCCAATACAAACATGAATCTTACAACGTAAGTTTCTCTTCCAGGAAGGTACATTTCTAAGCGAGAGCGAGCTGTTATCGATTCAGCTACAAACGTTCCGGACGAGCCTAGTACACCGCCTTACCCTAATACTTCACCAGGTTTGATGTTAAAATTTGGACATAGAATTCACGTGTAAAAAAAAAAAAGAAGTTTGCTAAAATTGAAGTTTTCTGAAAAGCAACAACCAACAACCATTTTTCTCAAATGAATAAACACACACATATGTAGAAGGAGCTTATGAGATGAAAACGAAGAAAAAGAAATTGAAGTGTATTAGGAAAAGGGTTGGGAAAGGGTTCTCACGCTCCAAAAAGTCGTGAGATTCACGCACATAGATGACTAGGATCAACTGACGCCATATGGGATGGGTCAACAGTCAAACGTGTTTATTAGTTATGGGTTTCACTAGTTCGAGTGTTCATATGGGAAAACCCTAAGTTTGTATATCGGATTTCAAAAGCCCTACAAGTTTAAGTGGCCAGGAAGCCCTTTTCACCTTTCCTATTCTATGAAATTGTTTACACCATATCCAACTTGCATTATCCATGTATAAAAATAAAGTATTGATACAATGTTTGGTCAAACAATTCAAAACTCAAAATTGATGAATTTGCATACAAAAAGTTCTAAGCTAAAATATCCTTAAACATAATAATAAAGCCCAACAACAATCAACAACACTCAAGTAAGGTCTTCATTACTGCTTTCATCCGCAATCACTGCACCTACAAAAGATAATGAGAAATAATTAAATAATACTTTTAGGATAATATTAATCAAAAAGTAATTGAATGACCAATTTGATAATAACTCAAAAATTTTCATTCTCTCTAAATTCTTAAATTTTTCGGTCGAGTTTCCTTTATAAATATGACTATCCCAAAATTTCCAATCCGCTCAAAACATCATTTGCAAATACAACTATGCATAACCTAAGATCCATCCATACATCAACTATCTATATGTGCCATCCATAATATTATTAACATGGCATGGCTAACTACACCTAATAACTGCATCCACAATAATATAACATTATCAAACATACATTTTATTTACAGGTACTACTGCAGAAACCATACTTGGAGATGTTCCCTCAAGATAGCAAAAAGTTTTTGAACAATTTTTTAACCAAATCTTCACAGCCGATATCTAGCATTATCAAACAAAACCTCAGTTTTGCAACAATCTCTAACAACTGTACCCTCAAAGTATAATAATATAAAAATCATTCTGGAGAAGTTTGCAACAATCTCTAAAAGATGAAGATAGTGTGAACATCTCCAATTTGCAACAATCTCTAACATATGACGATAGTGCGAACATCTCCAGAATAGCACCAGATAAAATATGCACATGAGTCCTAAACTCAGAAAGTCAACTAGAATACAACAATGTATTTCGTCATTTTGGAGAAGTTTGCAAGCCGTAATATATATCCCAACATATATAGTTCTTGGCATCAACAAGTATAGTTCTAAACCCAATAAGCAAAAAGTTAAGCAATATTAATACCTCGAATGAGTTGACCTTATTTGTTGCAATTAGTAGATGGACGACAGATTGGTTGCAAAGTTGCTCGTTATGTAGAAGAAGATTCTCCACGAGAATTATCACCCAATGCTGCTAGAATAATATTAGCATCAATATCAATTCCTGAACGTTGAAGTCGTGCAAGGACATCTGAAACAACTTCTTGACGGATAGTTGCCTTTTGTTCCTCAATTTTATCCTCCATCCTTTATATATTCTCCTCCATTTTTTGTAGAGAATTTGTAGTATCTGAAGAAGATTCAAAACATCCTACCTTCCCTCTCAAAGAAGTTCTTGTAACCCCTCATCCACACAATCTCAGACGTCTTGGATGTTCAGGCCCCATGACAGATGCAAATGCATCAACAGAGTCATTGCCATTTTCATTTTGTTGGGCTTTAATTGCCACCATTTCAGCCTTCAAAGCAAATTCAAACAAATAGAACAAGTAAATAAAAAGTATACTAATAAAAACAAATAATTGATCTCGATATAACATCAGTTAAATATAATTCACACAATTTTACTAGTTGTATCATCATCCGGGCACTTGTATGATCGCCCAAATTTTCTTTTTCTTGTAGCTACAAAGACTTCTTTTGCCGATAAAGGATCCTAAGTTTCCTTCTCAATTTTCTAGTTACATAGTTACATGGAAGTGGGTTAGAATTCGTGGTGATCTACCATGTACTAAACAAGAGCAGAAATTATGGATTGTTTTGCCATTATTTGTTAGTTACACACCAACTTAGAGCGCACTAAAGCAAAACTTCTTTTTCCAGCGGTATAAGAATTCTTTAACTTTTTCTGGTTCTCAATATTAATTTGGGACATTCTCTGCAAGAAGAAAGGAACATCAAACAAGAACTTACAATTCTGAATCAAAATTGGGACATTAATGCAAAATAATGTGATTGACTGATGCTACTTTTTCCTTTACAAAAATCACACGTTGACTGATTCTGCCTTTTCCCTTCACAAAACCACATGATATGCACAAGTTGTAACTTATTTTCTACAAATTATGCTTAGTTAAGCATGTGTTGTTTACATCAGTCCATCAAGCCAAGTCAATTTGGTGGTGTTTTTGTTTTCCACATTGTCCTCTAAGCCCATTTTCACCTGTTTCCAACCTATCCTCTTAGTGGTAAGTTATAAAGTCATATTAGTTCTAAGTAAAAACTAACTTGGCTTTGCAGACATTATTTTCTTTTTGGGGCAGTTGTAATTTATGGCTATGAACCATCTAAAAGCTGGTGCAATTGTTCCTAGGGTAGAATCACCAACATTTCGCCAACATTTTGGGCAGAATCGCCAAAATTATGCCAACATTTAGGGCAATTGTTCCTAGGGCAGAATCGCCAACATTTCACAAGCATAAGAAACATGAGTGCGATATGCTCTTTGCAGAAAACGTAGATTACAGTAGTAGCTAATTGTATACCAATGTTTACAGATTACATAAATTACATATTTTAAGTTTCAGTGCTCTATATTTTCATAGATTACATAAATATGTGTGGATACATAGCTAGGCCTAAAACTGATATGGAATTTCTTAAGACTATAACTTTTTAGCATATCTAGTTTTATGATAAGTCGACAACCATACGACAACACAACAATTACATACCAGTGTTTTGGCGCTTTTTGGGCAGAATTTTTCTGAAAAAAATTGCCAGCATTTCAGCACTTTTTGGGTAGAATCGCCCGCATTTCACAAGCATAAGAAACATGAGGGCGATATGGTCTTTGTAAAAAACATAGATTACACTAGTAGCTAATTGTATACCAATGTTCACAGATTACATAGATTACATATTTTCAATTTCAGTGCTCTATATTTTCATAGATTACATAAATATGCGTGGATGCATAGCTAGGCCTAAAACTGATATGGAATTGCTTAAGACCATAACTTTTCAGCATATCTACTTTTATGGTAAGTAGACAACCATACGACAACACAACAATTATAGACCAGTGTTTTGGGCTTTTTGGGCAGAATTTTTCTAGAAACAAATCGCCACCATTTCAGCGCTTTTTGGGCAGAATCTCTAGCATTTCGGCGCTTTTTGGATATTGAGAAAGAAAAAGAAGAAGAAGAAGAAGCAGCAGTAGTAGTAGTAGTAAAAAGTACATATACCTGGAGTTTCTCTAAGTTCCAATACCTAAGGAGTTCCTTAAAGTGAGAAGCTGGAACATCTCCAGGGATATTTTACAATCGAGCTTCATCATTGTGATAGGAGTCAAAGTGATCCTTTTTCAATCTATTCTTGTGCTTTCTCCAGGCAGCTTGCACTGATTTTGAAGTATATTTTTTTTCCGACTTCAGGAAATATCATACTTAGCCTACAATTGACGTCAAATCTGTTAGTGCAGAAGATATGAGATTTTCAACCAAAAATTGAAAACTAGGAAATTCAGACCTTGGTATATTCCCATATATCCTCTTTTGTGTCCATCTTCCTCCAATCCAAAATATCAAGAGGACATAGAGTCGCATTCCTTGCCAATGTGCCGAGGAAGCTTCCTTCGAAACTCCGACACAACTTTTTCGCTTGGACCAACAGGTTCATTTAAGTGGTTAAGTAAAATCACTTTACGCTCCTGGCGTCCATGTATATTTTTCATCTTTGTTCTACCTTTTTTTCTTGGTTGAATAGAAGGGCCTACAATTATATGAACAAAAAACCCACCAAATCAGTATTGTTGATACATTATATTTGACTGCAATAAGATGAAAATATTTTCAGATAAAATCTATAAGTTCTTACCTTGTTCTTCAGATTGGTCATCTACAGTAGGAGTTGTAGAATCCAACTAAACTTGTTCCTGCACTTGTTCATCTATTACTTGTGTGGCAAGAGTGGTTGATCTAGTTTGTACATGAGCTGCCACTCCTGAATATTGTGGTTGTGGCAGATTCTCTTCAATAATATTCGGATGCTCTTTGTTTGATTGTTTAGTAGGAACAACATATTTTGCAGCAGTGGTTGATCTAGTTTGTACATGGGCTACTACTCCTGGATATTGTGGCAGATTCTCTTCAATAATATTCGAAAGATTTTTATTTGATTGTTTAGCGGGAACACCATATTTTTGGCTGAACGAACTCCTTATTTGATTTGCCAAAGATGCCATTGTTCCAGGTTTTGCGTATGTCGCACTTGTCTTTCTTTTGGGATTTGAAGGTCTTTCTTGACTCATGTCTATATGATGAAGAATACAAAAATAAATTATCTCTAATAGGTATACTATAAAAGACAACAGTAGGATTTAAAGACAAATTCTAGGAATTGATCTTACAAAGCTGAAATCTGGCTGATTTACTTATTATATTAAATTTTGTGGCTGATGCTAAGGACAAATGAACTATAAATTTTATTTACAAAATAACAGCATAGAGACTTACAATCTAATTTACCTGAACCGGTAGCATGATAGCAATAGACAACCATAACTCCGAGACAACCACAACTTTAAGATAGAAAACAAACTAAAAAGGAACTGAAACATATCCAAATAGCTCCATATATCAGACTAAAGTTTTAATTACTTAGCATATTACAAAAGCTTGAAATAGAAACAAACTAAATATTCCAAGCTAGAGCATATACAATAACAAAATATTGTTCGAAAGAAGACAATAAAGTTCAATTTTACAAAAAAAAATCTGATGTTCCTTCTTCAATCTTCAGCCTCCATCCAATCCTAATCCATACCATCTAACTCATCCTTCTCTTCTGATATTTCCATATCTGTATCTTGAGAATGTTGTGCATCAACTGGCATATCAATAACATCAAGAGGTACATCTCTCTCGACCATCTAATATCTATATCGGGTAATCTAGTTGATGGACCAACATCATCATTAGGCTCCCTCCAAAATGTCTCCCCAACATTAGGAATATTTTCTTCCTCTAAATCATACAAATTAACAGGGACTTTATTCCATGCATAGTAAATATATTTGTCAATTGGTTCCTCCACATAAAAAACTTGGTGGACTTGAGATGCCAATACAAAAGAGTCATCAGTACTACATAATCGGTTAAAGTATACCCGAGTTAACCCATATTCATCAACTTTATTACGAAACCAATCACATCTAAATAATACAACACTAAAGCGACCCCGATAATCAATCTCAATGATATCCTTAATAGCTCCATAGTACTGAACCTCTCCATCAATGGGATTTTGGTCCGTAGCACTAGCAAAACTATCAGTTGTTGCTGACAAAGTCACTCCACAATTCTGTGTCTTCAATGGGGCATCCCGCGTCATTGTATGAAATAAGTAGCCATTGATAAAATATCCAGTATATCGTTTGGCCAATATATTAGGCCCTTTATCTAGCCATCGTAAATGATTGGGCATGTCAGTGCTTTTTAATTTCTCTTTAAACGACTCAGCGAAGTTTCGACTATGATTTCTTGCTCTTACCCATGCATTTGATCAAGTTTGATTATCAATTAAATTCTTATGTTCCCTGCAAGACATATGTTTCAAATTTACTCATTGGGCCTTTATAATTTTAGACTTAAAATTTTTAAAATATAAAATAAATAAACCATATAATACATGTGATTGTAATATATTTTATCTTACATGATAAATGCATCCACTTGTTCATCTTCAGTATTGAAGAGAGAATATCTATGTGCCTCAGAACATAACTGCAGATCCATAGCAAACATCTTTCCTTTTCTCTTTTCTCACATCCAATTGGATGACCTATTTTAGGAAAAATAGATGACAATTTTGTTCCTCCAATGTCCCCATCATCCTCAGTTTGGTACCTATTGAATCTTGTCTTCACCCCATCATGTAGGTATCTCGAACAAAAGATCAAACACTCTTCGACCAGAAATCCCTCTGTAATCGACGCTTGTGGATGAGCTCGATTACGAACAAACACCTTATATTTGCACAAATTACTTTTAGTGGAATACATCCAGCGACGATGAGTTGGACCCCCGAGCTTAATTTCATTTACTAAATGAACAAGCAAATGAGGAATTATATCAAAATAGGTTGGAGTGAAAATCATTTCAAGCTCACATGTAATATCATTGATTTCAGTCTACAATCTATCAAGATCCTCTCGCCTTATAACCTTGGCACATATGGCTTTAAAGAAGTTACCCAACTTAATTAATGTCAAAGAAACATTCTTGGGTAATGATTTTCTAACAATAACTTGGAGCAAGTAATGCATTATAAAATGTGCATCATGACTCTTGTACCCGGATATTTTCATCTCTTTCTCATGCACACATCGTGATATATTTAAGGAACACCCTTTTGGAAATTTGGCATTTTTAAAGATGGTGCAAAATCGCCTCTTCTCTTCTGGATTCATGTAGAAACAAGCTTTAGCCAAAGATATTATTCCACTTACAACATCTTGTATTGGTTGAATCTCCTTTCGTATTCCCATTTCTTGCAAATCGTAATGAGAATTTACATGATCTTTTGATTTCCATCTATCTCCAATAATGTCCCAAGAATACTATCACGTACATTCTTCTCAATATGCATTGGATCAAGATTGTGCCTCAATTTGTTAGTTTTCCAATATGGTAATTCAAAGAAGATGGATTTTTTCTTCCATGGACCCTTTTTATCCCGAGACCTTTTCTTTTTGCCCTTTCCAAAGACATTCTTGAATTCACTCAACTCTTCGAGCACTTCTATACCTGACAAAGGAGTGGGTGCAAGTCTATGATCCTCCTTACCATCAAATGATTTCTTATCTCTTCGAAATGGATGTTCAGGAGGCAAAAATGCCTGATGTCCCATGTAGCACATCTTACGTCTATGTTCGAGATACTGAGAGTATGTGCCATGATTACAGGTAGGGCATGCAAATTTCCCCTTTGTGCTCCAACTAGAAAGCATCGCTAGTGCAGGAAAATCACTAATTGTCCACATTAAGGCTGCACGCATTTGGAACATCTGGTTAGATTCGGCATCAAATGTTTGTATACCGAATTCCCAAAGCTCTTTTAATTCAGAAATTAGTGGTTGTAGATACACATCTATATCATTTCCCAGAGATGAAGGACTTGGGATGATCATTGACAACATTATATACTCTGGCTTCATGCAAATCCAAGGCGATATATTATAGTTCATTAACATAACAGGCCACGTGCTATAGGAAATACTCATTGTTTGAAACGGGTTAAAACCATCACTTGAAAGACCCAATCTAATATCATGAGGGTCGCTAGAGAATTCAGGGTGCAAGGAGTCGCACTCCTTCCAAGCATCACCATCAGTAGGATGTCTTATATTTCCATCATTCGGTTGTTCAATGGCATGCCATCTCATTGCTGCAGCTCTCTCGGGACACATGAATATCCTCTGAAGGTGAGGCTTTGACGGAAAGTACCTTAAAACCTTTGCGAGGGTTTTGGTCTTTTTATTAGTCAACAAATTAACAACATTCTTCCATCGAAAGACCCGCACACAGAACATGTATCTGCATTTATATTGTCATTCCAAAATAACATGCAATCATTAAGACACACATGTATTTTTTCATAATGAAGACCCAAATCTTTTATCGTGCTTGTTGCCTTGTAGAAAGACTCGGGTAGCTGAGCAAATGGAAATACCTCTTTTAACAACTCCAACAAGTCTGTGAATGACACATTATTCAACCCGTGAATGCACTTAAACAAGTACAACCGGATCGTAAAACCCAATTTGAAAAAATTCTCACACCCTGAATATAATTCTTCTTTTCCTTCTTCTACTAATTTAAAGAATTTTTTTGCATCTTCAGAAGGTCCATCCCCACTCTTTCATGTCCCAATCATCCTCGACATTTCGAAATGCATCATGAAGTAATCCATCAATATCATCATGCATCTCAGAACCTTCATCATTATTGCTTGGGCATGGAGTCTTTCTCGAGGAAATCCTTGCCCAGGGAAAACCCATTTGGTGTATCCACGAACAAAGCCATTAACAATCAGATGATCCTCCACCGCATTCCTATATTACCAAAAACAATTAGCGCGCTCTCTACAAGGGCATAATATTTTATTTCCTTGGGAAGCTCATTCAAACACCTTATCAAGAAAATTATTCACTCCTTGTATGTACTCATCAGTTGACCTTTAGAGGCTCATCTACCTTTTATCTCCGTTATCCATTAAATTAGTTTTATCCTATATAACACCAAAACAACCAGTAGAAATTTGGTTTATGTACTTAAAAAGTAATACAAATACTTGAAAATTAAGATTAGTATAAGAATGTTAGAAGATCAGCATTATATGATTCTGATATCGAAGAAAAGAAAAGGCAACAATGATCGAGTTTCACTTATAACTAGCAATATGTGTTCCGAAGTTTAACCTTCTTATGATATTCAGCGGAAGGATAATATACCATTCTGTTAAAACCGGGCAACATGAAAACAATAAAAGTAGAACTAGGCAACATTTCAATGAAGAGGAAAAGACTTAGAAAGAAGAACCGAAGGTAAAAATAAATTGCCAGCATTTCTTTGCTATTTGGACGCTGAAGCAGTGAAAAGAAGAAGAATAATAAGAAGAAGAAATTATCACATACTTGTTGCCGCTGAATCTCTGTTGAAGTTGGAAAGGGAACCATTTTTTAATTAAATAGGTTAGCAGCTTCACTCTCTTCGCTGCTACACCAGCAAATTCAACGACCTCTATATTCTTTCTCTATGTAGCTAATTTGCAAGCAACACCCTGAGAAAAAATAAGAAGGCGAAGGTTTGATACATGAAAAAGGTTGTAATTTACAAAATTGGTATACTGGGTAGTGACCATTTATGTTTCCTTTGACAAAGCCTACTATTGTGTTATTTGTAGAAGGTGTATTAGCGCTACTGTAGGAGTAAAAATATATCTTAACATTAGAAATATATATGTCTGATTTTCAAAATTTTATTTTTGCTTGCTTTGGTTCCAGGGATTGAATGTGAACCAGATTTACACTACATCTCTCCTTGCAGCTCTTTGCTTCCATGCTTATCACCATGAATCAATCAGAAGAGGAGAAGCAAATATACGCAGGTCCTTTATAAGCAAATAAAATCTGCTTAAGGTATGGAGAACCTCAACAACCTTAGGCTTTATAAGTGTCACGACCCGAATTTTCCCCCAACATCGGGATCGTGATGGCGCCTACTCGTGGTAGCTAGGCAAGCCACTGTATACATGATATCCTGTTTTTAACACAATTTTAATTAAATGAATGCGGAATACTTTATCGAAACAGAAATAACTAATCACAAAGTGAAAATCATACTGAAATCCTCTACCCAAGACGTGGAGTCACCAACTCACAAACTACTATGGAATACTACACATAAAAGTCTCAAGGAAATATAACATAATTCTGTTTGTCTCGGAACAAAGAGACTACAGCTAATAACATAAATAAAGAAAGAGACGACGGGCCTGCGGACTTCAAGCTACCTCGGTCTCAAATGTGATCAACTCCCACGCAATCTATTTACTGCTGCTGCTGCTCCTGATCGTAACCTGGACCTGTGCAAAAACGCACGGAAGTGTAGCATCAGCACAACCGACCCCATGTGCTGGTAAGTGCCTGGCCTATCCCGGCGAAGTAGTGACAAGCCTAGGACCAGACACTCACATAAACCTGTGCAATTCAATATATATATATGTGTACCACAAAGTAACAAGAAATAATCAAGTAATAACACAATAAGGAATATCTTAAAGAATTCAACAATTAACCACAGTTAATAATTTCACAAAGAAAATAAAGTATAATGTAAACACGAACAATATCACTTCAAGAAATAGCAAGCAATTGCACGGCATCACCCTTCGTGCTTTTACTCTCATCCTCACCAAATAAACAAATAAAGTACACGGCATCACCCTTCGTGCTTTTACTCTCATCCTCACCAAACAAACAACTAAAGTACACGGCATCACCCTTCGTGCTTTTACTCTCATCCTCACATCCATAGTACGACATGATCCTTCGTACATGGTTCAATAACAGGGCACGGCATGATCCTTCGTGCATAATCAATAACAGGGCACGGCATGATCCTTCGTGCATAATCAATAAATAAACATGGCACTGCATTAACCTTCGTGCATAAATAAATAAACATGGCACGGCATCACCCTTCGTGCATTATCACTCTTCCTCACCCAAATAACAATCACAGCTAAGGGCAGAGAAAGAAACAGCAATTCATAAATCGTCCCATCAAGGGCAATCAATAATTATCTTCACAACAAGTCCCAACAAGGGAGAACAATAACAATTCACCCGTAATATATCTCAAAATATCATTTTCCAACGACTCACGGTCATACTAGACGCCAGTGTATGGATGCTCGTCACCACAGCCCATACACCGCACTCGATCACATAACACATAACACATAGTCCTATTCCCTCAAGCTAGGATAGAACCAACACTTACCTCGAATGCTTATGAACAATTCACTCCGTGGAAATGTCTTTTCTTTCAATTTGGCTCCAATCCAACCGTATCTATACACAATTGATTTAATATCATCAATTCTACTCAACAAACTAATTCCTAATACCAAATACTACTTTTACAACATTCTGCCATGAATAGTGAATTTCAACCCCGGCCCACATGGTCGGAATTCGGGGTTAGGACCAAAATCCGGTTACCCATTCCCCCACGAGTTCATATATATAATTTGTTTCAAAATCGGACCTCCATTCGAGGTCCAATTCCCCAATTTATGAAAAACCCTATTTTCTAACAAAAACAAGAATTTTACCATGAAAATCTTTGATTTCTTATGAAAAACATGTTTAATGATGTTAGGAATTGAAAGAATTAAGTAAAAAGTGACTTACAATCATTTTGATGAAGAAGAAATCCTTGAAGAATCGCAAATGGGTGTTTTGGTTTTGTAAAATGTGAAGAAATGACTGAAATTCGTGTTTTTCAGGTCTCTGTGTTCGCATTTGCGAACATGGGTTCGCAATTGCGAACCCCGACCAATTTCTGGAGTTTGAAAAATAAGCTAAGGGTGGGAAGTTCGCATTTGCGAACATTTCTTCGCATTAATAAGCTAAGGGTGGGAAGTTCGCATTTGCGAACTTTTCTTCGCATTTGCGAAGCCAAGGCAATATGGGGAGGTTCGCATTTGCGAACTATTGTTCGCATTTGCGAACCCAGGCAGAATAGTGGCCAGTTCGCATTTGCGAACTATAGCTCGCATTTGCGAACACAAGCACAATAGGGGGGAGTTCGCATTTGCGAACTATTGTTCGCATTTGCGAACTCAGACACAATAGGGGGGGAGTTCGCATTTGCGAACTATTGTTCGCATTTGCGAACTCTGCAGAATAGTGGGAGTTCGCATTTGCAAACTATTGTTCGCATTTGCGAACTCTGCAGACCAGTTGCAGACAGCAACTTCTAACATGAAAAATTGACCTCGTGGCCTATCCAAAGTTCACCCGAGCCCTCGTGGCTCCAAACCAAATATGCACATAACCTCAAAAACACATTATGAACTTGTTCGTGCGATCACATCGCCAATATCACCTCGTTTTCATCAAATCAAGCCTCAAATGCTTGATTTTCATACCTTTAGTTTTCAAAACTTTCAAACTTGGGACTCAAGGTCCAAAACCTCTCAAACGACATCCAAATGTCACCAAACTTTACAGAAATCACATATATAATATTTAAGACTTGTACCGGGCGTCTGAACCAAAATACGAGCCCGATACCAAGGTCAATTAATTTATTTCCTTTAATAATTGCATCAAAAACAATTTCACATAAAAATTCATAACTTGGGCTCTAGGCCTCGAATTCGACTCCGGACGCATGTCCAAGTCCCATATTTTCCTACGGACCTCTCGGGACCATCAAATCTCGTGTCCAGATCCGTTTACCAAAAATGTTGACCGAAGTCAACCATATCAGTGTTAATATCATTTTTATCCAAATTTCTCATAAAATTCATATTTTCTATCACAAAATCTTTCCGGCTACATGCTCGGATCGTGCACGTAAATCGAGGCAACATAGAATGAGGTTTTCAAGGCCTCCGAAGCTCGAAATGATTAATTAAATAAGTGATGACCCTTGGGTCGTCACAATCTCCACCTCTAAAACAACCGTTCGTCCTCGAACGGACAAAAGAAAGAAGTACCCGAGTCGAGAAACAAGTGTGGGTAGTGGCTCCGCATATCGACTCGACTCCCGTGTCGATGCCTCGCGAGGCCGACCTCTCGCACCGAACACGCACAGTAGGATAACTCTTCGACCTCGCTGTCGAACCCGCCGGTCTAGAATAGCCACCCGCTCCTCCTCGTAAGATAGATCATTGTCCAATTGGACAGGTATCGAAGTCTAACACATGTGTGGGATCGCCGTGGTATCTCCGAAGCATAGATACATGAAAAACTCGGATGCACGGCCGATAAGCTAGGCGGCAAAGCTAATCTGTAAGCCACCCCTCCCACTCTGTCTAGAATCTCAAATGGGCCAATATACCTAGGGCCGAGCTTGCCCTTCTTCCCAAACCTCATCACGCCCTTCATAGGCGACACTCCGGAGCAATACTCGTTCACCAACCATGAAATCTACATCTCGAACCTTACGATCCGCATAAGTCTTTTGCCTAGACCGAGCTGAACGCAATCTCTCCTGAATAGTCTTGACCTTATTCAAGGCCTCCTGAACTAAGTCTGTACCCAACAACCGAGCCTCTCCCGGTTCAAACCATCCAACTGGTGATCGACATCGCCTACCATACAACGCCTCATACGGAGCCATCTGGATGCTAGACTGGTAACTGTTATTGTAGGCGAACTCTGCTAATGGTAGAAACTGATCCCACGAGCCTCCGAAATCAATAACACAGGCTCGAAGCATGTCCTCAAGAATCTGAATAGTCCTCTCGGACTGGCCATCCGTCCGAGGATGAAATGCTGTACTCAACTGAACCTGAGTGCCTAACTCCCGCCTGGACCGCTCTCCAGAACCGCGAGGTAAACTGCGTACCCCGATCAGAGATAATAGATACTGGCACCCCACGGAGACGAACAATCTCCCTAATGTAAACCTCCGCTAACCTCTCCGACGAGTAGGAGACAGATACTGGAATAAAGTGTGCTGATTTGGTCAGCCTATCAACAATGACCCAAATAGCATCAAATTTCCTCCGAGTCAAAGGAAGTCCAGTTAACGAAGTCCATAGTGATCCGCTCCCATTTCCACTCGGGAATTTCAATCCTCCGGAACACACCACCAGGTCTCTGGTGCTCATATTTCACCTGCTGACAATTTAGACACCGAGCGACATACGCAACGATATCTTTCTTCATTCTGCGCCACCAATAGTGCTGTCGTAAGTCCTGGTACATCTTCGCGGTGCCCGGGTGAATAGAATACCATGAACTGTGGGCCCTCGCTAAGATCAACTCTCGAATCCCTTCGACATTGGGCACACAAACTCGACCCTGCAATCTCAATACCCCATCATCATCTAGGTTTACCTGTGTGGCACCTCCCCGCTGTACTGTATCTCTCAACTCACGTAAATGAGGATCATCAAATTGCCTCTCACGGATACACTCTAATAAGGAAGAACGAGCGACCGTGCAGGCTAACACTCTGCTAGGCTCAGAAATGTCTAGTCTCACGAACCGGTTGGCTAAGGCCTGGACATCTAAAGCTAATGGTCTCTGATTGACCGGAATATATGCAAGACTACCCATGCCGGCATACTTTCTACTCAATGCATCGGCCACCACATTGGCCTTACCTGGGTGATATAATTGTAAGGCCCCGTAAAATAATTGTGCATAAAACCTAGTAGCAATGTCAAAAATGTAGAGAATTAAGTTTTCCGAAAAATGTCAAATATGCGGTCAAGAATGCGACCGCAAACCTGACATGCGGACCGCATTCTTGCCGCAAAACGTTCCAGAGAGTTTCCCAAAAATCGTGTCAAAAGTGCGGTCGATATGCGATCGCATGTCAAATCTGCGGTGCACTTTGCGACCGCAGATCAAACATGCGGACCGCATTCTGGCCGCATTCCTTAACAGAACCTTGTAAAATTTGGGGCAATTCTGTGGTCACTATGCGGACCGCATGTTGATTCTGCGGTGGCATAGTGCACCGCATAATTGACCCCGGCCCAGATTTTTGTAATATTTTGACCCGATCTCTTCTTTAATATAACACCCTTCTTCTTCATTTTATCATATCATCTTACCAAAAATTAGAGAGAGAAGAGAGGGTTTTTAGAGAGAGAAATCTTTCATCTTCAAAGATTGTTCCAACCATCTTAATTCCAAGGGATCTTAGGGCAAGGATTCAACTTCCCCAATCTTTTCAAGGTAAAAACCCTAACTATTTTCTTTGATTTTCAGCTTTTAATTGGGTAAAGAGAGGTTTGCATATAATAGCTTTTAAAAATAGAATTTTTACACTCATGCATGATTATTGAACTTGATTTTTAGTAAAAAGAAGTGAGTAGAAGTAAGAGTCTTCAAGAACAAGGTTGGCAAGAGTAAGATAGCGTGGGTAAGCATAAAGTAGGAAGTTAACGGAAGAAAACTCATCACCAGGTATGTATGGCTAATTTTGATTCGTGTAAAATCGCCTAAATGTGTGCGAATTGTTTTGGCATGTGTCAAATTGAGAAATTTTACGTAATTCTTTGATTTCCCTGTTGAGCATTTGATTGATGTTGAACTACGTGTGGTGTGGTATGAAATATGAATTGAAAGATAAAAAGGTAATCGAGATTGGTAAAGAATTGGGAACAACCATCGTGATGGCATATTTGGCTTATTGTGGAAGGAATTTGAAACACCTTAATTGTGGTAAATTGTTGAACATGATTATGTGGGCATTTTCGATTTTGGAATACTTGTAACTTGGTTTTGATATTGGCTTGAGAAGAAATTGAGAACATGAACCAATGTGCCAGTTGCTTATTTGAACTTGTTGAAATTGTGTGTAGTACCTTATCTGCTGTTTGAAATTGTTGTGTTTTCAACCGTAAGGCGGGGTCGTGTTGCGCGCCGCAACGTGGTGAAATAAGGTGTGGGTTGGGGTGATAAGGGTGGCCGAGGTAATAAGGGTGGTCAGGGGCAATAGTGATGGAAAGCGATCGAAATCGCTATTGAAAATTGATACAAAAATCAATAATGTGAAATTGTGAAAGGAGACAGCAGGAGAGTTTGCAACCTGTGGGGCACCGATTGCCCCTTTGTTTGACTACTTGTGCTTTACGTGATTGATTGGTTATTGTTAAATTGGTTGATCGTAGAAAGTGCTTTGTGTGAGAATTATTTGAAATGAGGAAAATGTGGAAACATGGTCGGCTGGCTTAATTAATTGTTGATGTAATTTAATGGCTTGAGTTTACTTGGGACAAAGTTTGTCCATACATACCAGTACAATTCAAGTGTACTGACGTCCCTTTTGCCGTGGGCGCTACATTCGTGTCATGATTGTAGGTGGATCAGTAGCAGGCACTTCAGCTCATCGGCAGTAGTATCCTTCTCCTTCCACTGCCCGTTTTGGTGAGCCCCTTTCTTCCTCGGGGCCTTGTGTGGTTCATGCCACTTTGGTTTAGATTTCATTTTGGTTTTGTAAGGTATAGCCGGAGCCTTGTTACCGGCAAGTATTGTATTTCCCTTTTTGTATCCTAGAGGCTCCATAGACATGTAAACTGTGGGATTGTGGCCTATGTATATGTATGGGCGTTGTAAATATAAATTATGAACTTGTTAGTGAATCAATCACATGGTTATGTTTATGCATTATGAAATCAGGCATTATTGGTAAAATATTTGGTTAATGAGAAACAATCAATACAGGGTTAACGCGTGGGAATGAAAGGCACCTAGGTCCGCTTGACTGGGGCAACCCGGTCAGGCGCCGGTCATGTCCCTCGATTTGGGGCGTGACAATAATATAGTAACATCATAGTCTTTTAGCAACTCTAACCATCTCCGCTGTCGTAGATTCAACTCCTTTTGCTTGAACAAGTACTGTAGGCTTTTGTGATCATTGTACACCTCACATGTCACACCATATAGATAATGCCTCCAGATCTTCTTTAAGGCATGAACCACTGCTGCTAACTCAAGATCATGAACCGGATAATTCTTCTCATGTATCTTTAACTGCCTCGAAGCATAAGAAATAACCTTACCATCTCGCATCAATACCGCTCCAAGCCCCGTACGAGATGCATCATAGTAAACCGTATAAGGCCCTGTACCCGTAGGTAGTATCAACACCGGTGCGGTGGTCAAGGCCGTCTCGAGCTTCGAAAGCTCGCCTCACACTCCTCTCGACCACTAAAATTGGACACCCTTCCGGGTCAACCTCTGGTCATCGGGCCGCAATAGAAGAAAACCCTCTACAAAACGACGGTAGTAACCTCGCTAATCCCAAGAAACTCCGGATCTCGCCCACCGAAGCCGGTCGAGGCCAATTCTGGACTGCTCAATCTTCTTCGGGTCTACCCGAATACCTTCCACCGATACAACGTGACCTAGAAATGCTACCGAACTCACCGTAACTCACATTTAGAAAATTTGGCATATAGCCGATTATCTTTCAGAGTCTGGAGAACCACTCTGAGGTGTTGCTCGTGCTCTTCCTGGCCGCGGGAGTATACCAGGATGTCATCTATGAATACTATCACGAACAGATCTAAGTAAGGCCCGAATACCCGATTCATCAACTCCATGAATGCTGCTGGGGCATTGGTCAACCCGAAGGACATGACCAAGAACTCATAATGCCCATATCTAGAGCGAAAGGCTGTCTTAGGAATGTCAGCCGCCCTGATCTTCAGCTGATGGTAGCCTGATCTCAAGTCTATCTTAGAGAATACCCTCGCTCCCCGGAGTTGGTCAAACAAATCATCAATCCTCGACAGTGGATATTTATTTTTGATAGTCACCTTGTTTAACCGCCGGTAATCAATACACATCCGCATCGAGCCATCCTTCTTCTTTACAAATAACACAGGTGCTCCCCAGGGGGAAACACTGGGCCTGATAAAGCCCTTCTCAAGAAGGTCCTGCAACCGATCTTTCAACTCTTTTAGTTCCGGCGGGGCCATACGATAGGGTGGAATAGATATGGGCTGAGTGCCCGGTGCCAGATCAATACAGAAATCAATATCCCTGTCGGGTGGCATGCCCGGCAGGTCTGAAGGAAAAACCTCAGGAAACTCCCGTGCAATAGGGACTGAATCAATGGAAGGAACTTCTGCACTGGAATCACGAACATAAGCCAAATAAGCTAAACACCCCTTCTCGACCATACGTCGAGCCTTAACATAAGAAATAACAGTGCGAACGGAGTGGCTTGAGGTACCCTTCCACTCTAATCGGGGTGATTCTGGCAAGGCTAAGGTGACAGTCTTAGCATGACAATCAAGAATAGCATGGTATGGGGACAACCAGTCCATTCCCAATATGACATCAAAATCTACCATATCCAAGAGCAACAGATCAACACGGGTCTCAAGACCCCCAAATATAACTACGCACGAACGATGCACCCGATCGACTACAATGGAGTCACCCACCGGTGTAGCCACATAAACCGGAATATCCATAGCATAGCCGGGCACGACCAAATACGGTGCGAAGCAGAAGACACATAGGAATAGGTAGATCCAGTGGTCAAATAATACCGAAGCACCTCCGTCACACACAAGAATAGTACCCGTAATCACAACATCTGATGCCTCTCGCCTCCGGCCTGGCTGGTAAAGCATAGAATCGGGATCTGCACCTCCCCTCTGAGCCGCATCTCTAGGACGACCATCAACCGGCCGACCTCTACCTCTCGCCGGACGGTCTCCACCTCTACGGTCTCGACCTCCACCTCTATAATCTCTACCCCCGCCCCTGGCTGGCCGGGCCGGGCTGGGCAGGCTGAGGGTCAGCCGGGGCCCGAATCATAGGACGAGGACCTCGCTGCTGAGAGGGCAATTCCTGATAAAATGACCCGGGTCACCACAACCGTAGCAACTCTGAGACTGATAGGGCTGCTGGCCCCGACGACCCGAATGGCCTCCACGAACACTCCGAGAGGCCGAGCATTAATAGTAGGCTGGTCCGAATGATGCCCCCGAACACCACGATCACCCGGTCCACCCCGTGAAGCCTGACGGGCGGAATAAAAGTGCTCCGGAGGACCGGCCTCTATCAAAGGATTCTCTCCTACCAGAGGAAGAACTACCAAACCTGCTCGAATGACGAGGCCTCTTATCCGAAGAATAACCGCCTCCCCTAGCAAGAGCCATCTCAACTCTGCGGCTGCATTGGCTGCCTCCTGATATGATATGTCACTTCCCACACCCATAGCCATCTGGAGTCTAATCGGCTGATTGAGCCCATCTATAAATCTGCGGACCCTCTCCCGCTCCGTGGGAAGTATCACCACCGCATGACGAGCCAAGTCGATAAATCTCGTCTCATACTGTGTAACTGTCATAGTGCCCTGATGGAGGCGCTCAAACTGCCTCCGAAGTACATCCCTCCGAGTAGCAGGGAGAAACTTCTCCATAAATAGTTCCGCAAACCGGTCCCATGATAAAGCTGGGGACCCTGCTGGTCGAGTCAAGCAATAATCTCTCCACCAAGTCTTGGCGGATCCTGCAAGTCTGAAGGTACCGAAGTCAACCCCGTTTGTCTCCACGATCCCCATAGTCTTGAGAATCTCATGGCAACCGAATAAAAAGTCCTGAGGATCCTCTCTGATGCGGCTCCACCGAATGTAGTGGTAAATAGCTTGGAGAACCGATCAAGCCTCCATAACGAATCGAAGTCATGGCCGCTCCATCGCCGCATGAGCCGTGGTACCGCATCGAGTGGCCACGCTCGGCCGGATTACCGGTGCTCGAGGCCGAGGAGCCACCGGCTCCGAGTACGAGCACAGGAGTCCGGGCCCCTCCTCCAGCCCGAGAAGTGGCCGGGGCAACCGATAATAAACCCGCTCTAGCAATGCCGTCCACGAATCCCGCTATTCTCGACCAAAGCATCCCGGAGATCCGGGGTAACTAAAGCCTCTCCCCGGGACCTCGAGCCGGGCCCACCGGAGCCGCCGGAACCGTAAACTCCTCGTCAATCTCAATACGAGGCTCCACCTCCGGAGTAGCCGCCCGGGGCCGAGCTCTACCCCTACCACGGCCTCTCGATACGGCCTTGGCCCCCGCCCTCACGGGAGCCGTCTCGGGGCTCGGGCTGCTGGTCACCGGACGAAGAAGCGCGTGTCCTTACCATCCGCGAAAGGACAGAATAGAAATTCAATCAGCAATTGAGGAACAAGTCGCACGACAAGAAAGAACAAACGAGAGACTCTTTCCTAACTCAATAGACTCGGAGGACAAGTACGGACGTCTCCGTACCTACCTCTCAAACTCTACTAAGCTTGTTCGTGAGTGGTGAGACCTATGTAACCTAGTGCTTCGATACCAACTTGTCACGACCCGGATTTTCCCCCAACATCGGGATCGTGATGGCGCCTACTCGTGGTAGCTAGTCAAGCCACTGTATTCATACTATCCCTGTTTTTATCACAATTTTAATTAAATGAATGCAGAATACTTTATCAAAACAGAAATAACTAATCACAAGGTGAAAATCATACCTGAAATCCTCTACCCAAGACGCGGAGTCACCAACTCACAAACTACTATGGAATACTACACATAAAAGTCTCAAGGAAATATAACATAATTCCTGTTTGTCTCGAAACAATGAGACTACAGCTATTAACATAAATAAAGAAAGAGACGCCGGGCCTGCGGACGCGTGCAAGCTACCTCGGCCTCAAATGTGATCAACTCCCACGCAATCTATTTACCGCTGCTGCTGCTCCTGCTCGTAACTCCGGACTCCGTGCAAAAACGCACGAAGTGTAGTATCAGCACAACCGACCCCATGTGCCGGTAAGTGCCCGGCCTATCCCGGCGAAGTAGTGACAAGCCTAGGACCAGGACACTCACATAAACCCGTGCAATTCAATATATATATGTGTACCACAAAATAACAAGAAATAATCAAGTAATAACACAATAAGGAATATCTTAAAGAATTCAACAATTAACCACAGGTTAATAATTTCACAAAGAAAACAAAGTATAATGTAAACACGAACAATATCACTTCAAGAAATAGCAAGCAATTGCACGGCATCACCCTTCGTGCTTTTACTCTTATCCTCACCAAATAAACAAATAAAGTACACGGCATCACCCTTTGTGCTTTTACTCTCATCCTCACCAAACAAACAACTAAAGTACACGGCATCACCCTTCGTGCTTTTACTCTCATCCTCACATCCATAGTATGGCATGATCCTTCGTACATGGTTCAATAACAGGGCACGACATGATCCTTCGTGCATAATCAATAACAGGGCACAGCATGATCCTTCGTGCATAATCAATAAATAAACATGGCACGGCATTAACCTTCGTGCATAAATAAAAAAACATGGCACGGCATCACCCTTCGTGCATTATCACTCTTCCTCACCCAAATAACAATCACAGTTAAGGGCAAAGAAAGAAACAGCAATTCATAAATCGTCCCATCAAGGGCAATCAATAATTATCTTCACAACAAGTCCCAACAAGGGAGAACAATAACAATTCACCCGTAATATATCTCAAAATATCATTTTCCAACGACTCACGGTCATACTAGACGCCAGTGTATGGATGCTCGTCACCACAGCCCATACACCGCACTCGATCACATAACACATAACACATAACACATAGTCCTATTCCCTCAAGCTAGGATAGAACAAACACTTACCTCGAATGCTTATGAACAATTCACTCCGTGGAAATGTCTTTTCTTTCAATTTGGCTCCAATCCAACCGCATCTATACACAATTGATTTAATATCATCAATTCTACTCAACAAACTAATTCCTAATACCAAATACTACTTTTACAACATTCTGCCATGAATAGTGAATTTCAACCCCGGGCCCACATGGTCGGAATTCGGGGTTAGGACCAAAATCCGGTTACCCATTCCCCCACGAGTTCATATATATAATTTGTTTCAAAATCGGACCTCAATTCGAGGTCCAATTCCCCAATTTATGAAAAACCCTATTTTCTAACAAAAACAAGAATTTTACCATGAAAATCTTTGATTTCTTATGAAAAACATGTTTAATGATGTTAGGAATTGAAAGAATTAAGTAAAAAGTGACTTACAATCGTTTTGATGAAGAAGAAATCCTTGAAGAATCGCAAACGGGTGTTTTGGTTTTGTAAAATGTGAAGAAATGACTGAAATTCGTGTTTTTCAGGTCTCTGTGTTCGCATTTGCGAACATGGGTTCGCAATTGCGAACCCCGACCAATTTCCGGAGTTTGAAAAATAAGCTAAGGGTGGGAAGTTCGCATTTGCGAACATTTGTTCGCATTTGATAAGCTAAGGGTGGGAAGTTCGCATTTGCGAACTTTTCTTCGCATTTGCGAAGCCAAGGCAATATGGGGAGGTTCGCATTTGCGAACTATTGTTCGCATTTGCGAACCCAGGCAGAATAGTGGCCAGTTCGCATTTGCGAACTATAGCTCGCATTTGCGAACACAAGCACAATAGGGTCAAGTTCGCATTTGCGAACTATTGTTCGCATTTGCGAACTCAGGCACAATAGGGGGGAGTTCGCATTTGCGAACTATTGTTCGCATTTGCGAACTCTGCAGAATAGTGGGGAGTTCGCATTTGCGAACTATTGTTCGCATTTGCGAACTTTGCAGACCAGTTGCAGACAGCAACTTCTAACATGAAAAATTGACCTCGTGGCCTATCCAAAGTTCACCCGAGCCATCGGGGCTCCAAACCAAATATGCACATAACCTCAAAAACACATTATGAACTTGTTCGTGCGATCACATCGCCAATATCACCTCGTTTTCATCAAATCAAGCCTCAAATGCATGATTTTCATACCTTTAGTTTTCAAAACTTTCAAACTTGGGACTCAAGGTCCAAAACCTCTCAAACGACATCCAAATGTCACCAAACTTTACAGAAATCACATATATAATATTTAAGACTTGTACTGGTCGTCGGAACCAAAATACGAGCCCGATACCAAGGTCAATTAATTTATTTCCTTTGATAATTGCATCAAAAACAATTTCACATAAAAATTCATAACTTGGGCTCTAGGCCTCAGAATTCGACTCCGGACGCATGTCCAAGTCCCATATTTTCCTACGGACCTCTCGGGACCATCAAATCTCGGTCCGGATCCGTTTACCAAAAATGTTGACCGAAGTCAACCATATCAATGTTAATATCATTTTTATCCAAATTTCTCATAAAATTCATATTTTCTATCACAAAATCTTTCCGGCTACATGCTCGGATCGTGCACGTAAATCGAGGCAACATAGAATGAGGTTTTCAAGGCCTCCGAAGCTCGAAATGATTAATTAAATAAGTGATGACCCTTTGGGTCGTCACAATAAGAGTCGCAAAAATAGTAACGTCTATTATGTTTAATCAGAGAGTGACAACAACAACAACAACAACAACAATAATAATAACAACAACAATCCAGTATATTCCCACAAAGTGGGGTCTGGGGAGGGTAATATATAGACAGGCCTTACCTCTACCCGAAAGGGCAGAGAGGCTGTTTCCAATTAACCCTCGACGCAGGGAAGAGAAAGGCAAACAAAAACAAAAACACAAACAACATTAGTTATTCCAGCATAAATCGCATAAAAAATTTTCTAAGCATAAGAGTCATAAGTACCATAAATAAACTGGTATGCAATAATATTAAAACAATAACTACCAGAAATGACTACCAAAAGAGGACACAAACCAATACACGAATCATCTATGGATAGCCCTACCACGCCTCACCCAACCCCGGGAAAGGAGTACGAAAAATTTAGAAGCCCCTATCCTACAACCCTGATACTAGACCTCCAGACTTTCCTATCAAGGGTCATGTCCTACGAAATCCGCATCCTGGGTATGTCCTGCCTAATTACCTCTCCCCAGTATCTCTTAGGCCTCCCTCTACCTCGCCTCACACCGACCACCGCTAGCCACTCACAACTCCTCATCGGGGCATCGAGGCTTCTCCTCCGCAAGCCCGAACTACCGGAGCCTCGCCCCTCGCATCTTCTCATCCACTGGGGCCACCCCCACCTTCTCCCGAATAACTTCATTCCTAATCTTATCTAACCTGGTGAGCCCGTACATCCACCTAAGTATCCTCATCTCCACAACCTTCATCCTTTGAACATGAGATTTCTTCACCGGCCAACACTCCGTCCCATACAACATGGCAGGTCTAATCACAGCTCTATAAATCTTTCCCTTGAGTTTTTGTGGCACTTTCTTGTCACACAAGACTCCTGATGCAAGCCTACACTTCGATCATCCCGCCCCTATACGTTGTGTGACATCCCCGTCTATCTCTCCGTCCCCCCTGAATCACCGATCCAAGGTATCTGCTTAATTAGTTGATCAACTCGGATCTAATGAGAGGTACTCCATTCCTGGTGGCAACTTCTTATTCTCTAGGAAGATAATCTTGATGTTGTATGCCTGACGAGAGAAGATTTTTATAGCATTTACAAAACAATTTTCGTAAACAAAATATCAGGAGAAAGCATCAAATTGGAGAACCAACTAAATACGAAGAACTGTTGCACTAAATACCAATAAAGAGCCATGCCTTTCACGTCGTTTTACATGTAATAGAATCATGAGGTTGCAATACTCTCAATCTTGTTAAAACCTAACATAAAAGTTATGTTTGCATCCTTTATTCGATCTTCTTATACTAAATATTGCCCAAAGCTACAATAATTTTTTATGTCTATTGAAAAATTAAATGCACCAACACTGAATGATTTAATGTCATGAAATTGCTAGTTCTTCAAAACAATATAAACAAAAACATTACTGCTATCCAAAAGGCTAACATCCAAACTAAATCAGGGCATTGGTCTTCAGGAGCTTCAGATGTTAAAAGCAACACTTGAAACATAGATTCCAAAGCTTTCCCAGTAGTTGAACCAACACACATCAAGAACCCAAATAAATGAAACAATGGCTCACTATTACTAGCCAAAACAATACCAAGAACCACAGGAACAAGAGCCAAATAAACACCAACTAGCATATCAATAACAAAGCTAATTTCCTTACCAGGCACCTTTTCTTTGAACATAGGCAGGATAGAAAGGAAATAACAAAAATAGAAAGGAAAGAGAAAAGATGAGAGGAGTTGAACAGTAGCAGAGAAATCAGAAGAGGAAGAGAAGAGAAAAAAGAGAACAAGCAGAATAAGAGAAGAGGAGAAGAGAAATTTACTTGTTGTAGGGCAGAAAAGTGTAGACCCCTCGCCTCGCCTTGATTTTGCACTTTAAGCGAGAAGCGCTCACTTTTAATAACACTGCTTTAAACATAAGACTTTTAGAAGCTTTCAGTATTAATATAGTATTCAAGAAACATCAATATTTAAATCAACTACTCTATATACGACTACCATATAAGAAACTAAGAAATAGCATCGAACGATACTACTTTACACTTAACTACTTTAATATTATGGCTTTTACCTTCCTGGATTGATATTTTTTCTCTATTAGTTAATTAGTTCACACTCTCCTAATCGTGAAATGAAAACAAGCACAAAAAATGACTCTAATTCAAAGACCAGACACTCTTAATATGGAAATGAAAACAAGCACTAAAAATAATTCAAATTCAACTACCCAATTAATTTAACGATGAACAAGTGAAATAACACTTAACAGAACAAACATGATGGCCTGCTGTTGTAGCATTAAATTTAACACTTGATAAAACAAGTGCAAATGTGCAATAGCAATAGCATTTGTTTTACATTTATGCTATGCTCTTATAATTTAACTGTTTATATAGATTGCCAATTGGCCATGAAGGCATCAATGATGTGTTATATCCAGTGAATAAGGTCCCTCATATCCATGAGTTGGCTAACTTATTATACTGTAGCATAGGCTCCTTCCCCACCACTTACCTAGGGCTTTCTTTGGGGAAAAAATATAAGTCTACTAGAATACGGAGTAGGGTAATAGAAAAGGTAGAGAAAAGGTTGGCTACTTGGCAAAGGCAATACCTTTCTATGGGTGGTAGACTTACTCAATGGAATCCCCTCTTCAGAAGGAATATGCATGATTGGGAACTAGAGAGTTTTTTGATTTAATGAGTAATATGGAAGGTTTTAGCATGAACTCACAAGCTACAGATACATAAGATGGGGTCCCAATGCAAAGGAATATACAGTAAAGCGGGGATATAAAGTGCTAGTTGCTTATCCCTTACTCTTGACTAGCCTCTTTGAGGTATATTTTCTTGTTTTGGCTAGCTCCAAGATCCCATCATAATATCTTGTAATGGAGCTAGCATATTTATTTTTGTAGTCATTGCATCAACTTGATGCCTTTCAATGAAGCAACTTACTTTATCAAAAAAACAAACTTGTTCAGCAGTTGAAACTGATCCAAAACCACTTGTCCCTGGTCTGCCTATTATCAACTTCAATATTTTCTCACCTTAAATTCACACATAGTAGCAGTAGCAGAATACTCCATGCATTCCCACGTATCATATAAAATAATAATTTTCAGAATAACGAACAAGAACATTAACATCGATAGCAAACATCAAATCTCATAGTCTCTAACACAAAATTAAAACCTAACAAATAAATTCCCTAATTTTGCAAACTAAAAATCACAAAATATATCGCATAATATAGACAAAACAGAAGCAAAATAATGGGTTTATCAAAAATATTATCAAAGAAAGAAAATAGAAGGAATAATAAAATAATTTTTCAGATTAGGGAAGAAGAAAGCGAAAATCGAACAGTAATAGAAAACATAGAACAAGGTAAAAAAATCAAAAGACTACCTCGAAGATTATGGTATGTTAGCCAATAATGGTCGTCCTTCAGTGAAAATTATCGCCCTTCACCGGAGCTGGTCGATAGAGTCTTCACCGGAGCTGGTCCATAGAGTTCATCGACTTACGTTGAAGAACGGAGAAAGCTTAGGTTGTCTGAGACTAAGATATTGGGGGAATCGATGTATTCTAGGTTATTTTACATATTAGAGTAACTAAAATATTAGTGGGGTCCACTATTTTTGTTTTTTAATAAATGCTTAGGAGGGAAAGTATGGAGGGAAATTAAACCGTTCCCAAAAACAATGCTATTGTGTCGTATATAAAAACCGTCTTTATATCTTTACTTGTAGTGACGATTTCTAAGCTATTGGAACGGTTATTGTTAAGAAGTGTGCCAGAAGCCTTTTGACTCTATTGGGATAGTTAAAACTATTCCAAAAGAAGATCTATTGTAACAGTTACAGAACCGTTGGCTACAAACCGTTCCAATAAACTGTTTTTCTAGTAGTATAATTATATTACCCTTTTCCTTCAAGAGATAGGAAAATAAAATACGGTAAGAAAATTTGGCAAACACCTAACAATTCTCCCCCTTGGCCTGAATTTTCTGACAAAATAAACTTGATCCACCTTCTTCACAAAGCCTTCAACAGCTCACATCTCCAAATCTCCGCCACAAAGTTTGTCTCTACGTGCATAGCACTTCAGTCAAATTCCTCAAATAAAAAATCATGATTATCATCAAATATGTTGTAGCTAGAATTGAACAGGCCAAGATGACCCATTTTGAACCTCGCTTCTATACCACTTGTTATATCCAAAAGAAAATCAGGTGTCATGCAGAAGCTAGCAAAAAAAACTTCAACGACAATAAGTCATACATCAAAAGAGAAATCTATCAAAAGAGACACAAACATTAAATGTTGTGTCAATGGACCTACATCCATGGCGGAGATGAGCAATCCACTATAATAAAATAGTACAAAATATTGAGAGAACAATCTCACGAAGTGGCAAGCATAAGTGAGACATAACACTTGTCCCGTAAAGTTCCGCCCCTCCCCCCTAAACAAGACTCTCAAGCCCCCTATGGCTACATTATGGATGCTAATGAATGAGAAGGAAGGATCCTCAATTTATAGAAATCCAAACATTTTCCTACAAGAAAAAGGACTAGCCAAATATTGGAAATTTATAATTTCCTTTTACAAAAAGGAAAACCCAATTAAGGTAATTGTTTTAACCTTTTTCTTGTTAGGTGTTTGCCATAATTTTTTTTACCATAATTGATTTTCCCATCTCTTGAAGGAAAAGGGAAATATAATTATCTTAATTGAGTTTTCCTTTTTGTAAAAGAAAATTATAAATCTCTAATGTTTGATTAGTCCTTTTTCTTGTAGGAAATTTTTTGGACTTCTTCAAATTAAGGATCATTCCTTCTTATTCAGTAGAATCCACAATGTAGCCACAGGGGGCCTGGGAATTATGTTTTGTGTCTCTTTTGGTAGATTTCTCATGACACCTAATTTTTCGATCATAGCAAGTGGGTTATATCGAGGAAGAGGCAAACCCAAATATAAAGAAGATAAAGAACACCAAATTTTAACATGGAAAACCCTTCAAATCGAAGGTAAAAGCCAAGGGATCACAAAGATCCAAAATCTCCACTATAACAAGAAGAGAGTTACAAAAATTCTCTAAATTGGCTATACAACAAACGCGAAACACGAAGCAACAATAGCAACAAGAGCAACAACTAATCAATTGAAGAAAGAGTATAATCCACAAAAACGATGTTGTAGTTCGAGGCTCGAATTCAGATGCTAAAAGCCTCAAAATCTTATCTTATCGTTCATGTCACGACCCCAAATCCGGTCGTGATGGCGCCCAGCACACTGCTAGGCCAGCCCGACCAATCAACAATAATCACGGAGCCACAAGCTCACTTTATCCAATTTAAGCACAACAGTGATAGATATATTAAAAATAGGGAACCAAGTCCCAACATGTGCCAACTCCCATAGACCGAAGGGTCAAGAGTCATGAGCCTCTACGGAATATACAAGTGTAAATAGTGAATATAACTGTGCACAAGTGTGGGGTGATCAGAACAAAATATAGACAAACTGGAGAATCAGGTCCTGCGAACGCTGGCAGCTACCTCGACCGTCCAAAAGCACTCCCGAGCCGCAATGGAATCAGCTCTGCTGTAATGTACCTGGATCTGCACACAAGGTGCAGGGAGTCGGGTGTGAGTACTTCTAACTCAGCGGTAATAAAAGTAAATAATGCTGAAGGGAAGAAAACCACGCAAGGCACTATCTCTTGCTACACAATACAGTACTATCATTAAACTTCAAGACACTATTATTTTATTCCTTTTCAGCATATGTGAGTAGATTATTTAGAAATCTCAATTTTTAGCTACTTTCTTTAATTATAACATACCAATACCTGGGAGAATCTCAAGCAGTGCAAGTCAGCACTCAAATCAGCCTCTCGGGCTCAGCACTCCTTAACAATTTATACCAGGAGATCTGGTCAATAAAGCAACAAATGCACATGTGCCAGTAAAGTAGGAGTGCTAAAATGTTATGCCACGTAGTACACGTAAAACAATGTATGTATGCCATGCAATTCATATGACCGCTACGGCGTGTAGCCCACAATGTATTTCAACAACATTAAATCCCAATACTATACGAATCATATTATCACAATTTATACTTGAACCTGCGCTGTACCTGCTCGAATCATAACACATATCAAAATCACTTTCAATTACACATGAGGATCAACCCTCCTACTTCTTCTCAATTTAGCATTTCAGCACAATACCTTCCACCAGGATACACATAGCATAATCATTTTAGTCTTCCTCAGTTTGAACTCGTTCCACTACACATAAAGCACTTTACCTTCCAATTAAGAGGCGATGAAAATATTTCTCACGCCCATAGCTAGGGCTACATATCAAATCACAATAAAGATCAATACCGATCGTATGAACTTCGTAATACCGGCTCGCGAAATTAGTACCTTGGTGCTCAAGCCATAGAGAAGGATCTGGCCTTAAGTCCTCCCGACTGGCCCAACATGAATTCACAGAGATTATATCTTGCCCCTCGATCGGGGAATTGCAAGCCATAAGTCAATTATATTACTGAGCGCTCGACGCGTACACATACGTGCGGAAGGAATTTCAAAATTATATCTCAAGCTGAATCAAGTGCGCACGATAAGAATTCCAAGAAATGTGAAGTGTTTCCTAAAGGTTCGCAACCTCCCGAGGATAAGTACAGGCGTCCCCGTACCGATCCACAAGACTCAACTAACCGGCTCAAGACTCATGAGGCCTAGTAAACCTAGGCTCTGATACCAACTTGTCACGACCCCAAATCCGGTCGTGATGGCGCCCAGCACACTACTAGGCCAGCCTGACCAATTAACAACAATCACGGAGCCATAAGCTCACTTTATCCAATTTAAGCATACGGAAATAATTCAACAGTGATAGATATATATTAAAAACAGGGAACCAAGTCCCAACATGTGTCAACTCCCATAGACCGAAGGGTCAAGAGTCATGAGCCTCTATAGAGTATACAAAGTGTAAATAGTGAATATAAATGTGCACAAGTGCGGGATGATCAGAACAAAATACAGACAAACTGGAGAATCAGGTCCTGCGAACACTAGCAGCTACCTCGACTGTCCAAAAGCACTCAAGAGCCGCAATAGAATTAGCTCCACTGTGACATACCTGGATCTGCACACAAGGTGCAGGTAGTCAGGTGTGAGTACTTCCAACTCAGCAGTAATAAAAGTAAATAATGCTGAAGGAAAGAAAACCACGATAGGCACTACCTCATGCTACACAATACAGAACTATCTTTTTATTCCTTTCAAGCATATGTGAGTAGATTATTTAGAAATCTCAATTTTAGCTACTTTCTTTCATAATAATATACCAATACCTGGATACAATCTCAAGCAGTGCAAGTCCTCACTCAAATCAGCCTATCGGGCTCAACACTCCTTATCAATTTACACCAGGAGATCTGGTCAATAAGGCAACTAATGCATGTGTGCCAGTAATGTATGAGTGTTGAATGTTATGTCACGTAGTACACGTAAACCAATGTATGTATGCCATGCAATGCATATGACCGCTACGGCGTATAGCCCGATCCAATTTGGGTACCCATGCTCACGGTGGGGGTTCAGACTCCGGAGGGGCTCCTACAACCCAAGCACAATATTAATATCACACCTGCTGCGGCGCGCAGCCCGATCCGTATACCACTGCGGCGTGCAGTCCGATCCATGCACGTGTATGCATATGCTCACATAAAATGTCATGCCCTAACATATGGCCCTCGGCCCCAATCAGTCTAACAAATAATCAAGAAAGCCCTACGGCAACAATATCATATTAGCTCACAACTAAAAATGTTATTAAGACCTTGTTCAAGTTTTTCATAACCTTATAAAAATGTTGAATAGCAAAAATACCATTTTAAACTTAAATTTAGAATAAAATATGCACAGTGTTATCAAAACAGTGATACCAATCCCTGAAGGACTCAAATAATTGGCACGAAGCCCAAACATGATAATTAGTCCAATTCACTTCAACAATTAGGTGTTATTATTTATTACGCGGGACGGACCAAGTCACAATCCCCAATGGTGCTCTACCCCACGCCCGTTATCCGGCGTGCAAGTCATCTCAACACAGCACTAAGATGTGCAAGTCCGGGGTTTACTAACCCTCAGGACATCATTTACAAGTATTACCCACCTCGAACCGATGAAAGCTCATGCCCGCGACGCCTTAGCTCCTCGAACCGGCATCCACGCACGTCAAAACTAGCACAAATCAGCACAAATATATCAAAATAGGCTAATGGAACATAACCCAATCGAAAGAACTCGAAAAATATCAAAAATCCCGAATTACACACGGATTCAAGCCTAAGTTTCTTCAAAACTTTCAAAACTAACATTCAATCCAAAACCCGATCAAACAACATCCAAACGACCTGAAATTTTGCAGGCACATCCAAAATCACCTAACGGAGCTACTGCAACTGTCGGAATTCCATTCCGACTAACACATCATAAAATCTCACCTACCGTTCGGATTTCGCCAAAATTTAACCTTAGCCAATTCAAGCCTAAAACTACACCGGACCTCCAAATTCAATTCCGATTGCTCTCCTAAGTCATAAATGATCTTCCGAAACTAGTCGAATCATCGAATCCGATTCCGAGCACTCTAACTCTATAGTCAACTCCTGGTTGACTTTTCATATTCAAACTTCCTTCAAACATGCTATTTGCTTCATTTTCAATTCAATTCACTCCTAACTCACCCGATAGGCTCTAACACCGATATAAAAGCATAAAACATGTAATTGCAACATGACGGGGTGGTAAATTCCCGTAACGACGGGCCGGGTCGTTACAGTTCAAATCTAAGATAAAGTTGAAACACTCAGTCAAAATTCATCCCAATATAATGGTTAACAAACCGAAAAACGTGATTTAAAGTTGGCTGGTCCGAATAACATCTATAACATCTATACCATGATGATCATTTTGATCTTGATCACTATCTCTATCATCGTCTTGGGATCCTTCATGTGCAATAGGTACCTTAGCAATTAAAACTGGATCAATACCAACTAAGCCCTCATTACTCTAAGAATCTATCTTCTCAGCTTTGTCAAAATCTCCAATAGTTTGGTCTTCAGAGAATATTGCATGAGGACTTCTAATAAGTTTATTGTCAACTAGATAATAAAAATGATACCGAAACTCATCTTGACCATAACCAATAAAGACGCACTTCTTAGTTTTGACAACCAGTTTCCATCTCTCATCTTTAGGAATATGCATACAAGCTTTACACCCAAAAAATCTCAGGTGATCATAAGAAATATCTTTGGTACTCTATCTGAGAGATGACCATCCAAAGCACAACATGGGACATATCGATAACATAGGCAAAATTGTTAAGTGCTTACGCCCAAAATGTATTTGGAAGTTTAGCTTTTGAAAGTAAGCATCTAACTCTCTTAAATATATTTCTATTCATCCACTCCGCCAAATCATTCAATTGGAGCGTCTTGGGCGGAGTTTTTTGATGATGAATTCATTGTTCTTTGCAATAGTTATCAACGGGACCACAATATTTACCACTAATGCCAGTGCGAATATATTTTAATTTCTTCCCCGTCTGTCTCTCAACTAAGTCCTAAAATTCCTTAAACACGCCAAGTTGTAGATCTTTAGATTTCAAAGGATACACCCAGTGATTACGGGAATGATCATCAATGAAGGTCACAAAGTAAAGTGCACCACCTTTTGACTTTACTTTACAAGGACCACACAATCAGAGTGTACTAGCTCCAATATGTCGAGCTTTCTTAAAGGAGGATGACTATGAAAAGAAACGCTTTTCTTCTTGCCATCTAAACAAAAGATACACCTTTCAGCTTTGCTTGTTTCAATCCAGAAAGCAAACTTTCTTATCCAAACATGTAATCCCCCTATCGCTCAAATGACTCAATCTTCTGTACTACAACTCCGATAAAGTATCATATTCCACCATATTTATTGAGTCATTAAGAATAGAGCCCTGTGTAACATATAAATAACCAGACTTGACTCTGCGAGCCACTACTAATGAGCCCTTAGTGAGCTTCTATTGGCCATTAAAGAGGGCATTATGGTAACTTTTATCGTCTACTCTTCCTACGGAGTTTAAATTGAAAGGAATGTCTAGAGCATACATGACATATTGAAGAACTAACGTTGAACATTTATTAGTTTTCAAACAAACTATGCCAACACAAAACACCTTAACTTCATTGGCATTGCCCATCTTTAACACTCCAGAATCAACAACAGTATAAGACGCGAAAAACTCTTTTCTTGTTGTGACATGTGAGGTAGCTCTAGATTCTACTATCGAGCTAGTCTCATAGGATACCAAATTGATGATGTTTTCATCATAAGCAAAAAGAAGGTCATCTCGAACAATAGCAGCAACATTGTTCTCATTATTTTTAGCTTTCTTTCCTTCTCTAGTGTCTTGATTCAACTTGCAGAAGAACCTTTTGATGTGTCCTTTCTTGCCACATTGGTTGCATGTATTATTATAGTATTTGGACATTGACTTACTTCTACTTTTACCTCTATTCATTGAGCCTCTTGTTCTATCTCTCCCCCAGTCTTCTGTAACCAAGATATCTACTTGTGAGGTTGAACCCTAAGATTTTCTCCTTACTTCCTTATTCAACACACCACTCTTGGCATATTCTATGGTAACCTTACCTCCAGGAGCTGAATTTGTCAAAGAAACACGAAGGGTTTCCCAAGAGTCTGGCATAGTATTAAAAAGTCAATGTCCTTGTATCTCATCATCCAAATTAGCTCCCATTCTAGATAGATGATCAGGGACGCCATGAAAATCATTTATGTGATCAAGGATAGGGCTTCCTTCCTTGTATTTAAAGGTCATCAATTGTCTGAAACAATTTCTTGTTTCCGATTTTTGAAGCATAAAGAGTCTCTAGCTTTTCCCACAATGATCTCGCATGTATCTCGTTCATAATATGGTTGTGAATATTATCTTCAACCCATTGTTATACATATCAACATACTTGTTGGTGCTCGAAATCCTAATTTTCATCGGATATACTCTTGGGTTTATGAGCTGAAAAAATGGGTAGATGCATATTCTTCATGAACAACAAGTCTTTCATCTTGCTTCTCCAAATATTATAATTTTATTTCATTTAAACATACCATATTGCTCATATTTGTGTCCATTTTGTAACAAACAGGATAAATAAACAAGGCTCTGATACCACTATTATGTCGAGAAAGAGGCAAACCCAAAAATATAGAAGATAAAAAACTCCAAATTTTAACGTGAAATACACTTCAAATCGAAGGTAAAAATAACGGGATCACAAATATCTAAAAAGATCCACTGTAATAATAAGAGAGTTACAAAATTTTTCCAAATTGGCTACACAATAAGGGTCAAACACGGAGCAACAATAGTAACAACTAATCAATAGAAGAAAAAGTGTAATCCACAAAAATGAAGCTGTTGCTCGAGGCTCGAAATCAGATGCTAAAAGCCTCCAAATACAATCCACCATTCACCAGCCAAAACTTGAGTCCGATCTAATAGTTAACGAATTAAAAAACATAATTTGAAGTTGGCTGGTCGGAATAAAAATCTGCAGCAAAATAAATACTTTTCTTCTCTTTTCTTTCTTGATGAAAACTCTCTCTAAACCACTCTTATGTGCTTAAGTCTTTCAAAGACTTGTATCAATGAGTATAGAATAATTCTCCAAGGTTGTCCTACTTATAGATCATGAGTGGTGCTTTCTCTTAAAGACAAACCCTACTCAAAATGGAATAAACACCGAATCCAGTTACGAATAGGAATTGAAACCAAAAGAGAATAGGATTAAGTTATTGGGCCTTTGGTTGGACAACATGAGCATGTGTCTATATTTACTGTGGAGCAAATAGAAAACCTAGTCCCTATATTGTTTGGTTTTACTTTCTCCTTATTTTCTCGGGGAAAACATATAGAACCTTGTTCTCTATATTATTTTACGGACTCCTAGTTTCTATCGATCATCAACTTGAGAATTTTATTTGAAATTGAAATTGAATTTGTGGTCTAAAAAGTGCATTTCAAGTGAAAACTTTCAGATTTTAAATTTTTATCTCCCAAAGTTATAACATTTACAAACCTTTTCCATAAAAAACATGACAGTACCCAGCTCAAATCACAAACTTTTTCATACTTCAACTTCAGATTCAAATGTATATCCAAAGGGGCTTCATGACTGAAATATATACCGTTCTTATATTATTTTAGTCATTTTCATAATGCGGCCTTCCTTCATTTGTTATATCTAAATTTAACTAATAGAACAAAAATTCCTTGTTGTAAATTAATTAATTTGATGGATTCAGTCAATAAATATTGTTCCCTGTCTCTTTAGCCATCTGTAAACTGACAAACTTAGTGAGTCCTTCAATAAACCCCCTCACTCTTTCCCTCTTTATAAAAAGTATAAGTAGAGCATGACGGGCCAAATCAACAAACCTAATCTCATAATGAGTGACAGGTCATTGAATCCTACTAAAAATTCTCGAACCGCTTGTGAAAGTCCTCACTCTGAGTGATAGTAAGGAACTTCTCAAGAAATAGCTGAGAGAGCTGGTCCCAAGTTAAGGCAGGCGACCCAGCTAGTCTAGTCAACACAAAATCATTCCACCATCTCTTGGCGAACCTATCATCTGTAAGGACCCGCTCGGTTGTTTAAAGAATTTATGCCCCAATCCCCTATTAATTGTATTCCTCATGTTTGTTTCTGCTATGATGAGTTGCCAGGAGGTTTCATCTTGAGTTTCGAAGTGTTTTGGGATACTTTGTCCCTAAATGAGAGCTCAAGCTTTAAATTTGAACAGTAGTCAAAGTAGTGGGAATATGGTCTCGAAATGGAATTTCATCAATTCCTTAACTCTGTTGGGTGAATTCTGGCTTAGGGGCATGTTCGGGGTTCTATTTTGGAGCTTCATAGCTTAATTAGGCTTGAAATGCCGAAAGTTGAATTTTTGAAGTTTTCAGCTTGATAGTGAGATTTTGATATTAGGGTTGGAATGGAATTCCAAAAGTTGGAGTAGGTCTGTCGTGTCATTTGGAGGTTTGATAGACTTTTTGATCAAAAGCAGAAATTTGAAGTTGTAGAATCCTTAGGCTTGAATCCGAGGGAGATTTGGTATTTCGGTGTTGTTTTGAGTGTTTGTAGGATTTCTGCAAGTTTGAATAGTGGTATATGACTTGTTTGTATTTTTGGTTCAGGTCCTAGGGGCCTCAGGATGATTTCAAAAGGTTGTCGGAAGAAATCAGGAGATTTGGAAGTAGCTTCAGCTACTGAAGTGTTGTTATAACTACACGTGCGGATTGGGGACCACAGGTGTGGGCCTACAGAAATGTGTGGCTAGTCGTAGATGCGGCCAGAGAAAGGAAAATTAGGAGTCATAGGTGTGGGTGTTTTGTTGCACCTACGTGACAGCAGACGTGGTAAATGTAGTGCAGGCGTGGCCAGTGCATTTAAGTGAATAGTCGTAGATGCACACCTGGGACTGAGAGTGTGAGGAAATGGTCGCAGTTGCGGAAACCCTAGGCCAGTACCTATATAAGGTTTCTATCGCAATTTTAGCCTTTTGTTTCACCATTTTATCCGAGAATTGAGCTGTTTGGGAGGTTTTTGAGAGAGGATTCAAGGGAGCTTCAAGGAGGTAAGATTTTTGGAACCCAAGCTCGGTTATATGGTATTATTCTATTGATTTGGCAAGATATTTTTGGAAAATAAGGGTTAGAATTAGAGGGTTAGGGTTAAAAATTGGAGACTTGGATTTAGGGATTTGAGGGGTCGTTGTAGTCTGATTTTCATGTATTTTGATTGTATGAACTCGTGAGAGTGTGAGTATGCTAGTTTTGTGAATTTTATCCAATTCCGATACGTAGACCCTGGAACGTTTTGGGCGATTTCCTAATTTCGTCTGTTAGCTTCGATTTATTACTTCAATTACTGATAACTAGGGATTTAGACGTGTTTCATGCTCCTTCTTGCTTATGTTTTGATTATAAATTCTTACAAAATAGTCCCAAAAGGCTCATATGTTATACTTGATTGCAGATTTGATAACCAACGTGACGAGATGTCAAATATCAGCTCAAAAGGAGTGAAACCTGCACAAGTACCAAAGACAAGACAACTCAGGACAAATAGGCCTAGTACATTGCACTAGGGAGATTCAGAGACCTGGATTTTAAGGCATCAAAATAATGTGACCGCAGTAGATATTGTGCGGCTCGCACTGAAGACACCGTGGCCACACTACTATTTTATGCGGTCCACAGAAGCAAACTTTAGAGAGATGTCAAGTGCCAAGGTTCAAGCCTATGCGGTTCGCGGTCGTGTTTGTGCGGACCGCGCTTGATGCCTCTGTGACCACAGTCCATTTTGTACGGTCCATGGAGCCTGGGTTCAGAGAGTTAATTGTTTAGAGTCAAGAGCCTAGTGCGGCCGCCTACCATTTTGTGCGGTTCGCACTGATCCAGCTGGGGCATTTTTTCTAGTTTTCTAGCTTAGTGTAAATAGAACCTTTTTCCATCTTTAGGGTATCAGCTATTTTCAGACTTGAGCTGCCCTAGTGAGAAGACCATTTGTAGCCATTTTGGCCACTTTTACTTAGTTTTAATCATTGAATCTTTGTATCTACTTTAGTAATTAATTAATATGTCTTTCTCTTCAAGTATGAGTAGCTAGGGTTGTGGCTCAACCCTAATAAGGGTAATCAATGGGTGTTGTGATTTAAGGTTAGGGTAACTATAAGTGTTTGTTATTTCGGTTAATTTTATAGTTTAGTGGTTGCAAACACTAGTTTGTGCTAAGTTGACTTGAGCTCTTCTTGATAAAGAGAGCCTAAGTGTCCAAAATTGACTCAACAAGCAATTGGGATGGACTCAAGAGATTTGATAGTACTAATTAAAGGGTTAAACCTCGATAGGTGATTAGCCAACTCGAACCCTAGTTGTTTGGGCAAATATGCAAACCCAATTGGTCTTGAGAAAGTCAATTGGGCAAAACCACTCTTTCTACCGAGAGTGTAGACTGTAGTATCGAGCAACGATTATAACATATTCCCCAATCATTCCAATTGTGCCTCAGATGCAATTATCCGTTAATTAGCCACCTAGGTAAAAGTCAGTACCCTAGTGCCTTTTAAACTATTAGATACAATTTGTTGCAATTTACTCTTTGTTTAATTTAGTTGCAATTATAATTTATAGTTTGAGCATAGTAGAATATAAATGAAAACAAAAAATGAATAGAAGTGGTATTTGGAACAAATATGCAATTCAAACCTAAATATGAATTCGACTCCATTCCTAACTCGCTGAGGAAATTGATCCTGGCCCACAAATCAGGTAAAAACTATTGCGACCCTCTCTTGCTACTTTTTAGTGGTGCGTAGTAGGTTGTGATCACTTTTTGGCGTTGTTTTCGGGGAGCTAACAGTTTTGGCTATCTATTTAGTTAGTTTTGAGTATTGTTATTCTTTCCTTCTTTGTTACTTACTTGTTTGTGTCACTATTCAGGTACCAATATGGAATTGAACTACGCTAATGACCCTCTTGAAAACGTGATAGCGGGGGAGGAGGTAGATGATCTTGAGCAAGATAAGGTGCCTCTTGCACCTCAAGGACAACGGAGTGGCCGGAATGCCAATGGTAATCCAAATGATAATATTACAGTCCCTTCTTCCGCCACCTCCAAGCGTGGCTCTCAAAGTATTACCGAATCAAGGGTATGCGAGTGCTATTATCCATCCCCGAATTCGGGTGGGGAATTTTCAAATAACCAATGTGATGTTGACATTTCTCGAGTAATATGGGTATTTCATGGGTGCCTCCAATCAAAATACCTACAAGCATCTCAAGGGGTTCATAGATACATATTGGGGGAGCAAGCAAACGAATCTGTCAGAAGATGCTCTTAGGTTAAGAATTTTCCCATTCTCACTTCGGGAGAAAGCATTGGATTGGCTAGAGAGACTTGCCAACCATTCCATCACAACTTGGGATGAGTTGGCCAATAATTTTGTTGCTAAGGTTTTCTCATCCGGGCACATGGAGGCACTTTGAGATGAAATATTGGCCTTCAAGAAGGAGCCAACAGAACTTTTGCATGAAATCTGGGAGTGGTTTAGATCAATGGTGAAAGAATTCCCAAACAACAATATGACCGAGGCGATGATTTAACAAACCTTCTACCGGGGCATCAACTCCTC
The DNA here is from genome assembly GCA_032618575.1 of Nicotiana noctiflora. Lineage (NCBI taxonomy): Eukaryota > Viridiplantae > Streptophyta > Magnoliopsida > Solanales > Solanaceae > Nicotiana > Nicotiana noctiflora. Next base: position 95,563 of record JASVEL010013848.1, read on the forward strand.
GAGTCAACGCATTGTGAACCAATTGGTCGGGGGCAACATTATGAAGCTTCTTTACATTGAGGCTTGTGAGATATTGGACGGGATCACCGACACTTCTTCGGCATGGAAAAGTAGAGCAAATTTGCCCCAAGGTGACCCTACGATCATGCATTTGCACAAGGAATTAAACGATCCGGGCCAAGCTATTGCTGAGCTTACTACTACTATGAATCAATTAGCGACGGCTCAGTTGCAACAAGTCCAAAATCCTCAACAAGTCAATGCAATAGAAGGTGTAAATATGCTCGTCAATAAGAGAAGGTAAAAAAGGGAAACAAGCTCAAAGGAGTTATGAACAATATGATAATGACGGTGGTGGTTATTCAAATGATTTTTATGATGACCAAAGTGAAGAGGTACAATATGTCAAGAACTATCAAGGCAATAGAGGAAACTCATCAAACCAACAATGGTGACCCCAAGGAATCTGGGGAAATCAACAACAAGGTGGAGGTTACTGGAACAACAACAATCAAGGCGGTAATTGGGGGAACAACAGTCAGGGACACTAAGGGAATTGGAATGGTAATAAGAACTCAAACAACAATAACAATCAAGGTGGATGGAAAATGGGAACCAAGGAAATCGGGGGCACGACTTTCAAAGGCCCCCTACGTACCAACAATCAATCAATCCACTCCTTTCCCTTATAAGGTCCTAGTTCTTCAGGTAATGATATGGATAGAATTAGAATGATATTCGAACAAATGATGAAGAAGAACCAAGATTCTGATGCTTAATTTGCTTCTAACAATACCTCTATATGGAACTTGGAGGTACAATTAAAGAAAATCCCTCAATTATTGAATACTCACATTAAGGGTGCTCTACCAAGTGATACGGTAGTGAACCCAAAAGGTGGAAACAATCATGTGATGGTTGTTACAACAAGAAGTGGAGAGGCAGTGATGTGCATGCCTTGAAAAATAAGCAAGTTGTGGATGATGATGTTGAGTTGTGGGAAGATGATGTACCTTTGATAGTTGAAGATCTGGTTGAGAATGAGGTGAACAATGATGTGAGGATTGACATTAATGAGGCCAAGGTGGAAACTAAAGATGTCGTGAACCCATCTAGGGAACACGTGATTGACATGTTCGAACCGGTGGTGCCTAAATCCAAGGAACCTTTGCTCAGGCCACCTATGCCTTATCCTCAACGATTAGCAAAGCAAAAGAGTGAAAATTAATTCAAAAAGTTCAATGATATGATGAAAAGCCTTACAATCAATGTGCCTTTAGTGGAGGCACTTGAACAAACATCAACATATGCCAAGTTTATGAAGGAGCTGGTGACGAAGAAGCGGTCGATGGATTGTCAAACAATAAAAATGAGTCATCAGGTCAGTGCTATCGTACATTCTATGTCCCCAAAACATAAAGACCCCGGAGCTTTTACTATTCTTTTCACTATTGGAAGTGCGAATTTTTCCAAGGCCCTATGTGATTAGGGGGCTAGCATAAATTTGATGCCTTATTTAGTCTTCAAGACTTTAGGAATTGGGAAACCTAGGCCGACCTCAATGAGACTTCAAATGGCGGATCGATCAATGAAGCAACCTTTGGGCATAATTGATGATGTGCTTGTCGGGGTGGATAAGTTTATGTTGCTCGCTGATTTTGTCATTTTGGATTTGAAGTAGATTTTGAAGTCCCAATTATTCTGGGGAGACCTTTCCTTGCAACAGGGAAGCATTGGTTGATATAGAAGCGGGTGAGCTAACTTTTCGAGTGGGAGATGAGAAGGTCATCTTACATGTTTGCAAGTCCATGAAGTAACCCAATAGCACCGAGGTGTGCTCATTTGTGGACATTGTCACAGCTGTGATCGTGGATGACACAAGTTCTATGATTAACATGGAGGATCCCCTTGAGGTCGTGCTTCTAAATCTTGATGCCAATGATAATGCTAGTTGAGTGAAGTTCGTAAATGCCTTGGATGGAATAGGGTCCTATTCTTATGAGCCGAGAAGGCAATCTTTGGACCTTAAAAATAGAAAGATGGCTCCAACTAAGCCATTAATAGAAGAACCACTAGTGTTGGAGCTTAAGCCATTGCCTCCCTAGAGCATCAAAGAAGATTTAGCAAGGCAATACAAGAGGTAGTGAAGAAAGAAGTAATAAAATGGATGGATGCCGGGGTTGTATACCCTATATCCAATAGCTCATGTACTTCTCCGGTACAATGTATACCAAAAAAAGGTGGGATGACTGTAGTGACAAATGATAACAATGAACTTATTCCCACTCGGACCATTACCGGATGGAAGGTATGTATGGACTACCGAATGCTAAACAAGGTGACCCGAAATGATCACTTCCTATTACCATTTCTTGACCAAATGCTAAATTATCTTGCAGAGAGTGTTTTTTATTGTTTTTTGGATGGTATTCTAGTTACAATCAAATCTTAATCAATCCGGAGGACCAAGAGAAGACCACATTCCCTTGCCCATATGACACTTTTGCTTTCTTTCAGATGTTTTTCGGGTTGTGCAATGCTCCGGTGAACTTCCAACAATGCATGGTGGCTATTTTTACCGGCACAGTGGAAGATATCTTGGAGGTTTTCATGGATGATTTCAGTATGGTTGATGATTCGCTTGAAGAGTGTTTGGGTAATCTAGATAGAGTGTTGTCTCGGTGTAAAGACACAAACCTTGTACTCAATTGGGAAAAATTCCATTTCATGGTTGAAGACGGTATAGTATTGGTCCACAAAATATCTAAGCATGGGATTGAAGTAGACAAAGCCAAGATTGAGGTGATTTCAAAGCTCCTTTCCCCCACTTCTATCAAAGCGTTGAGGAGTTTTCTCGGGCATGCGAGGTTCTACCAGCGGTTTAGCAAGGATTTTCAAAGGTAGTGAACCCTCTTTGAAAGTTGCTAGAGAAAGATGCTAAGTTTGTGTTGTATGAGAAATGCATGGACGCCTTCGAACTTCTCAAGCATAAGTGCACCACTACTCCTATCATTACCACACCTAATTGAAGCTCTCCTTTTCAGATCATGTGTGATGCTAGCGATGTTGTGGTTGGAACGGTGATGGTCAATGTGTGAACAAAATGTTTCATTCGGTGTACTATGGGAGCAAGACAATGAATGACGCTCAATTGAACTAAATACTGACCGAGAAAGAGTTGTTAGCCATAATGTTTGCAATGGAAAAGTTTCAATCGTACCTTATGGGGCCAAGGTCATAGTGCACACCGATCATACCGCCATTAGGTACTTGATGACAAAGAAAGACTCCAAGGCAAGATTGATGAGGTGGGTGTTACTACTTCAAGAGTTTGATCTAAAAATTGTGGACTTGAAAGGTAGTTAGAATCAAGTGGTAGACCACTTGTCCCTTTTGGAGGAGGAAGGGAGGCCTTGTGTTGGCTAAGATATCAATGACTCATTTCCCGATGAACAACTCCGTGCGGTGTGAATGAATGATATTCCATGGATTGTCGATGTTTCTAATTACCTTGTAACTGGAATAGTCCCGTATGAGCTCTCTTCTAATCAAAGGAAGAAGCTCAAATGGGATAGGCTAGACATTTATTGGGACGAGCCATACTTGTTCAATATTGGTACTGAGAGAGTGATTCGGAGCTGTGTACCTGAGGAGGAGCAATTTAGCATCCTATAAGCTTGTCATTCCTCCCCCATGGTAGCCATCATGGAGGGGTTAGGACGTCTTCGAAAGTTTTGAGTTGTGATTTTTATTCGCCAACCATGTTCAAAGATTCAAGTGAACAAGTAAAAAGGTGTGATCAATGTCAACAAGCGGGCGGGATTTCCAAGAAAGATGAGATGCCTCTAAACATAATTCTTGAAGTTGATATCTTTGATGTATGGGGTATCGATTTTATGATCCCTTTTGTAAGCTTGTTTGGTAACACTTACATTCTTATAGCGGTTGATTATCTATAAATATGTTGAGGTCGTGACCTTGCCCAACAATGAAGCTAGGCGTGTGGTGGCATTTCTGAAGAAGAGCATTTTCACAAGGTTTGGTACACCTCGGGTAATCATTAGTGATGAAGGATCGTATTTTTGTAATATAGCCTTTGATGCATTGTTTTCCAAGTATGGTGTACACCACAAAATCTCTATGCCTTATCATCTTCAAGTAAGTGGCCAGGTTGAAGTGTCTAACAAGGAGATCAAGAGCGTTTCCTCGAAAACTGTCAATGCCAATAGGACCGATTGGTCTAAAAAGTTAGATGATTCTCTATGGGCTTATTTGGGAAAGTGTGTCATCTACTAGTAGAGTTGGAGCATAAGGCCATGTGGGCCTTGAGGAAGCTTAATCTTGAATGGGATGTTGCGGCCAATCTTCGGGTTGAACAACTCAATGAACTTGATAAATTTTGGTTCCATGCATACTCTAGCTCGTCTTTGTATAAGGTCAAGATGAAGTACCTTCATGATAAATATGCTCGTGGAAAGACGTTCAAAGTTGGTTATTTGGTTCTTTTGTTCAATTCCTGATTATGCTTGTTTTCGTGAAAGCTTAAATCAAAATGGAGTACACCGTTTGAAGTTGTGTTGGTGATCCTTTTAGGTGCTCTTGATTTGAAAAAAAAATGGTGAAATATTTAGAGTGAATGGGCACCGAGTCAAGCATTATCTTTGAAATATTGATGACAGCCATGTGGTGGAACTTATCCATTTCAAATAATGTGATAGTAACCCACATCGTACCGAGACGTTAAATTAGGTGCTTCTTGGGAGGCAACCCATTTGTTTTTCTTCTTGTTTTCTTTTATTTTCTTTGTAGTATATGATTGATTTTTGGGCTGCATGGTTGTGAGATGTTGCAGGAATGGTGTTGATGCAGTGCAAGACATAATTAAGAAAAATGTTCTGTCTCTGATGATGCTAGTGCGACCGCACTACACTTTGTACGGTCCGCACTAGTGAATGCCAAAATGGTACCTCTCTGAAGTTGGCTACTGTGTCCGTACTACACTTTGTGCGTTCTGTGGTGGACCACTGCAGCCACTGTCTATTCTGTGTGGACCGCAGTGGGATAACTGGTCAAGCTTGGTCATAACAGCCCAGTGCGGACCGCGGTCCATTTTGTGCACCCGCACTGGTAGGTGAGCATGGGCCCTAGAGGTTTCTTTATAAATATACCCCAAGGAGCCCCATTTACCCTTTTTGCAAAAATCGAACCTCAGAGCTATTATTTACAGTTAATCCCTTGCATCTTTATCGTAATTCTTGCTTGACATTGATTAGTTGCATTTCATCTCTATATCTGGTAACATTTCACACAATTCTTCTTTGTTTAATTGTATAATTTCATTTTATTTTAATTTTTTTTAGATTATAATTCTTCTTCTTTCCGTAATTAGTTTGATTTTTAGGTTAATTTTGTTTAAATGATGATTTATGTGAACTTAGTGAGTATAACCGATTGGGAAAACATTTTGGGACCTAATTAGGTAAAAATTTGGACTTAAAATCAAAATCTGATGAACCCTAACTCAGTAACAAGTCTGGGCATGTAGCGGGGATCGCGGTCATTTCTGTGCATTTTGTGGTGCCTTATTGCAGTCCGCAGTACCTCTTTGGGCGAACCGCACGATGATTTT